>JAQQAC010025234.1:481208-588224 GCA_029783875.1 Phataginus tricuspis
GTCTCTCTAATAAATGGTGCTGGGAAAACTGGACAGTGATGTAAAACAATTGACACCGGATGGTGGTCTCACACCATATACACACAAAAAAACCTCAAAATGAGTTAAAGTCCTAAATGTAAGGCTTGAAACCTTGAAACTTGTATTTAAAAACATAGGCAGTAAATTCTTCAATATCAGCATTAACAATGTTTTTGGTTATGTCTCCCCAGGCAAGGGAAAACAAAAGCAAAAATATACAAGTGGGACTACAGCAAACCAAAAATCTGCAGAGCAAAGGAAATTGTCAATAAAATGAAAAGGCAAGCTACTTAATGGGAGACTTTATTTACAAGTGATACATCCAATAAGGGGCTAATATCTAAGATACATAGAACTCATACAACTCAATGCAAAAAAAAATCTGATTAAAAACTGTACAGAACTAAATAGTCATTTTCCCATAAAAAACATACAGTTGGCCAACAGGCACATAAAAAGGTGCTTCACATCACTAATCATCAGGGAAATGCCAATCAAAACCACAGTGAGATATCACCTCGCACCAGTCAGATGGTCACTCTCCAAAAGACAAGAAATAATAAGTGTTGATGAAGATGTGGACAAAAGAGAACCTCCTACACTGTTTGTGGGAATGTAAATTGGTCCATTCACTATGGAAAGCAGTAGAAAGCATTCTATAAAAAAAATTAAAAATAGAAATACTACAAGACCCAGTAGAAATTTACCTGAAGAAAAAAAAATCTGATTCAAAAGATATATGCACCCCTATGTTTATTGCCACATTACTTACAACAGCCAAGATAAGGAAACAACCAAAATCTCCATCAATAGATGAATGGATAAAGAAGATGTAGTATATATATATATATATATATATATATATATATATATACACACACAATGAAATATTATTCAGCCATAAAAAAGAAAGAAACCTTGCCATTTGTAACAACATGGATAGACCTGGAGGGTTTTATGCTCAGTGAAATAAGCCCAGCAGACAAATACCATATGATTCCACCTGTATGTGGAATCTAAAAACAAAACAAATGAACAAATAAAAAATATAAATAGGTTTATAGATAACAGACTGGTGGTTGCATAAGGGAGGGGTTGGGGATGGTTGAAATAGGTGAAGCAGTTGAAAGGTACAAAATTCCAATTATAAAATAAATTAGTCATGAGGGTGAAAATACAGCATAGGGAATATAG
The DNA here is from genome assembly GCA_029783875.1 of Phataginus tricuspis. NCBI lineage: Eukaryota > Metazoa > Chordata > Mammalia > Pholidota > Manidae > Phataginus > Phataginus tricuspis. Next base: position 482,424 of record JAQQAC010025234.1, read on the forward strand.
TCAACAATATTGAAATAGCTTTGTCTATTGACAGATAGTAACTACACTTAATGTGATATTAATGCATATAACTGTTGAATCACTATATTATACACCTGAAACCAATATTGTACCTCTATATTTCAATATAAAATATGTTAAAAACTAGAACAATTAAGTTCCTATCAGCTTAAAATACTGTTATAGCTATAAGAAATTTATTTAAGCTTCATGTTAACAACAAATAAAATACCTATAGAAGATACACAAAAGAAAAAAAGAATGATAGCATATTATTCCAAATGAACAAACTGCAAAGGAAGACTCAAAGGGAGTAAAGAGAAACAAAGAAATTTCAGACAGAAAACATTTTTAAAAATGACAAGTTAATTACTTTATTAATAATTACTTGAAAATAAATGGAATATACTCTTCAGTAAAGACATGGGCGTGTGAGCCAAAGAAGGTGGAGGATCCTGATCTCACCTCGTCCCACAGACACAGCAGGGAACAGCCACCAATGGTGACCCGGACACTGGCAAAGCAGACCTTCCACACCCAGAGTGTGAAGAGAGGCCGCACTGAGATGGGCAGGAGGGGCGGGGAGGCAAGGGACCCAGATCTCACACACACACACACACACACACACGTAGCGATCTCCACGTGGGATGCCACAGGCACAGAGCAGGGAGGGGACCAGCCCCATACCAGGCGCCCTCAGATTTGGAGGCATGAACTGGGAAGAAGCCCCTTAAAGATGCTTTGAAAATCGGTGAGGCTTAACTCTGGGAGAGCCAGAGGACTCGGCTTGGAAGGGCCGACATGTTGTATCGGTTGGTATGAGACCCAGCACAGGGTGAGCAGTTTGAAAAGTGCCTGGATCATACATGGAGATGTATTGACTAATTTTAGGATGTGGTCCAGAGGGGCAGGATTTGCGTGAGATTTCAACAGGAGTGGAGTACGATCGGGCACCGTGTATTTTGCCTTTCCTCAGCCTAGCGGCCTGATGCTTCTGGGAGCCGACTGTGAAATCCACCGTCTATTTTGCTAATACTACTGGCCCCACCCTGCCCAGCAGTGACCCGGAGTAGTCAGGGTTGGTCACTGTGATGTCTGGGCTGACGGCTACCCCACCCACCTGTACACCTGCGTAAGTCATGCGCAGCCTAATAGGAAGGTGCATGGAGCCCACAGAGGAGACACTCCTCGAGCACCTCGTTCTGGTGACCAGGAGAAATGTGTTACGAGGCCAAACAGCACACCGTCTACATAAGGCCACTACTTTCAAGACAAGGAGATGTAGCTCACCTACTTAATACACAGAAACAAACAGAGAGTCAGGCAGAATGAGGAAACAGAGGAATATGGTCTAGATGAAAGGGCAAGATAAAACCTTCAGAAAAGAGCTAAGTGAAAGAGAGAAGATCTGCCTAATAGAGTTCAAATACATGGTCATAAAGATACACACCAATCTCAAGAGAAGAGTGGATGAACTCAATGAGAACTTAAAGAGATTGAAAATACAAGAAAGAACCAGTCTGACACCCACAGGCAGCAAATACATCTAACACAACTAACTCTGAAAATGACCTGATGGACAGCAGATCGAATCTTACACACCTGGCAGAAAAAGAGAAGGCCACACTGGGAAGGATAATGGGACAGAACAGTGGTTGAATAGGACCCAGACCTTCCCCCAGCCCAACCCATTAGGAGGAAGTGTACAGAAAGGGCAGGAAATAAATTCCCCATATCAAGCACACCTGAGCCCGGGGACATGCATTAGGGAGACGAGCGCCTGCAATCTCTGGCTTTGAAAATCGTGAGGCTTAATGCTGAGAGGCTGAAGGGCTGTAAAAAGGCAAGTCTCTACTCTGGGGCACTGGTGTGCTGTGTTGACCCAGTACAGGGGTGACAGCTCAAGAGCCGATGCCTTGATTAACTTTGGCTCCTGTGCTGGACAGCAGGTGCCTACAGGAGCTTTCTCCAGGGAAGGAGGGGCTGTAGGATACCGCTTCTCATGCCTGCTATCATCCTAGCTGGCTGGATGTTTGTGGGAGGCAACTCGTGCACTCCCCACCTACTGAGGCAGCACCACACACCGTTCCCTGCTGTTCCACTGTAGACTTACCCACCCCACACGGCCAGTCCTACAGGAACACCACAAATACTGCCGCCACAGAAGAGGAGGGGCCACCCCCACACATGGGTGTGCCAGCAGGGGCTGTGCTGAGCCTGTTAGCCAGCTGCACTTGGAGTGGGCCTCGCAAGTTACTGCAAACACAATAGTCCTGTTTGACATTCCTGATAGCCAGGTAGGGACCTGGCCTCACCTGGCAGCCCACATACAGTAGCTGAAGATCAGCCACAACAGGAGGGTGCACACAGCCCACACATGGGACACTCAAGGGGCACCTGGTTCTGATAAGAAGAGAGCATTGCGATCCTGTGCACCATATGATGCCTACTTTAAAGATCAGGACACACAGCACATGTACCTATGCACAGGAACAAACAGAGAGCCATACAAAATGCAGAGACAGAGGAATATGTTGCAAATGAAAGAACAAGGCAAACTGACAGAGAAATTGCTAAAGGTGATGGAGATAAGGAATCTACCTAATAAAGACTTCAATGTAATGGTAATGAATATGTTACCAGACTTGAGAGAATAGATGAACTCAGGAAGAACATTAACAAAGGGATAGAAAATATAAAAAACCGGTCAGAGCTGAAAAATATAATGACTGAAAAAAATACACTAGAGGGAATCAACAGCAGATTAAAGAAAGCACAAGAATAAATATGTAATCAGGGAGATATGGTAGTGGAAAGGAAGGAGGCTGAAAAGAGAAAAAAATCAGTGAGAAGATGCTAAAAGATCTCTGCAATAACTTCAAATTAAACAATGATTCCAAAATAGGGGTCTCAGAAGGAGGAGAGAGAGAAAAGGGGTAGGAAAGCTGTTTGAAAAAATAATTTGAAAAAAAAATTTCCTGAACCAAGAGAAGGAAAAGGCATCCAGGGTGTGGATAAAATGAAGGTTCCTGTGGCCAGGATTCTCACCTGGCCCTGGTTGGCTAGCTCACTACACACATGTGGGCAATGCATTATTATTGACTCTATATAAAGAGCCCTGCCCAGTGCTCTGGGTGACCCGGTGGCACAGCTGTAAGGCTGCAGGAGAGCAGAGCAGGGGCTGGAGAGGTGGCAGCGCCGAGGACAGAGACTGAGACGGCTGCAGGGCCAGAGAGCCCCAGAGGCAGAGACAGGTTTGCTGCAGGCAGACTCGCTCTGAGTGGACGGGATTCTAGTGATTGATCTGCCACTGTGGAAATAAAGTTGGGTATAAACCCTTCACCCCAAGAACATTTTACTGTCATTTCTTGGTCACATTGAACCTACAGTGAGCTTGCCTGGGGCTGAAACCCATTGGCAAGACAGCCAATTAAACACGTTGTTATTCTACACTGTTTTACACAGTAAATCCATTCTTTGATCATCCACCAATTTTCCATCTAGACAAATTAATCCTTCCTTCCATATGCTGCTGCAGCCATATCAACATGTTTTTCATTGCAGTATTCATCTCACATATCAATCACTTTGTTCAATAACTTTGTTTCCCCTATTTTACATGGCTTTAGTGCATAAATTATTGTTTCCACTTGAACTCCCAGAACACAGTGCATTTGTTCATATCAACTTAATTAATAGTGCTCAGTCAGTGCCTGCTAAGAATAAAACAATCTACCAGGAATATGGGTCAAAAGGAGGACTGAGATAAACCTTGGGCATTCATACTTTTAAATCCCACTGTTAACTGTAAGAGAGTGGTAAAAGATTAATAATGGTGCAACATAGGTATGTGTCTTGCCAATGGGTTTCAGCCCTGGACAAGTTCGCTATGGATTCAAGGTAACCAAAGAAATTGACAGCAAAACGTTCTTTGGGGTGAAATGATTTATTACCCAGCTTGTTCTCCCGGCAGAAGGTCGAGCACTAGCGTCTCTGCCTCCGCCCAGAGCACAGGGCCAAGCTCTCTATATAGCACGATAATAGCTTATTGCCTAAAGGTGTGGAAGCTGTCAATTTCTTTGGTCACATTGAATCCATAGGGAACTTCCCTGGGGCTGAAACCCATTGGCAAAAGTCAGCAGGGTTCATTGTTGACCAAGGAAAAAGGCAGGCTGCCCTTATGGGGGAGTGCTTCAGCAGGCTGCCCCTGAAGGATATGTGGTCTGAGGTGGCTGGCCTCCCAGAGGGCTGGGCCCCACCCCAGGACTGGGGGCAAGTGGAGGTGACACCTGAGGCAGTAGGGGAGGCCCATGGTGTAGTAAGCAGATCCTTTGAGAAGCAGAGTGCCCGTGAGCAGCACGAGAACACCGGCAGCAAGGGGCCATTGGAGAAGTAAACACTTCCTTACAGAATGAGACAACAGCGCTGCCAGGTGTTCTGAGGGGGAGGCCGAGGTACCTGCCCTGAGGGACCAGGGGGGACCGTAGGCCACACGTCAAGATAGCTATCCATTGGTCCTCAGTGAACATACAACATGTCCTGGCTCTGGTGGACACTGGGGCTGAATGTTCACTGATTCATGGTAACCCTGAGCGGTTCCCTGGGACCCCCATTATCATAGATGGATACGGGGGGAAGGCTATCTGAGTGAAAAAAGCCCACATCCCTTTGGGAATAGGGCGTCTACCTCCAAAAGTGTATACTGTGTATATATCTCCTATTTTGGGGTATATTTTGGGGATTGATATCCTGCAGGGTCTATGGTTGCAGACCACTGCAGGTGAGTTCAGACTGAGAGTACGTGTGGTGAAGGCCGTTCTGAGGGGACATGCTGGGCACCCGCCCATAGCTTTGCGTGTGCCTTGGGGGGTGACTAATACCAAACAATACAAACTGCCTGGGGGGTATAAAGAGATTGGAGAAACTCCCCAGGAGCTAGAAAAGGTGGTTATTATAAAGCCCACCCACAGTCCTTTCAATTCCCCAGGTGGCCAGTACAAAAGCCAGATGGCTCCTGGCATATGACTGTGGATTACAGAGAACTGAATAAGGTCATACCCCCTATGCATGCTGCTGTCCCCTCTATTGCAGACTTGATGGATACTCTCAGCCATGAACTAGGAACATATCATTATGTAGTAGATCTTGCTAATGCCTTCTTTTCCATTGACATTGAGCAGGAAAGTCAGGAACAGTTTGCCTTCACGTGGGAAGGACGGCAATGGACTTTCATCATCCTCCCACAGGGATACCTCCACAGCCCCACCATCTGTCATGGACTTGTAGCCCAGGACTTGGCTACATGGGAGAAACCACCAACAGTGCGGCTGCACCATTATACTGATGTCATGCTAACGTCCAATTCTCTTTCAGATCTAGAAGGTGCAGCACCTAGACTGCTGCAACATCTACAGGAGAAAGGATGGGCTGTGAACAGTACCAAGGTTCAAGGACCTGGTTTGTTGGTTAAATTCTTGGGGGTCGTCTGGTTGGGTAAGACGAAAGTTATACCAGTAGTAGTTATAGATAAAGTCCAGGCCTTTCCTACCCCTACAACTGCAGCATTGCTACAGGAGTTTCTGGGTCTTCTAGGCTACTGGAGAGTGTTTATCCTGCACTTGGCACAAATTCTGAAGCCCTTATACCGGTTGGTACGAAAGGGCATCAGGTGGGACTGGGATGAGACATGTGCATCTGCCTTTACTACAGCAAAACGGGCAGTCAAGGCTGTGCAGGCCTTGAGGGTGACAGACCCATCAAGGCCCTTTGAGCTGGACATTCATGTGACTGAAGGCGGTTATGGCTGGGGTCTCTGGCAGCGGCATGAATGAACTCACCAACCCGTTGGATTCTGGTCACAACTCTGGAAAGGGGCAGAGGTATGATACACTTTGATAGAAAAACAACTGGCTGCTGTGTATCACGCCTTGCTGGCTACAGAACCCATCACTGGAATGGCCCCGATAAAGGTAACAACCACCTATCCCATCTTGGGGTGGGTACGAGATTGGACACAAAAGCCAAGGAGTGGCGTGGCACCAACACCCACACTGGCCAAGTGGGGTGCTTACCTACAGCACTGTAGTGCCCTCTCTAGTAGCCCCTTGAGTGAAGAACTCCAACGCTTATTGGGACCAGTGACATATACTAATGAAAAGCAGGAAGAACTTGCTTTTGAACCATTAGTAGCAGGGAGTCCCTATCGGGAGGGAAGGGTCCCTGTAAGTTGCATGGTACACAGATGGCTCCAGCCGTGGGCAGCCCCCAGAACGGAGGGTCATAGCTTTCCATCCTAAGACTGAGACAATATGGATGGAAGATGGTGGGGGGAAGAGCAGCCAATGGGCAGAGTTTCAGGCTGTGTGGCTTGTGATCAGCCAGAGGCCTCCCCTATAGTTGTCTGCACTGACAGCTGGGCTGTCTGTTGGGGCCTGACCCTGTGGCTACCAACCTGGTACCATGCCAACTGGCTGGTTGGTTACCAACCCCTCTGGGGGCAAGAATTGTGGCAAGACTTATGGGCCTGTGGTCAGACTAAAATAATTATAGTATCCCATGTGACAGGTCATTAGCCACTGGCATTCCCAGGAAATGATGAAACAGATAAATTGGCCCAGATATGCTGGTTAGAAGGCAAGCCTGCCTCTGATGTAGCCCAATGGTTACATCAGTGTTTGTTGCATGTGGGGCAAAAGACAATGTGGGCTGTAGCCTGTCGGTGGGGCTTGCCTTTGACCTTCAAAGAAGTTAGTAGAGCCCAGCAGGACTGTGTCATGTGCTCCAAAAGGGACTTACACTGACTTCCACAGCAACATGGGTCAATAGCTAAGGGGCCTATATCCCTCATCAGGCAGCAGATAGACTATATTGGGCCTCTACCTGTGTCAGGATATCGGTATGTGATGACCTGTGTGGACACAGCTACTGGACTTCTGGTTGCTTTTTCTACCCGTTGTGCAGACCAGCAGATCACCAAAAGAGGCCTGGAGCATCTCTTTGCTGCCTTTGGCCGACCACAGGTAATTGAGAGTGATCAGGGCACCCATTTTACTGGACATACACTGCAAGAATGGATGTGACAGCTGGGAATCAAGTGGAAGTTTCATGTCCCAATCCTACCACAGCAGGCATGGTAGAGAGGCAGAATGGCTTGTTAAAATCTGGACTAAAGTCAGATACCAATAGTCTGTGGGGATGGTCAGCCCACTATGGACTGTGCTGCAGCGTTTGAACAAGAGACCCTGAAAGGGAGCCCTGAGCCCTGTAGACATGTTAACACATACAGCTGCCTCCCCTATACAACTGCAAGTACAAACCAAGGAAGACTCACTGAAGCTGAGGTTCAGCCACCAGAATAACATCTTGGTGCCAGCACCAACTGCATTGAACCCCAGAGATGCCATTGAGTCGACATGGCTTTGGATCTTTCGACACATGGACCAACGATGGCTGGCTCTCCTGGCACCTTGGGGACAAGGCCTGGAAGCTGGCCTCCTGTGTATTCCTGGAATAACAGCAGAGTGGCCCCCTAAGGTCACAGTAGTATATCCTGAATGACCAGAAAGTAGGAGCACCTTACCGGGGAGTTTTGTTTTATCATTATGGCCAATGCTTGCACCTCCAGTAGCACTATATATAGACCCTTCAGTAACCCCCACGGGGAGAGGAGTAAAAGTATGGTATACTAGACCTGGAAGGGACCCGCTTCCTGCTACAGTTCTATCACAGGACCACTCTCTTGTATGCATCCTACCTGATGGACAAGATTTGCCTATGTTGGTGGCATTAAAACATGTGTCTTATCGCCCCTAAAGTCTTTGTGGATTGGGAACTTCACCTGGCTTGAGGATTATTAATAATTTTTGTTACCTGTACCAAAATCTTGCTGTATCTTAATTTTTATTATCTCTAAGTTGTTGTTATCCTCTGTTGCTATTGTAGAATCTGGCTACAGTGCTCTGGCTTTCTCGCACAGGGACCATTGCGGAATATTGAAAGCGTGTAGATTGTAAGGCGAGAATCCTGGAGGGGTGGAGTGTGGGGAAGTTGGGGTTCCTATGGCCAGGATCCTCACTGAACTTAAACCACCTGATGATGTAACTGGCCTATTGCTAGGCTACCGTTTCCACACCTTTAGGCAATAAGCTATTGTGCTATATAGAGAGCTCAGTCCAGTGCTCTGGGCGGAGGCAGAGATGCTAGTCCTCAACCTACCGCCTGGCGAACAAGCCAGGTAATAAACTCTTTCACCCCAAAGAATGTTTCACTGTCAATTTCTTAGGTCACACTGAACCCATAGCGAACTTGCCTGGGGCTGAAACCCATTGGCAAGACACTTCCTATACCAAGGGCCTCCCCTTCTGCCTCAGGTGTCACCTCCACTTGCCTCCAGTCCTGGGGTGGGGCCCAGTCCTCTAGGAGGCCAGCCACATCAGACCATATTACCCATTAGGGAACAATCCACTGTCTCCCCATTCACAGGGGCAACCCTCTGAAGCACCCCTCCCATAAGGGCAGCCTGTCTTTTTCCTTGGTCAACAATGAACCCTGCCGACTTTTGCCAATTGTCTTGCCAATGGGGTCAAATGAAATTGACCTCATGAATCTTCCTGAAAGGGATTTCAAAATAAAAATCATTAACATGCTCATGGAGGTACAGAAAAATAATCAAGTACTCAAGAATGAATTCCAGTCAGAGATCCGATCATTGAAGAGCACAATGTAGGGTATTTAAAGCAGATTAGATACAGTGGAGGAGACGATAAGTGAAATAGAAACTGGAGAAGAGGAATACAAAGAAAGTGAGGCACAGAGAGAAAAAAAGGATCTCTAAGAATGAAAGAATATTGATAGAACTATGTAACCAATCCAAATGGAACAATATTCATATTAGAGGGGTACCAGAATACGAAAAGAGAGAAAAAGGGATAGAAAGTGTCTTTGAGGAGGTAACTGCTGAAAACTTCCCCAGTCTGGGGAAGGAGTCTCTCAGGCCATGGAGTTGCACAGCTCTCCCAACACAAAGGACCCAATGAAGACAATACCAAGACATATAATACTTAAAATGGCAAAGATCAAGGATAAGGACAGACTATTAACAGCAGCCAGAGAGAGAAATAAGATCACATACAAAGGAAAGCCCATCAGGCTATCATCAGACTTCTCAACAGAAACCTTACAGGCCAGAAGGGAGTGGCATGATGTATTTAATGCAATGAAGCAGAAGGGCCTAGAACCAAGAATACTTAATCTGGCAAGATTATCATTTAAATTTGAAGGAGGGATTAAGCAATTTCCAGATAAGCAAAAGCTGAGAGAATTTACCTGCACAAACCATATCTAGAGTGTATTTTGGAGGGACTGCTATAGATGGAAGTGTTCCTAAGGTTTAATAGCTGTTACCAGAGGTAATAAAACCACAGTAAAGAAAGTAGACATTTAATTAATAAGCAAATACAAAATTAAATCAACTATCCCCAAAGTCAATCAAGGGATAGACAAAGAGTACAGGATATGATACCTAATATATAAAAAAAGGAGGAGGAAGAAAAGGGAGGAGAAAAAAAGAACCTTTAGATTGTGTTTATAATAGCATATTGAGTGAGTTAAGTTAAGACTCTGAGATAGTAAGGAAGTTAACCTTGAACCTTTGGTAACCACGAATCTAAAACCTGCAATGCCAAGTACATACCTATCGATAATGCTCCTAAATGTAAATGGTCTAAATGCACCAATCAAAAGGATAATGGATAAAAAAACAAGACCCATCTATATGCTGCCTACAATAAACTCACTTCAAACCCAAAGACACATAGAGACTAAAAGTGAAGGAATGGAAAAAGATATTTCATGCAACTAATAGGGAGAAAAAAGCAGGTGTTGCAGTACTTGTATCCGACAAAATAGACTTCAAAACCAAGAAAGTCACAAGAGACAGAGAAGGACATTACATAATGATTAAGGGGTCAATCCAACCCGAAGATACAACCATTATAAATATTTATGCACCCAACACAGGAGCACCTACATATGTGAAACAAATACTAACAGAATTAAAGGGGAAACAGAATGCAATGCATTCATTATAGGAGACTTCAACACTCCACTCACTACAAAGGACAGATCAACATGACAGAAAAAAAGTAAGGAGACAGAAGCACTGAACAACACCTTAGAACAGATGGACCTAACAGACATCTACAGAACTCTCAACCCAAAAGCTGCAGAATACACATTCTTCTCAAGTGCACATGGAACATTTTCAAGAATAGATCATATACTAGGCCACAAAAAGAGCATCAGTAAATTCGAAGATTGAAATTGTACCAACCAGTTTCTCAGACCACAAGGGTATGAAACTAGAAATAAATTATGCAAAGAAAATGAAAAATCCCAAAAACACATGGAGGTTTCACAACATGCTCTTAAATAACCAATGGATCAATGACCAAATAACAACAGGGATCAAGCAATATATGGAGACAAAGGACAACAATAATTCAACACTGCAAAATTTGTGGGAATCACCGAAAGCCATGCTAAGAGGAAAGTATGTTGCAATACAGGCCTACCTCAGGAAAGAAGAACAATCCCATATGAACAGTCAAAACTCACAATTAACGAAACTAGAAAAAGAACAAATGAGGCCCAAAGTCAGTAGAAGGAGGGACATTATAAAGATTAGAGCAGAAATAAATAAAATCGAGAAGAATAAAACAATAGAAAGAATCAATGAAAGCAAGAGCTGGTTCTTGGAGAAAATAAACAAAATAAATAAACCTGTAGCCAGATTTATCAAGAAAAAAAAAGAGTCTACACACATAAACAGAATCAGAAATAAGAAAGGAAAAATCACTACGGACACCACAGAAATACAGAGAATTATTAGAGACTATTATGAAAAATTATATGCCAACAAACAGGATAACCTGGAAGAAATGGACAACTTTCTAGAAAAATAAAACCTTCAAAGGCTGACACAGAAAGAAACAGAAAATCTGAACAGATCAATTACCAGCAAGAAAATTGAACTCGTAATCAAAAAACTACCTAAGGGACTTCCGGTAAGATGGCAGCTTGAGCAGGGCAGCGGAAATCTCCTGCCAAAATCATATGTATTTATGAAAATACAACAAGTACAACTATTCCTAAAAAAGAAACCAGAAGATACAGGACAGCACATAGCCTGCAGCTACACCTGAAAGACAACGCTGGGAGTCCTGGGGAGTTTCGGACCCCTTAGCTGGCGACTGGGAAAGAGTAGCTGCACCTAGACTTCCCACAGAGATCAACAGCCTCCCATTCGTTCCCACACCGGCCAGAGCTATACAGGGCCCTGTGGAGCAGCACGGCCACAGCTGCGGAATAGTGGGGCAACAGTGCCACCTACAGCATCCCCTCAGAATCTACTCCCAGTGGGCATTTCGTTGTTGTTGTTGTTTTTGTTTTATTTTGTTTTTTGTTTTTCCTTCTCTTTCTTTTTTCTTTCTTTCTTTTTTAAGTTTGAAAGAGCCCAGCTCACATACGTGGCACCTACCAGTGACCACTTCTATAGCCGTGAAAAGACAGAGGAATATGGTCCAGACTAAGATCAACCACACAACCCCAGAGAGGGACCCTGAAGGGATGGAAATGCACAACCTTCCTGAAAAAGAATTCAGAACAAAAGTCATAAGCATGCTGATGGATCTACAGAGAAATATGCAGAAGCGGAGGGAGAAAGTGAGGGAAGTGAGGAAAGACAACACAGAAATTAGACAAGCAATCGACGGGCTTAACAGCAGACTGCACGAGATTCAAGAGACTGTTAATGGAATAGAAATCAGAGAACAGGAATACAGAGAAGCTGAGGCACAGAGAGATAAAAGGATCTCTAGGAATGAAAGAATATTAAGAGAACTGTGTGACCAATCCAAACGGAACAATTTTCGCATTATAGGAGTACCAGAGGAAGAGGAGAGAGAAAAAGGGATAGAAAGTGTCTTTGAAGAAATAGTGGCTGAAAACTTTCCCACACTTGGGAAGGAAATAGTCTCGCAGTCCACGGAAGCACACAGATCTCCCAACACAAGGGACCCAAGGAAGACAACACCAAGACACATAATAATTAAAAAGGCAAAGATCAAAGATAAAGACAGAGTATTAAAGGCAGCTAGAGAGAGAAAAAAGATCACCTACAAAGGAAAACGCATCAGACTATCATCAGACTTCTCAACAGAAACCTTACAGGCCAGAAGAGAATGGCACGATATTTTTAATGTAATGAAACAGAAGGGCCTCAAACCAAGAACACTGTATCCAGCACGATTATCATTTAAATATGATGGAGGGATTAAACAATTTCCAGACAAGCGAAAGTTGAGAGAGTTTGCCTCTCATAAACCACCACTGCAGGATATCTTAAACGGACTGCTCTAGAGGGAAGCACCCTGAAGGCTAAAAAGATGTCACCAGAGAAAATAAAATCATGACAAAGAGAGCAGACCATCCAAATACTAACTAAAGGCCAAGAATAAAACACCTAATATATAAAGAATGGAGGAGGAAGAATAAGAAGGGAGAGAAATAAAGAAATATAAGATGGTGTTTACAATAACTGAACAAGAAAGTTAAGTTAGATTGTTAGTAAAGAAGCAACCCTTGAACCTTTGGTAACAATGAATCTAAAGCCAGCAATGGCAATAAGTACATATCTATCGACGATCACCCTAAATGTAAATGGACTGAAGGCACCAATCAAAAGACATAGAGTAACGGAATGGATAAAAAAGCAAGTCCCATCTATATGCTGCTTACAAGAGACTCACCTCAAACCCAAATATATACACAGACTAAAAATGAAGGGAAGGAAAAAGATATTTCATACAAACAACAAAGAGAAAAAAGCAGGTGTTGCAGTACTTGTATCAGACAAAATAGACTTCAAAACGAAGAAAGTAGCAAGAGATAAAGACGGACATTACATAATGATAAAGGGGTCAGTCCAACAAGAAGATAAAACCATTATAAATATATATGCACCCAACACAGGAGTGCCAGCATACATGAAATAAATACTAACAGAATTAAAGGAGGAAATAGACAGCAATGCATTCATTTTAGAAGACTTCAACACACCACTCACTCCAAAGGACAGATCAACCAGACAGAAAATAAGTAAAGACACAGAAGCACTGAACAACACACTAGAACAGATGGACCTAACAGACATCTACAGAACTCTGCACCCAAAAGCAGCAGGATACACATTCTTCTCAAGTGCACATGGAACATTTTCCAGAATAGACCACATACTAGGCCACAAAAAGAACCTCAGTAAATATAAAAATATTGAAATCCTACCAACCAACTTCTCAGATCACAAAGGTATAAAACTAGAAATAAATTTTAGAAAGAAATCAAAAAGGCTCACAAATACTTGGAGACTTAACAACATTCTCCTAATTAATCAATGGGTTAACAACCAAATCAAAACAGAAATCAAAGAATATATGGAGACTAATAACAACAATAATACAAAGCCACAACTTCTGTGGGACGCAGCAAAGGCAGTTCTAAGAGGAAAAAATATTGCAATCCAGGCCTATTTAAAGAAGGAACAACATTCCCAAATAAATAGTCTAAAGACACAATTACTGAAATTGGAAAAAGAAGAACAAATGAGGCCCAAAGTCACCAGAAGGAGGGACATAATAAAGATCAGAGAAGAAATAAATAAAATTGAGACGAATAAAACAATAGAAAAAAAATCAATGAAACCAAGAGCTGGTTCTTTGAAAAAATAAACAAAATAGATAAATCCCTAGCCAGACTCATTAAGAGAAAAAGAGAATCTACACACATAAACAGAATCAGAAATGAGAAAGGAAAAATAATGACAGACCCCACAGAAATACAAAGAATTATAAGAGAATATTATGAGAATCTATATGCTAACAAGCTGGAAAACATAGAAGAAATAGACAACTTCTTAGAAAAATACAACCTTCCAAGACTGACCAAGCAAGAAACAGAAAAACTAAACAGACCAATCACCAGCAACGAAATTGAATCGGTAATCAAAAAACTACCCAAGAACAAAAGCCCCGGACCTGATGGATTCCCCTCTGAATTCTACCAGACATATAGAGAAGAAATAACCCCCATTCTCCTTAAAGTTTTCCAAAAAATAGAAGAGGAGGGAATACTTCCAAACTCATTCTAGGAAGCCAGCATCACTCTAATACCAAAACTGGGCAAAGACCTCACCGAAAAAGAAAATTACAGACCAATATCCCTGATGAACGTAGATACAAAAATACTCAACAAAATATTAGAAAACCGAATTCAAAAATACATCAAGAGGATCATACACCATGATCAAGTGGGATTCAACCCAGGGATGCAAAGATGGTACAACATTCGAAAATCCATCAACATCATCCACCACATCAACAAAAAGAACAAAACGCACATGATCATCTCCATAGATGCTGAAACAGCATTTGACAAAATTCAGCATCCATTCATGATTAAAACTCTCCACAAAATGGATATAGAGGGCAAGTACCTCAAAATCATAAAGGTCATATATGACAAACCCACAGCTAACATCATACTTAACAGCAAGAAGCTGAAAGCTTTTCATCTAAGATTGGGAACAAGACAGGGGTGCCCACTCTCTCCACTGTTATTCAGCATAGTACTGGAGGTCCTAGCCACGGCAATCAGACAAAACAAAGACATACAAGGCATCCAGATTGGTAAAGAAGAAGTCAAATTGTCACTATTTGCAGATGACATGATACTGTACATAAAAAACTCTAAAGACTCCACTCCAAAACTACTAGAATATCGGAATTCAGCAAAGTTGCAGGATAAAAAATTTTAACACACAGAAATCTGTTGCTTTCCTATACACTAATGATGTACTAACAGAAAGAGTAATCAGAAAAACTATTCCATTCACAATTGCATCAAAAAGAATAAAATACCTAGGAATAAACCTAACCAAGGAAGTGAAAGACCCGTACTCTGAAAACTACAAGACACTCCTAGGAGAAATTAAAGAGGACACTAACAAATGGAAATGCATCCCATGCTCTTGGCTAGGAAGAATAAATATTGTCAAAATGCTATACTACCTAAAGCAATATACAGATTCAATGCAATCCCTATCAAACTACCAACACCTTTCTTCAATGAACTGGAACAAATAATTCTAAAATTTATCTGGAACCACAAAAGACCCCGAATAGCCAAAGCAATCCTGAGGAGGAGGAATAAAACAGGGGGAATTACACTCCCTTACTTCAAGCTCTACTACAAAGCCACAGTAATCAAGACAATTTGGTATTGGCACAAAAACAGACCCACAGACCAGTGGAAGAGAATAGAAAATCCAAACATTAACCCAAACATTTACAGCCAATTAATATTTGATAAAGGAGCCTTGGATATACAATGGGGAGACAACAGTCTCTTCAGCACCTGGTGTTGGAAAAACTGGACAGATATATGTAAGAGAATGAAACTGGACTACTGTCTAGCCCCATACACAAAGGTAAACTCAAGGTGGATCAAAGACCTGAATATAAGTCATGAAACCATAAAACTCTTAGAAAAAAACATGGGTAAGAATCTCTTGGACATAAACATGAGTGACTTCTTCATGAACAAAACTCCCCAGGCAAGGGAAACAAAAGCAAAAATGAACAAGTGGGACTATATCAACCTGAAAAGCTTCTGTACAGCAAAGGACACCATCAATAGAACAAAAAGACATCCTACAGTATGGGAGAATATATTCATAAATCTGATAAGGGGTTGACATCCAAAATATATAAAGAATTCACACACCTTAACAAACAAAAAGCAAATAATCCAATTAAGAAATGGGCAGAGGACATGAATAGACACTTCTCTAAAGAAGAAATTCAGATGGCCAACAGGCACATGAAAAGATGCTCCACATCGCTAATTATCAGAGAAATGCAGATTAAAACCACAATGAGATATCACCTCACATCAGTGAGGATGGCCAACATCCAAAACACAAACAACAAATGTTGGCAAGGATGTGGAGAAAAGGGAACCCTCCTACACTGCTGGTGGGAATGCAAATTAGTTCAACCATTGTGGAAAGCAGTATGGAGTTCCTCAAAAAACTCAAAATAGAAATACCATTTGACCCAGGAATCCCACTCCTAGGAATTTACCCTAAGAATGTAGCAGCCCAGTTTCAAAAAGACAGATGCACCCCTATGTTTATTGCAGCACTATTTACAGTAGCCAAGAAATGGAAGCAACCTAAGTGTCCATCAGTAGATGAATGGATTAAGAAGATGTGGTACATATATACAATGGAATATTATTCAGCCATAAGAAGAAAACAAATCCTACCATTTGCAACAACATGGATGGAGCTAGAGGGTATTATGCTCAGTGAAATAAGCCAGGCAGAGAAAGACAAGTATCAAATGATTTCACTCATATGTGGAGTATAAGAACAGAGAAAAAAACTGAAGGAACAAAACAGCAGCAGACTCACAGAACCCAAGAATGGACTAATAGTTACCAAAGGGAAAGGGACTGGGGAAGATGGGTGGGAAGGGAGGGATAAGAGGGTAAAAGGGGTATTACGATTAGCAGACGTAAGGTAGTGGGGGCACGGGGAGGGCTGTACAACTCAGAGAAGACAAGTAATGTTTCTATAGCATCTCACTACGCTGATGGACAGTGACTGTAATGGAGTTGGTGGGGGGGACCTGATGAAAGGCGTGGTTTAATCACCATAATATTGCACATGTAATTGTAGGTTAATGATACCAAAATAAATTGTAAAAAAAAAAAAAGACATATGCAAAATAAATAAATAAAAACAAAAACAAAAACAAAAGTAAACTCGAAATGGATCAATGACCTGAATGTAAGTCATGAAACCATAAAACTCTTAGAACACTACATGGACAAATATTCCTGAATATAAATACGAGCAACTTCTTCCTGAACACATCTCCTTGAGCAAGGGAAACAAAAGCAATAATGAACACATGGGACATCAAACTAAAAGGCTTCTGTACAGCAAAGGACACCATCAACAAAACAAAAAGGCATCCTACAGTATGGGAGAATAAATTTGTAAATGACATATCCGACTAGGGGTTAACATCCAAAATATATAAGAACTCACATGCCTTAGCACCCAAAAAGCAAATAACCCGATGAAAAAAATGGGTGGAGGATATGAAGAGACAATTTTTCAAAGAAGATTTTCAGGTGGCCAACAGACATATGAAAAGATGCTCCACATCACTAATCATCAGGGAAATGCAAATTAAAACCACAATGAGATATCACCTCACACCAGTAAGGATGGCCAGCATGTAAAAGACAAAGAACAACAAATGCTGGCGAGGGTGTGGAGAAAAGGGAACCGTCCTACACTGCTGGTGGGAATGTAAGCTAGTTCAACCATTGTGGAAAGCAATATGGAGGTTCCTCAAAAAAGTAAAAATAAAAATACCATTTTATGTGGGAACCCCATTCCTTGGAATTTACCCAAATAATACAAGTTTTCCGATTAAAAAAGACATATGCACCCCTATGTTTATTGCAGCACTATTTACAGTAGCCAAGATATGGAAGGAACCTAAGTGTCCATCAGTAGATGAGTGGATAAAGAATATGTGGTACATATACACAATGCAATACTATTCAGACATAAGAAAGAAACAATTCCTACCACTTCCAACACCATGGATGGAGTTGGATGATATCAAGCTCAGTGAAGTAAATAATGATTTCCCTCATTTGTGAAGTATAACAATGAAACTAAACTGAAGGAACAAAACAGCAGCAGACTCACAGACTCCAAGAAGGGACTAGTGGTTACCAAAGGGGAGGGGTGTGGGAGGGTGGGTGGAGACGGAGGGAGAAGTGGATTGAGGGGTATTGTATTTAGTACACATGGTATGAGGGGTTATGGGGAAAACAGTGTAGCACAGAGAAGGCAAATAGTGAATCTGTGGCGTCTTACTACACTGATGGACAGGGACTGCATTGGGGTATGGGTGGGGACTTGATAATATGGGAAAATGTAGTAACCACATTGTTTTTTCATGTGAAACTTTCATAAGAGTGTACATCAATAATACCTTAATAAAAATTAAAAACAGATATCCTTTATCATAGTGATACTTATATACTATTGCCTGTGTCTTAGATTACAATTAATAGCATACAATTTTTTACTGTTCACAAATATTTATCTAAAGCGCCTGGTGACATGTGATTGTCCTTCCTGGAACTCAGCTATAAACCACAGCAACATTTTTATTTGGAGAAAAAGGGGTCCATGAGTTTAAATAAATAACAGTATAAAGTGTAATTTACAAACACTTATGATCACTGATAAAAACATTAATTTATATTACATGTAGGCGTAGATAAATATAGACAAAAAAGACCATTATAATAGATGTGGGCAGAAAACACAGAACCAATTCACTAGGGATTGAGGTCTTTTTCCAACACACACAAAACCACATGTGCTCCAAGTGCCGAACCCACTGTACGTATCTCCCTGTAATTAGGCGTCTGCGCTCACCCACCGCTGCTCACCGGGTGTGGTACTCCCGGAAGCACTTGGCGTGGACGCCCTTCTGGCACTTCTCACAGCGGGTGTTGGTCTGCGAGTGGCAGAGGGCGCATCGCGTCCGCTTGTCCTGGTGGACGATCCAGTGCCCGATCATGTCGAAGCGGCTCTCAGTCTCCAGCCGCCGACCGCGCCTCCCCGGGGACGAGGTGTCAGCGTTGCTCTCCAGGTACACACAGGCCACGTACCTCCGGAAGGCCAGGAGGTCCACCTGGGCGTCGGGGCAGCAGATCCTGTGCAGCTGCCACGCGTTATTGAGGGCGGCGTCAATGACGTAGCCGATGAAGCTCGAGTACCACTTCATGCCCCGGATCTTCACCTTGTACTTGGCGATGTTCTGGTCCATTCGGCCAACGCCGCCTGCCTTCTCCTGGTACAGCCTCACCAGCGACGGCCGCTGGACCTGGGCCCGCGTTTTGGCTGCTCCCGCCTGGCGGCTGCCCAGCCCCAGCGGCTCGATGCCCACGGCGTTGGAGCAGATGTTGACCACGCTGCTGTCCTGCCAGCGGCACACGATGATCTCCTCCGTCTCATCCACTTTGTAATCAAACGAACCCCTCTTCATTTTCTTGAGTTCTTTGGGGTCTTTGAGGGGGCATCGCTCAGTCCTGTACTCGCGGACAGTTCCTGTGGCCTTTACCCCCTTTTTCCTCAAGATGGACATCAGCTTGACACTTGTAAAAACCTTGTCAAAAAATATGTGGTACGGCAGACAGCCGCGCTCCTGAAGCGCATCCACAAACCGCACCACCATGGAGCCTCCCAGGTCCAGGCCCCCGTCCGGCCTGGTGAACCGCGTGCCCTGCGAGGGCTCGAACCACACCAAATAGCCCCGGCTGGTGGTCCCGCACCAGATCTCGTAGCCCAGCCGCACAGCCTTCCCTGCGGCCCGCCGCTTGGACCCCCGGTGCCCGAAGTACTCGCACGTGGACGCCCCGAAGCTGTAGAACTCCTCCAGAGGCGCGTGCTTCTGGAAGCTGCGATTCATCCGGACGATGAGAGGCCGGACCTTCGCAAACCTATCGCTTTCATCCAGCTCACTGTTATCTGCAAAGTGCAGGTATGAAAAGATCAGCTCAAACCTGTCCCTTCTAATTGCATCGGCCACAAGATGATGATGCGAATCGGGAGATGTTTCCCAAAACATCCTTCTCCTTGGATAGGATATATACCCACTTAAAATCAAAATGCCCAAAACACACTTTAGTTCCTGGGCCGTGAGACCCAAGTTGACACTCTTCTGCCAAGCGTAACGATTGGTTTCATTAACAATGAAGTTAATCGTCCCCTCATCAAAGAACAGTTCAAAGAGGCCCACAGGACTCAGCTCCTGGCTTTTGAGATCCTCCATGTGAGGATCCAAGGCCGTCCAGCTGCTGAAGTCTGGCCGGATATCTCTTTTGGCCCAACAGCGCTGAGCCGCCGCGGGGGCCCGCTGCCGCTTGGCAGCTGTCCATGGCTGCGGGTGCCCCTCCTCACCGGAGCCAGAGTCCTCTGGCACCACGGCGGCGTGCAGCACACTGCCAGGTAGGTGGGCGCCTCGCCGGCCATCGTCATCCCCCGAGTCTTCGTCGGTGAAGTCCCCTGCGGCACTGTCAGGCGGTGCAATGAAGATCTCCTCCCTGTGGGGAGACGCTCCCTCCTCCAGGGCATTGAGAACCTCGAGCAGCCTGGTGGACTTTGGCTTTAAGCCAGCACCTTTCCCGGAGGTGGGGCCGCTGCAATGACAGGAGACAGGGTGGGAAGAGGCCGTGCAGGAGAAACAGCGAGTCAGCAGAAAACCCTGGGAGGGCACGGAAAGAAGGGCCCTCCCTCTGCAAAGCATCCTGGCACCTGGCCCAGCACAGAAACGGAATTTGCCAGATTACTCACCAACTGCCAAAGAATTTTAACACGGGAGGCAATCGAAGGAAATGTTCCACAGTCCCTTTCCTTCCTAAATCAAGGGTCCCCTCTAGTGACAAGTCCAGGTGCACGACCATCACCCGGAAACAGGAACCATGAACAGGAAGCCCAGGCCACTGAAGAGATGCCTGCTGATGGCCCTGGACTCAGTGGCCCCAGTGGCCCTGCTTTCCCACTTTCTCTTCCCTTTCTCTTCCTCTTTGGCCCTTGTTCCCTCCCTTCCCCGATTCTCAGGCTCTCACTACGTGAACTCCACCCAAATTCAGGACCAACAGACTCAGGCTCCCTCAGCATCAGCTCTCTTACTACAGACCATCTGGAGCTCAGCAGCCAAACAATTTGGGAAACGTGGAAACCCCTGTATCCTCACTCTCCTTGTACACGTAGCACTAAACGGGTGCCTAGAGACACTATTTAATGAGTGCCAAACACAAGCAGGCACTGCCCAGGGCTGGCCGTGGGCAACCTCCACCACACCAAGCCACAAGCATTTGTTCTAAGAGACAGATCAACACACAAGCAGCTCTGCAGGGTGAAGCCACGTACTGACGAGGGCTGTGTGGGTGAGGGACACAGCAGGCAGCAGAGCAGGATGGAGCCGGGTACTGTGCAGGATGGCGCCGGGTACTGACTGTGCAGGATGGAGCCGGGTACTGACTGTGCAGGATGGAGCCAGGTACTGACTGTGCGGGTGAGGGACACAGCAGGCAGCAGAGCAGGATGGAGCCGGGTACTGACTGTGCGGGTGAGGGACACAGCAGGCAGCGGAGCAGGATGGAGCCGGGTACTGACTGTGCGGGTGAGGGACACAGCAGGCAGCGGAGCAGGACCATTTTAGACAGATAATGAGTGAAGGGCAGGGCAGATGGGTTGGAAGCAAGGGACTGAGCCCTGCAGGCAGCTGGAGACAGAGCCCCTGGCAGAGGAAGAACTGCAGGCACAAGGCCCTGAGTCAGAAGGGTCTTGATATCTGCAAACAGCAAGGAGGCCAACGAGCCTGCAATGCTGTGCGGGATGAGGGCTCGAGCTGTGGGCTCGGGGCCCCACTGGGTTCTACAGGCCCTAATCAGGACTTCTGGCTGTTCAGCTGTCACAGGAAGCTGTCCAGGGGGCAGAGCAGGGCAGTGAGGAGTCAGACACTCACTCTGGTTGCGACAATGGACTGACAGGGAAGGTTGGCAGGACAGCCCCTGATCGCCTCTGGGGCCAAACTTCATGTGAGGACAGCCCCGCCCCAGGGGGAGGACACAGGCTTTTCCATGAAGGCTACTTCTCCCAGACCTGCCCGCAGGCTTTGGGGTTCAGACTGTCCTGAGAGTCACTCCACCCTACTTCCAATGACTGCCAACCCCCAGGCTGGAGGCTAGGGCACAGCAGGCATGACCCCCAAAGAGGTAAGGTTCTCCTCCAGCTCTGCACAGGCCAGGAAAGAGCCAGCCTTCAGGGAGGAAACCTGACACCCTGAGACAGGTTCTCAGCTGGCGGCCACCTCCCACCTCAGCTGGCAGGTAACAACAGATCCAGGCCTGCCCGGCCTGGGTCTGTGCTGGTCTCACTACCTAGCCACTGTTTGTCCCCGGCCTTCAAGCACCGTGTGCACCTGGCTGGTCAAACATTTAGAGTGGGAGAGCTTTCAGGGATAGCTGCAGCCCTGGGGCCAGCCATCTTGTGTTTTAAAAGATAAGCAAACAAACCACGTCTACAAAGCAAGTGTACTAATCATTTACAAGTGCACCTAGAGCCACACCCATGCCAGACACACTCCCTCATCTGCCCGTCTTCTCTCCAGTCTTCCCCTTGCCTCCTCGCTGTTCCTTCTCTTTGCTTCCTGGACACCCAATGCTCAGTGAGGCCACCAGGACTAAGGGCTAAAAATGTCACGGCCTTGGCCTCTCAAAGGCAGAAGAGTCATTTCTCGCATAAGCCTTTCATCAAACAGCACTTGTACCTTGAAGTTGAAGCCATGATGAACTGGGACATGGGTTGTCATTACGTGCAGAGTCGAACAATCTGCAAGAAAACAGAAACTCATTTTAAAAAACTGAATCTTAATTAGCAAGGCTACCAGGACTTGCTACCATTTAAAGGAAAAGCAGGATGGGGCCAGGTACTGACTGTGTGGGTGAGGGAAAGAGCAGGCCGTGGAGCGGGAAGTGGACTGAGCACCCAGGAACTGGCGTCTAGATGACTGGCTGGTCAGAGGGAAAAACAACACCTCCCCTGTTTCACACAGACCCTCCAGGGCAGGGTCCCCATCAGCAGGTTACTGGCATTTTGGGCTGAATGAGTCTTGGTGTGGGGACTGCCCTGTGTGCTGTGGGGTGTTTAACAGTATCCTAGGCCTCCAGAGACCAAGAGAATAACCATTCCTCTAGTTGTGAAAGTGAAAATGATCTCCAATATTGCCAAGTGTCCTCTGGGAGACAAAATCAGCCCTGGCTGTGGATCAGCACCGCCAAGAGAACTCAGTGACGACAGAAAGGTTTTGGATCAGTGTCGCCCAACAGGGCAGGCATGAGCCACAGGTGGTTATTAAACTTTGCTATACACACAAACATAGCTAGTGGGACTGACAAACTGAATTTTAACTATGTAATTTTGATTAATTTTAATTTAAATAGTGACATGTGGCTGGCTGGTGGCTCCTGTATTAGACAGTGAAGTCTTAAATGTATTAAGAACAAATTATGAAAAAGGAAAACTTTTAATGTGTATTAATGACCACAAAATAAAGAAGCTTTTCTTACAGAAAACATAAAAACCTTAAGGAAGATGGCTAAATTTTATCAAAGGTCCAACAAATCCGAGGTAGGCAGCCCCTCATATAGCCTCCAAAGACCCTCGCCTCCTGATATGCACACCGTTGTGTAACCTTCTCCCCTTGAGGGGGCTGGACCTTGTGACTTACTTCTAAGAGAATCTGGCAAAAAGAGATCAGGCTACAAATAAAGACGGGGACTTCTCTCTTGTACATGCTCTCTTTCTCCTCCAAGGGGAGCCAGGACAACATCTCAGCTCCCCCAGGGAAAGGCCCACGGGACAAAGAACAGAGGGAGTCCCTGGCCATCAGCCAGAGGGGCCTGAGCCCTCAGTCCAATAACCCACAGTGAACTGAATCCTGAGGGACACTCCTGCCTGGTCAAGCCTTCAGATGAGCTCACAGCTGCTGCTGACAGTCTGCAACCTCATATAAACACTGAGGCACTGGAAATGAGCTAAATTATACCTGAATTCCTGACAGGCAGAAACTGATAGATAATAAATATTTGTTGTTTAAGGGTTCTCAGCAACAGCTAACTAATATAACATTTATACAACAAAGCACTGAAAACAAAAGTCAAAGTCACAGCTATCAGAAAATATTCACAAGACATATAACCAGCAAAGAACCAGTATCCACATTATACAAGAATTCCCACAGAACAATGGAAAAAAGATGAAACAACTCTGATAGGCAAGTTAGTTCATTAACCAGCTTTTACCCTGAGGAGCTCACTGAACCCTGGTGATACTGAACTTCTGAGGATCACATGGAATCTAGACTAGAAACAAACCTACAAAAAGGGCTCATACAGCGAGACTGCATAAAGAGCCTGCCTAATGCTGCACTCAGGATACAGGATGAGTGGTAAGTAATCCCATTGTCAATCCCACAGCCAGAAAGTAAACATGCTGACTTAACCTTGTTGATGTGTTGGGGGAGAAGAGATCTCTTTAGAATTTGTAATCATGGTTTATAAGGTCAATTTATACTTCTTAGTGATCCCAATGACCTCAAGGGAAAACTTTAACAGAAAGTGACCTTCACTGGTCGTGCGAATAGTGGAGACAGACAAAACCTCTCGGGAGGAATATGCCCCAAGTAAGACTCCAAAGAACTCCACTCATAGCAGTTCCAGAGCACATGAGGTGTCAGCCTGGAGCAAAAAGGAAAAGCAAGCAAGCTAAGGCACCACATAAACAAGGAAACAAAGCACCATGAACGGGAGCCAGCAGAAACAAGAGACAGCAAAATCAGACTCGCAGACTCTAGGCAGGATGACCACCAGAAAAAATTAATAAAAATAACATAAAATGTGTATGTTTAACAAATTACATGAAACAGTACGAACAACAAGAAATTTGAATAGAAATAAAGAGGTCACCTAGAGTTTAAACAAAACAGAGAAAAGAGCAAGAAGAAAATTTTAAAAATGAAAATGATACCCCAAAAAGAACCAAAAATAAATAAAAAATACTAAATAAGCAAAAATAGCAGAACACAAATAGCCGATGTCAAATAAAAAAGGAAAAAACTGAAAAGAACCAAACTTTAAAATATATAACAAATTGAAAAGTCAAAAATAATAGTGACATCAGTAAAACAGAGCACTAGGAAACTCCAAGCTCTCATTTCCACAGAAACATTGAAAAAACAAGAACCTGTCTGAACCAACCTCGTACGTAGGGGCTCTGAAAACAGCCAAAGGTTTATAGCAACTGAGCAAACAATTAATAAAAAAGCCGTCTGGCCTCACCAAGGCAGGGAGACTAAGTCAAGCCGCACTCTGCTGAACACACCTGCAGCCCGCCTGACCAGGGCGCCCACCCAGTGCGCACGGAGGCTGCGCAGCCCCTCCCACAGACGCCTCGGCGGCACCTTAACAGACGGTTCTGCCCTGTCCGCCCTGCGGCCCCACCCGGCCAAGCCATCCGGTGCGCAGCCCTACCTGCCTCGGGTCCCTACACTGCGAACCGTGCTGGTCTGAGGCCCCCTCTGCTGCCTCCTCAGGCAGGAAGCTGACCCCGAGCCCTGCTCGTCCAGCGAAGCCTCCAGTCCCGGCCACCCAGAGGACCCGACGAGAGCCCAGACCACAGGGCCTGTCCTGCAGCCTCGCCTGAACAGGGCTCGCGCCAGAGACCACCCGACTATTCCCCGCCAGCAGCACCCCGTCCCCTGAACTCAGAGCCCCGGCGGCAGCCTCATCCGAAACAGACCGTGACCACAAGCCCCACGTGAGCTGAGCACGCCGGCAGAGCGACCTGCGCGGGAAGGACTGTCTCCGCAAAGCGCCCCTGTGAGGTCTGGGGGAGGAAACTACTCACTCAGGCGTGCAGACACCAACATAAGCAAACAAGGGCCGTGAGGAATCAGGAAAATGTGGCACCATCAAAGGAAACTAATAAAGCCACAATAACTCACCCTAAAAACATGAAGATCTATGAATCGTCCAACCAAAACTTCAGAACAGTCCTCTTAAAGAAGTTTAATGAAACAAGAACACACAGATGGACAGCTAAGGAAAACTAGGAAAACAACACATGAACAAAATGAGAATCAACAAAGAAACAGAAACTAAAAAAAACAGAAGTCCTACAGCTGAAGAACACAGTAGTATTGTACCGTAATACAGTGAGAATGAAAGAACACAGTAACTGAACAAAGAATTCAACAGAGCTTCAACAACAGGCTCCACTGGCAGATGAATGGATAAAGTGTGGTATATATACAGTGGGATATTATTAAACCATAAAAAAGAGGGAAATCCTGCCATTTGTGACAACATGAACAGACCCTGAGGATATTATACTAAGTGAAATAACTTTGACAGAGAAAGACAAATACTGTATGATCTCACTTTTGTAAGGAACTTAAAACAAATTAAAAACCAAACTCATAGAAAAAAGACCAGACTGGGGAGGAGGGGAAAAGAAGGGAGAATTGATTGAAGGTGATTAAAAGGTACAAAGTTGCAGTCATACGAAAAGTAAGTACTGGGGAAGTATTACACATAATTGCTATAGTTAACACTACTATATGGTGTATTTGAAAGCTGTTAAGATAGTAAATCCTAAACATTCTCATTACAAAGAAAAAATGTTTTCTTTGTAACTATATGAGGATATGCATGTTAACTAAATTTACTACAGACATCAATTCAAAACATGTATGTCAAGTCATGTGGAACATCTTGGACTTACATGGAAAAAATAATAGTAAATAACAACCCATCTTGAAGACAAGAGGAAAGTCCTGCAGACTTCTTACTCATGCTTGGACTTAACCCAGCCCCAGAGATGCAGTGACGTTAGTCTTGAGCAGGCAGAAGCTCAGTTCACAGTCTTCCCTTCAAACCAGAGTGAACAGAGCAGACCTTATATGCAGTTGCTGTGTATTTCTATTCTAACCTGCCTTGGAATGGCTAGAAGACTGATGAAGTCACTCCTCCCTGTTTCACATAACTACGAATGCCCAACGGAAAGGCAGCAAACACCACTAGTAAAAGCTATGACGCACAAGAAATCCACAGATGGGTGAAGCAAGGGATTATGGTTGGAGACATAATACAGACCATCTAAGGCCCAGAGGAGAAGCCAGTGAGACTATCTGGGAACACAGCACATTAGTAGCAGCCATGTGCGTGGGGGGTTAGACAGCCATGTGCAAAGCCCAGGCAAGACACATGCTCAGAAAAGCCCGGAGAAGACCCTTAGCTTTCACCTTGGGCTCTTCCAAGATTAACACTACCCTAGCTAAGTGATAAAGGAGCTCCCCAGCAAAAACGGAATATGCAAAGACTGGGAGACAATATTTTTTGTTTAAGCTTCTGGCATTCAAGCAAATCACTGCCAAACCATTAGCTGAACAAAAGCTATATGAACAGAGACTTCAGTGATCACACATGACAGAATACAGTTTTTTCAAAAATCATTAGGAAAAGTCTCAAAACAAATGTACTACTATAGCCTTAATTTTTTTTTTTTTTTGAAGTGAAATCTGGGGAAGGGAAAAATCTGATTTCCAGAGTTACATTATAATAGAAAAATGTTCAATTTTCAACAAACAATCACAAGGCATAAAAGGAAGCAAGAAGGTATGGCTCAAAAAAACAAAGTAAGTTGACAGAACCAATTCTGAGGAAGCCTACATCAGACTAACTAGGCAATGACTTTAAAAGAACTGCCTTAAATATGCTCAGATAGTTAATGGAAAACATGGACAAAGAATTAAAGGAAAACAGTATATAAACATGACTGACTGAAAAATTCACTACAGGAGTTCAACAGCAGAGCTAAATAGGCAGAAAAAAGAATTGAACATGTAACTATTAAAATTATCAACTCTTACAAAACAGAAAGATAAATCTATAAAGAAAAGTGAACAGCCCCTTAAAGCGTCCTGGGACACCATCAAGTAGACCAACATAAATATTCTGGGGTTCTTGGGAGGAAAAAACAGAGAAAGGAGCACAGAGAGTATTTGAAAAAAATAGCCAAAAATTTTGCAAATTTGAGGGAAGATATGTATCTACAAATCCAAGAAACTCAACAAATTTGAAGCAGGAGAAACTCAAGGACACCCACTCCAAGACACACTAAACAAACTGTGAAAAGCCAATGCCAAAGAATCTTGAAAGCAGGACAAGAGAAGTGACTCGTGTACAAGGGGTCTGCAATAAGATCAGCTGGCAGTCTCTCAACAGAAATCTTGTGAGACAGAAGGCCGTGAGATGCTACATTTAAAGTGCTGAAAGAACAAAATGCCAACTAAGATTTCCATATTTTGCAATGTCCTTTAAAAAATGAGGGAGAAATGCAGACAGACAAAAGCTGAGGAAATTTATTACCAGTGAACGAGTGATCCCAGAAATGCTAGAGTCCTTCAAGTTTAAGTGAAAGGATGCTGGAAAGTAACTTAAAGCCACACTGAAGACAACATAAAATTCAACAGTAAATGTATAGGCTAATATAAAAAACAACAGCATTGTCATTTTGGTTTGTAACTCCACTTTTTGCTTTCTAAAGCATTTAAAAGATAAAAGCATAAAAACCATAAATTAAAGATGAACTTGTGACATCAGTAATACAAGGGGAGGCAGAACTTTGTAAGAGAAGTACTTACATACACATCTGAAGTAAAGTTGGTGTTAAATGAATTAGAGAGTTACAACACTAAGGTATTCTATACAATCTCAAGGTAACCACAAAAAATATCTAAAGAATATGCATGAAAGACAATGAGAAGGAAATCAAAACATGTCACTACAAAAAATCAGCTAAACACAAAGTAGGCTGTAATGGGGAAAATGGACCCAAACAGCTACAAGACATAGAGAAAACAAAGTAAAATGACAAAACAAGTAAAATACAAACACAAGTCCAGAGAAGACATCGCCAGAAAATGTTGGAGAGGTCTCAAACTTCTAGATCAGCTGACTGGTGAAGGTATTCCCCCAAACAGAGCCAGTCTACAAAGACTGGGAAAGAAGATTGTTTTTCAAATGGCCAAATCTCAACAACAGATCTCACAAAGCATATAAGGAAATCAGAAATATGGCCCAATGCCAAAAAACTCCAGGAATGGATACTAAAGAAAGACAGATTGCTGAATTTCTTGATGAATAATTCCAAACATTTTCTTAAAGATATTCAATGAGCAAAAAGAGAACACAGACAACTTTAGAAATCAGGAAATGCAATGAACAAAATGATAACTTAACAGAGACAGAAACTATGAAGAAGAACCAAACAGAAATTCTGGAGCTGAAAAATAGGTATCAGAGTCAGACAAAGAAACTAGAAGAAAACGAAAGATTAGTATCACTGATGATATAGATGCAAAAATGCTCAAGAAAATACTAATGCAAATTCGACAGCACAGTAAAAGGATTCTACACCACAACAGAGTGGATTTCTGGAATTCAAATATAGTTTAACATGTAAAAAATCAACAACATAACATGATACATGAACCAAAATACAAAAACATATGTGCATATCAATTGGTACAGAAAAAACATTTAACAAGATCCAGCCCTCTTTCATGATAAAAACTTGATACACTGGGAATAGAAGAAAACTACCTCAACATAATAAAGTCTACATATGAAAAAAAATTATTACTAACATCATATGAAGTAGTGAAAGACTGAAAACTTTTCTCTAAGAACAGATCAAACCAAGGATGCCCTGTCTAGTCATTCTATTCAACATAGTACTAGAATTCCTAGCCAGATCAATTAGGCAAGAATAATAAATAAAAGGCATCTGAGTTAGAAAGGAAAAATTAGAATTATCTGTTTTCAGTGACATGATCTTATAATGTAGAAATCCCTAAAGATCCAAAAGAAAAGTTAGATCTAATAAACTCAGCAAAATTTCAGAACGTAAAATCAACAAACAAAAATCAGTTGCATTTCTATACCCTAACAATGAACAAGGGGAAATTAGGAACAACTCCATTTGCCACAGTATTGAAAAAAGTAAAATATTTAGGAACAATCCTGACCAAAGAGGTGAAAGAGTTGTACAATGCAAAAAAAAAAAAAAAAATTAAAGCAATTAAAATAAAAATGTAAAGGCGTTTTGTGTTCCTGGATTGGAAATCTTAATAGGGCTAATATGTCAATACTACCCAAAGTGATCTACAGAGTCCATGAAATCTCTATTAAAATGCCAATAGTGGCTTTTGCAGAAAAAAAAAAATCTATCCTAAACTTACACTGACTACCAAGGGACCCCCAAATAGCCACAACAATTTTATAAAAGAACAAAGTTGGAGGACTCACAGATATCAAAACAGAGTGGTACTGGCATAAAGACAGGCATACAGACCAATGAATCAGCACAGACAGCCAGAAATAAACCCTCATGTACAGAGTTAGGTAATCTTCAAAAAGAATACCAAGACCACTCAATAAGGAAAGGACAGTCTCCTTTAACAAGTGGGGTTGAAAGACTGGATATCCACATGCAAAAGAATAGTTGGGCCCTTATATACAAAAAGGGTATATATAGTGTGTGTATATATATGTATACACTATATACACATGTACCAAAGACCTAAACATAAGAGTTAAAATTTCAAAACTCTTAGAAGAAAACACAGGGGAAAAGATTTATGATGTAGATCAAGAAATAATTTCTTGAATATGACATCAAAATCCCAGGCAGCAAAAGCAAATATATACCAATGAGACTACATCAAACTTAGAAGTACATCAAAGGATACAATCAAGAAAGCAGACAGACAGTTCACCGAATGGAAGGAAATAGTTACAAATCGTGTATCTGATGAAAAGTGAATACCTAAAATATATAAAGAGAACTCCTACAACTAAACAACAACAAACAATTATAAAATAGACAAAGAACCTATAGCTGTTTCTCTAAAGAAGACATATGAATGGCCAATAAATATGAAACAATGCTCAATATCACTATCATTAATCATTAGAAAAATGCAAATCAATACCACAATGAGATATCACCTCACCCGCTCTAGGCTGACCATCAAAAAAACAGAAAATAAGAAATGCTGGCAAGGATGTGGAAAAATTAGAATACTTGGGCAATGCTGATGCAAATGTAAAATGGTGCAGCCACTCTGTAATACAGTATGGAGGTTCCTCAAAAAACTGGGAAGTCCACTACCATATGATCCAGAAACCCCACTTCTGGGCATAAAAGAGTTAAAAGTAGGGTCTCAAAGAGACTCCCATGTTCATAAAAGCATTATTCACAATAGCCAAGGTGGGAGTTAATGTTCATCTGCAGACGAATGGATAAAAAAAGGGTGGTATATATCTTCACTTGAATATTACTTCACTTTAAAAAGGAAATAAATCTTGTCATATGTTACAACATGGTTGAAAGGAGGGTAATATCCTAAGTGAAATAAACCAGTCACTAAAAAATGAATTCCACTCATATGAAATATCTGAAGTATTTAAATTCATAGAAATAGAGAGTGAATGGTGGTTACCATGGGTGGGAGTGATAAGGAAAATATTCAACACAGCCGTCAAGGTCAGCAAACCGCTCTTTCCTCCAGTTGGCAAAGCACTCCCAGCCCCCTCCTCCCCTCCTCCAGGCTCCTCTGTTGCCCTGCGCAGGCCAAAATGCCACATATCAAAATAATATAAACTGCTCCCTTGCTTGTGCGCAGGGCTCAGACCTTGGGAGATGACTCCCCTCTGAGCCCACTGGTGTAAGGATAAAAACTCAACACTCCAAGACCTCCGAGTACTGCTTGGTTCTTCTGTCAGCGATCCACTCCAGGTTTTCCAGTATTTTCCATAACAGGTGGAGAGGAAAATGGGGAGTTAATGTTGAGTAGGTACAGAGTTTCAGTGTTGCAAGATGAAAAAGCTCTGGAGATGGTTGCATGACAATGGGAGTGTACTTAACACTACTAAAACGTACACCTAGAAGTGGTGAAGGTAATGCATTTTATTTTATGTGCTTTTTATAATTAAAAATAACATAAAACAAAAACAAAAGCATAATCAGAAAAATAGGGGAAAAAGTTTTGACATACCAGAAATATATAATTTTAAACTTTTTGCATCTTATAACAAGACTTCAAAATTGAGTAAAAATTAAGACAACTACAGAAATTGATGAGTCTATCAGCAGTGAGAGATTTCGGAAGACCTCTTCCAGTGATTAATGACCAGACAACATCGCTGAGACCTGCAAGCTGAACTGACGTGTTTGGTCCCAACAGACAGACAGCAGCAGTGATGTGGGGACCCTGACAGTGGAACGGGAGCCCCCCGTGTGCATCGTCCCACGCACGCCAGGACCTGGCGGCCGGCCGCGGACTACGGCGCCTTCACGGGAGCCTTGGGACCCACGAAGCAGGCTCAGAGCCCAGAGAACCGCACAATAAAGGAGGCTGCTCTGAAAAGACAGGCCCGAGCCCCGCTGGCAAGCTCAGAAACACAGTATGGCCGACAAATTAAAGGGGCCCCCAACTATGGTCCAGGCCCACTTGCCGAGGGACTCAGGGAAGGCTGCTGTCCATACTCCCGGTAACAGGCCCGCCAGCCAGGGGCCAGTACAGATCCTGAAGCAGCCCTGTGACCAGGGTTTAGCCCTGTTCTCAGTCCTGCTCCCCCAGTGCCTCTGGTTGCCGGCCTGCTAACCTCAGCACAGGGTGTGGACCCCAAAGTGTTCTGAGACTTGGCTTCAGTCCCTCTCCGTCAGTCTCCCAGTGAACGAGCGGGAGACATACACGTCTGAGCCCCACGGCACACCTGCCGACCTTAGTCCCCTGTCTGTGACCTGGCACCAGCCCTGCTCGAGGCAGAGGCCCCCATTCACCAGGGCAACAGGCAGGAACCCCGCCTGCCCACAAAAAGCACTAACCACAAAGAAAATGATCAATAAATTCTACCACATTCAAATTAAGGACTTTTCTTTTATTAGAAGAACAGTTATATGCAACAAATATAAGGGATTTGTAACTAGGACATAGAATCTAGGATATACAAAGAAATCCCAGGAATAATTAAGAGAAGCACAAATAACAACAGGAAAACAGGCAAAAGGATACCAGAAGCCACTTCTCAGAAGAAATATAGACAGCAGACATGGAAAGATGACCAATCCCATGACTATTTAGGAAATGAAATTAAAACCATGAAATATCATTTCACGTGTACCATGTTGGCAAAAATTTTAAAGGCAGGCAGTACCAGGTTACAATGAGTATCGCAATGGCCCTATGGTGCTGGAGGGAATGTGAACAGTGCCTTAGTGTCTACTAACGCTGGACGTGCACAACCCCACCCGCCTGCAGCCCACCCTCAGTGTTCACCCAGGAACAGGGCTTCTCAGCCTCGGCACTGGCATTTGGGGCCAGACAATTCTTCAGTGTCCTGGAGAGTAGAGCAGGGAGAGGTGGGAGCTGCCCTGGGCACGGCAGGATGCTTAGCAGTATGCCTGGCCTCCACCCATGGAGACAGCTGCAGCCGGCCTCCCAGTTATGACAACCTGTGTCCCCATCCCGAGCTCCCCTCCCCACCCCAACCCCATCCAGTTTGAGAACCACTGGCCAAGAGGAATTTCTGCACCTGTACCCCAGAGACTAGGGCAAGAATGCCCACAGCGGCAGGTTCTTTCCAGGAGCGAAAACCAGAGGCAGCCTCACTCCACCAACAGAATGGATGCAATGGTACAAGAAGAAAAGCGAATGAAGAACTTCAGTCACACACACCGCCGACCCAATCTCAGAAACACCCAAGCAAACAAAACAAAACACCAGAAAATGTGCTATAACGATTTCATTTTCTAAGGACCAAAAAACAAGACTAGAACATATATATTATCTGGAGATACACACGTATACACAGTGAAACCATAAAGAAAAGCCAGGAAGTGATTAAGAGGAACTTGAGCACAGCAGTTACCTCTGCAGAGCAAAGAGGCGACGGGCAAACACGAGGGGCTTGTAAGGTTTTAATAAGGTTCTCTTTCTTAAACTGAGTGGGATATTCAAAGTTGTCCCATTCTTTCTTAACCTGTTCCTGTTTTATCTGGATGCGTGTTTTGCACACTCACACATGCGCACAGCACAGCACAGGGGTACCTGCACTCCTGTGAGCAACTCTATGGCACTGACCCACTCAGGGGTCTGCAGTCTGTAGGGATGAGGCAGCGGCCGGCAGAAAGCATTCATCTGTGGGGCTCCAGACCACATGTATCTTGCACAGCTAGAGGAAGAAAATCAGAGTGCAGTCATGTCCGCTCTACAGTCTCCATGAAGAAGCTCCATACACAACCCTTATGACACTGTTTACCTGAATTTTGTCAAAGCCCAGCCAGCCCACATCCCAGCTTGTCCACATGGCCCCTCCCCACCCACGTCCTCCTCTGGTCTGCTGGACATCGCACTTAACTCTCCCCTGCAACTTGGGAGGAAAGCTCATTGCCCAACCAGACCTCCCATTCCCAAATCTGCAGCCTGGTAAGGATGTGGGCTATGGAGTCACCAGCAATGTGCTGTGTGATGACAGGCACATCACTTACCTTCTCTGTGCCCTCAGCCCCTCACCTGTAAAACGGGATCTTCACGGTACTGACCCTCGCAGGGCTGTTGTGAAGGCAGTAGGAGCCAATGTGCGTGCTGCACACACAACAGGCCAGGCTCTCTATATGTGTAAGTATCACTTGAGGCCCATAACCCCTAACCCACATTTCCTAGAAGCCAAAACTTCTGTGAACAATGAACGTTTCTTCAGAAGTTGGCAACAAATGCTTTGGCAGCACAATCTGAAATGACGTGAGGCTCACTGACCTGTTTCTCTCACCTACAGCAGCAGCCGTACATTTACCACAGAAATGTCTGACTAAGGGGTACCTCAGCAGGAAGCAGTTCAGTACAGTTGATAAGAGTCAGACTGACTTTTCCCCACGTGTGGCTGGGTTTGGGCCAAGACTGTGACCTGTGTTGCCTTTTCAGCAGCTCAGCTCATCACCTTTTTCTCTGTTGTGCCCTAGGCCGGGCCTTATCACTCAACAGCACTCAGTGACAGCCCCGAGCTGGTGAGGACGGACACCAGCCCCTCCGCACAGCCTACCAAGAACCTCCCCAGGTCCCACTCCCTCAGGCCCTGGACAAAGGTCGAGGTATTCAGAGCCAGGTGCCCAGCTCGGGCCGCCCCCTGCAGTGTCCTTCTCTCACACTCTCACCTCCATCACTCCACGTGGACCCCACCACATGCCCAGGTGGCAGAGCGGGTGTGGAACTTACTTACCTTTGTGGCCCCAGAAGCCAACACCACTCCTGGTACACGCAGGCACCCAGTAAATGCTTAGCTAACAACTCACGCTGACAGCAGACGGCTGTGGTCCAGGGCGCCCCCTACTGCTCATCCTGCAGCTGCCGGAAATTTCACCTTCTGGCTCTCATCAGCTGTTTAGAACAGAACCAAGATGTGGGACTGACCCCAACCAGAACATTCCTAAAGCATCTCTGACACAGGAAATGTCCATCAACAGCAGGTCAGCTCATACGGTGGACTCAGCCAGGACAGAAGCCAGCTAAGCAGGAAGGGCAGGAGCAGCCCTTTCTCCCCATCAGGGCCCTCCGGCTGTGCTGTCTAGGCCCTCCCTGCCCCACCACATGGCTTCTCCGCCCTTCCTGCCCTGACTGACAGAACCAGCAGAGAAGTGCGGACAAGAGTAAGCTGTGCCCCTACGGGCTAAGGAAATTCCCAATGGGAGCAATGCCCAGAGGCTGTTGGGCATATTGAGAACCCCAACATTTGAAAACACCAAGAATGTCTGTGAGCTGACAAGCATGTAGCTATAAAATTGCCACCAAAACAGGGCTACCAAGGGAAGGAGGTGGGACAGATCAGGACCTGCAAAACAAGACATGGACCTCATCAGGGAGCAGGTCACAGAACGCTTCTCTAAGCCAAGTATGAAGAGACAAATCTGCAGGAAGAGCAAGAATTCCCCCAAATAGGCAGGGAACAGAATCCCAGGCAGAGGGGACAGCAAATGAGGGGAAAGCAAAGCCAGTCACCTTGAGAGAGGATGCAAGAAGAGGCTGGACCAGCTGTGCAGGACCCTGAAGGCACCGTAAGGACCCTGCCTTTATCCTACAGCAAAGAGTACTCCACAAAGATAACAG
Organism: Phataginus tricuspis; assembly: GCA_029783875.1. Lineage (NCBI taxonomy): Eukaryota > Metazoa > Chordata > Mammalia > Pholidota > Manidae > Phataginus > Phataginus tricuspis. The sequence goes on from JAQQAC010025234.1 coordinate 518,369, forward strand.
GCAGAGCATGACACAATGGGCTTCTCATTGTAATAAGCTTATTCTGACTGTGGTGTGGACAACTGGCGGAGGCAGACAGAAAGGCAGATGGTGGTGCCTATGGGGAAAAGTGGGCGGGCCAAGGGGGATTCAAATAGAGATAAGTCTGGATTGAGTGGGTGACAGGGGAAGGGCTGATCAGGGAGGACTCCTGGGGCTCAGGCTGAATGGCTGGGGTAGCAGAGGCTGGGAGCACTAGAAGGGGGCCAGATGTGGGTGACCTCAAGCTGCGTTTTGCACACATTGAGCTGGAGATGCTTTTGACACAACCCAGAAAAGCATTAGGCCGACCATAGGCGGCTGCAGGTCTGCAACAGCGGAATGGCCTGGGCTGGAGTCATATCGAGTGGGGTTTTGAGCATTTGTGGAGTGCTCAAAGACACAAGATTCCTTGAAGCCACAAGAGATCAACCAGGGAGCAAGCCCAGAGTGAGAAGGAAGAAAGCCATGGAGGAATTCCACAAGAGATCAACCAGGGAGCAAGCCCAGAGTGAGAAGGAAGAAAGCCATGGAGGAATTTGAGAGTCCAGGGGGCAGAAGGTGACCAGCCTGAGAAGTAGGAAGAGACCAGCAGAGGCTGAGCGCCAGGGGCCTGAAGGGTCAAGTGCAAAGGGAGACCCCCTGTGCAAAGCTGCCCAGAGGCATGGCTGGACATTCCCAACAGACCATGGCACCCGGAAGAAAAGACTCTTTGAGACCTGGTGCCCCTAGGGCCACTATGAAGGATCTTAGGGGGAAGGGGGCCTCCACTGTTTAAAATGTAAATTTTCCCAGTGAGGCCGGACAAGGACATGCAACTCAGCCTGACCTGGGTCCTAAAGCACAGAAACGGCGAGTGGAGCCCCCGATCCTAAGACCGCAGATGTTCGTGTCCTGCCTTTGCTAGCGTTCTGGTAAGATACTAATGTATGGGAACCAAGGTGAATAGCGGTGCTAATTCTTTGCATTAGCTTCACTTTTTCAAATTCTGAAATTATTTCAAATTGACATTTAAAAATTTTTTTGTAAATGTTTCAAAGCTGAGCCAGGTGCACAGCAGCTCCGGAAAAGCCTTGGTGAAGCATGGGGTCCCCTCCCTTCTTCCTCCAGCTCAACCATTGAAAAACACGAAAAGGGGAAAGCAAAGACCCTCAGCGACCCCACAAGCAGGAACAGCGGCCCGGCAGGCCTGCGCCCAGCGCGTCCCGGACGGGGCGAGGGAGCCACACACTCCACCCTGGCCCCGCCCCCGCCCCCAGGTGTCCGCCCAACCCGCCCTCACGCCTGCCCGCAGCCGCCCGCCGGACACCCGCTCCAACCCTGTGGTCCGCCAGCTCCACCCAGAGGCCCCGCCCAAGGGCTCCCGCCTCAGCCCGGCCACGCCCCTGCCGCCCCCAGCATCACCTCCCCGTTCGCACCGGAGCGCCCCCGTGCGGCCCTCAGGGGGCGGCGGCCGAAGACCCATTGTCCCCCTGCCTGCGCCGTCCGCCCACCGTCTGAGCGGGGCAATAGGGCCAACACCTCCGGGGCCGTTGAGGAAACGCAACATCAGTCCCGCCGCTTCCGCACCCGACCGGGGCAGGTCCGCGACGTGAGCGGGAGACGCCTACCTGCGCCGACGTGTCGCGGGGCCGCGCCCGACACGCGGTAGCACCAAGCGGAAAGCGCCGCGGCCGCGCCGGCGTCAGGCGTCGCGGCCGCGCAACGTCCGGCACGAGAGCGCTCGCCGCGCCTCGGCCCGCCTCCCTTGCCCCGCCCCAGGCACTCCCCGGCCCCGCCCCCGGCCCGGGCGGCCATCGAGATGCCGGGCCGCCGCGATGCCTAGAGGGGCTCAGGAACGGAAGGCGCGGCAATCTCCTGCCCGCGCGCTCCCGCCCGCTCGTTGGGCCTGGAGCCTCCTTCCGCAGGGCGAGTGATCTGGGGCCCCGGGCGGCCATCCCCGCCCGCCAGCTGACACCTGGGGACCCGCGGGGCAGACGGGCTCGCCGACCGTTCCCTGGCGGGCTTAGCTCCGCCCCGGACGCCTCTGGCGGGCCCGGCCTGCGCTTCACAGGAAGGGCGGCCAGTAAGGCCCGGGACGTCGGTTAAGTTTGAATTTCAGGTAAACAAGGCTGCTCGTCTAGATTCACATCTAGCTGGACGCGTGTGGTTCACTGGCGACCCACGCGCCTGCATTTTACGCTGTATCCGCAGCCTGGACGGTAGGAGTTGGGCGGCCTGGCCCCAGCCAACAGCACAGCCCTGCCCCTCCAGCCAGAGGGCCGAACGCGTGTGCATCGTCCCTGGGAGGCCGGGCCCCTTCCACCCGGCCCGCCCCCGCCTGGCTCCACACGCCCCGCGAGTCCCCGCCCTGGACGGCGGATCAGCGCGCCCCGGGGAAACGGTGGCTCGGCCTCGGAGGGTTCGCTAAACGCAAACTCCTTGAGACCGAACTCACACATCCACGAGGGCCCGGTAGCGAAAGTTTGGTACTTGATTCTCCTCCTGGCACTTCTCCACAAGGGATTTTTGGTCACCTAAAGAGCGACCCAAAACACCTGGGTCAGAAAAGTTGATCATGCTATTTGCGAGACTCGGGAGCGAAGCGCCCAGCCACTCGGGTTTGTCCTTGTTCATCCCACATACATGCATTGAAGCCCTGGACACTAGATACAGCAGAGAACAAAAAGTTCTTGTTCTCCTGGGACTCATTCACTTTCTAACGGGGGAGACACTCAAGAACAAATAGTATGTAACGGGTCAAAATGTGAAGAAAAATAAAGCAAGTTCCCAGGACAGAGGCTGAGCCCGGGAGGGCGGGGCGCTATTTTAGGTGAGGAAGGAGCAGTGTTTCTAGCCCCTCTGTTCCGGAGAACCTGTCACTCACTCCCTCATTCATTGAACAAGTGACCGCACTGCGACAGGCATTGCTCCAAGCAGGGCTGTTAGAACAGGGGAAGACAAAAACATTCCAGCAAGAGAAACAGACAATAAACAAGTAAAATACATGGTATATCAAAGGGGAAAGTGCTGTGGAGAAAAAGCAAGGAATGGAGATTGTATATCCACTTTTAAATAGCATGGCTGGGTAAGACCTCACTGAGACTCTACTTGAGAGAAAATCCAAAGAGATGAAAAACAGACCATGCAGAATTCAAGGGGGAAAATCATTGAGGCAAAGAGTGGTAGGTTCGGAAGCTCTGAAGTGAACGCAAACAGCAAGTTTGAGGAACTGCGTGGCTGGAAGTGAGTGAAGAAGGAGAGTCAAGGAAATGAAGTTGGGGAGGGGGTAAATAATGTGCCAGCCTCCGTATTCAGTCAGGGCTCCAGCAGAGGAGGAATGATGGCCAGTGCAGCTGCTACAGGGTGAGTCAGGGCGAAGCAGAAGCAAGGAGCCAGACAGGAGGCTACTGTCCTGGTTCAGACCAGACATAATGGACAGGCACGTGGGCCAGGGTGCTCAGAGTAGAGGGGAAAGAAGTAGGACGACTCTGGGTGTATTCTGAAGGTAGGGACAAGAGGACTTGTTCATAGAGTGGGTGTAGACCATGAGAGAGGGACATCAGAGGAGACGCAAGGTTTGGGCCCTCACAAGTACAATACATTGCATCAACTGAGAAGGCAGAGGGAGCAGGCTGGTGGGCAGTCAGGCATTTGTTGTTGGGTTCGTTAGGGAATATTGCAATCCTCATTCTTTGGGGACCTTGCTTAGCAAGTTAGTGGAGGTGACTGGCTTGTCTTTTTTAGGTGCAGAATACCTAACTAGCTCATACTCAACCTTTGTCCTAACTAACAGGGAGGATGCTAACCTCAGCCATTTTCTCCTGCTTAAGTGCTCAGTGGAAAATCTGAGGTCTTGTGTGGATGGCAGGATTGTTGTACTCAGAATTTAAGGTCTCACTGCCATATGAATGGGGGAAAATCAGCACCTCCAGCTCATTCAGAGTTTAGCCTGGGGAGGGGTTACACAGAGCCCTCGCTTTCTCTCTCACTTCCCTCCTCAGATAATAGAACCGGTGGGTGCAGAGACTTCACTGTTCACCCTGTGCTGGAGACAGTGGCTCTTCATACACGAGGGACCCCAGATGGAAGATAGAGGAATCTGAGAAAAAGAGGCTAATATTCTTCGAGAACAAATCATCATACCAGCCACTGGAACTTGTGGGCTTTTAAGGATTAGTGGAGGCAATGTGAAGTAGTGAGTTATATTTTGAAGGTAGAGCTGATGGAATTTGCTGATAATCCAGGATGACCTCCCTACCCCAGCTTTTGTCTTGAGCAACTGAAAGTCTGGCAGCGCCATTAGTTAAGACCAGGAAGATGGTGGGAAGAGCAGGTTGGGGCTGAGGTGGGCAGAGATGAGGAATTCAGTTTGAACTTTTCCGTGTGAGATGCCTATTAGGCATGCCAACAGAACCACGTGGAGTTCACAGAGGAGATCGTTGCTGGAGAGAGAAATGCATTAGAGAGTGTAAGTGTCATTTAAAGCTGCATACCTGGGTAAAAGCACAAGCCCTGAGGGAGTGTGAGCTGGACTGCAGGTTGGGAGGGGGCCCTTTCCAGGCAGCCTGTCCTTCCCACCAGGGAGGTAAGCCTGCATCCCTAAGCCAGCCTCACATACCTGGCCTGGGAGCCCAGTCAACTCAAGGAAGAAGCATAGTGTTCTGTATCCAACTCAAGTCTCTGTTATATGTGGAGATAAAACAGAAACTTTGGATTGAACTCTTCCTGAAACACATTGACCTCAGGGCATGGTGGTCATCACTAAGTCATTCTCAAACCATTTATTTAATATAACAGGTCCCCTGGACTTGGGTCTCCCCAGTGGAAGGCAGGTCGCCCAGGCTTTGGTTCCCCTAATCTCCGAGTTAGCCAGTTTCCCTATAATTAAACTCCCTGTCCCCCAAAGAAATATCAATGTGGGTAAAATTGCAATATTTCCAGAATCTCTCACCTGGCCTTAGTGCATCTCCATATCAATAGGTGTTTCCAAGGGTGTCTATCTCCATATCAGTAGGTTATAAGGGGGAGCAAGGGCATATCTGGACCAGAGAGATTCAGTGGGGTCCCTTTTGGCACCAGATCATGAGAGACATGGGCAAGCAGAAGTGGACGAGTGCTCATTGGCAATAAACAGGTTTCTCCTACTTTATTTCTCTTTTATTTCAGTTCCAAAGGTAATTTGCCCTGGGCTAAGAAAATATTTTCCCCATGGAGTTACATCTGGTGGTAGTTGGCAGGACCTCTGAACCCGAAATCTGTCTTTGTGGGTGCAACTCTTGAGCGGGCTGCCCCTAGAGATGGTGGGGAGATACCCAGAACCCCCACCCTGTGGATGGTGGGGAGGCCCCAGTGGCTGCAGCAGCAGAGGGTGCAGCTTCACCCAGGAGCCCCCTTTCTGTGGGGCTTCCAACTGGTGGTGAACTGGTCTAGAGTAAAGTACCTCCTAAAGGGGTGGTGCCTTCCCCAGAATTGGGGAAGGGTGGGGACACCGGAAGCTGTGGAATTAGCCCTCCATGAGATAGAAGACTGCTTAGAGACCCTGAGTGGCCTTATAACAGCCAAGATTGTGGAGTGTCTGTTTCTTGAGATACTGGAAAGAGTTATTGAGCAGAGAGAGAGACACATCAGCATTGCTTAGAGGAGCTGGGCGATGATCTATGGGATTCCCTTCAGAAGAGAGACAGTTATTGAGAAGACAGGTCACACTCCTGGAAGCTACATTAGCAGCTGAGGGAAGAGGCAGCAGGAGAGTCAGCATTGCCAGAGGTCATGGGGGAGGGGTAGGAAAGGGCAGTGCCTTCAGCCCCATAAGATGGCTATTGGGGCCTTTGGCAGCAGCTTGAATGAACAGGCCAACCTATTAGAGTCTGGTAACAACTATGGAAAGGAGCAGAGGTCCGGTACACCTTGATAGAGAAGCAACTGGCTGCTGTGTACCACACCTTGCTGGCTATGGGGCCCATCGCTGGAACAGCTCTGACCAAGGTAATAACCACCTATCCCATCGCAGGGTGGGTGCGAGACTAGACCCAAAGACCACGGAGTGACATGGCACAGACACCTACACTGGCCAAATGGGGCGCATATTTACAGCAGTGCAGCACCCTCTCTACTAGCCCCTTAAATGGTGAACTCTAATGCTTATTGGAGCCAGTGACCTATACCGGTGGAAAGCAGGAAGAACTTGCTTTTGAGCTATTGGTAGCTGAGAGTCCTTATGAGGAGGGAAAAGCCCCTATACCTAAAGATGCTTGGTACACAGACAGCTCCAGTCATGGGCAGCCCCCAAAGTGGAGGGCTGTGGCTTCCCATCCTAAGACTGAGACAATATGGATGGAGGATGGAGAGGGGAAGAGCAGCCAATGGGCTGAGATGCAGGCAGTATGGCTCGTGATCACCCAGGAGCCTTTCCCCATAGTTGTCTGCACTGACAGCTGGGCCATCTATCAGGGCTTGACCCTGTGAGTACCGACATGGTATCATGCCAACTGGATGGCTGGTCACCGGCCCCTTTGGAGGCAAGAGTTGTGGCAAGACCTCTGGGCCTCTTGTCAGACTAAGACTGTTACTGTATATCATGTGACTGGCCATTTGCCTTTGGCATCCTCAGGGAGTGTGAAGCAGACACATTGGCCCATGTGTGTTGACTAGAAGGAAAGGCTGTCTGATGTAGCCCAATGGTTACATCAGCATTTGTTGCATGCGGGGCAAAAGACAACATGGGCTGCAGCCCATCAGTGGGGCTTGCCATTGACCTTTGAGGAAGTCAGCCGAGCCCAGGAGTGCCTTGTGTGCTCTAAGAGGGACTTACACCGCGTCCTGCAGCAACATGGGACAATAGTAAGGGGGCCAATAGCCCTCCTCAAGCGGCAGGTAGACTATACTGGACCACTGCCCACATCAGAAGGATATCGGTATGCCATGACTTGTGTGGACACAGCTACTGGACCACTGGTTGCTCTTCCTGCATGTCATACAGATCAGTAAATCACCAAAAGGGACCTAAAGCATCTCTTTGCAGCCAGTGGCCAGCCGCAGGTGATTGGGAATGATCAAGGCACCCATTTTACCAGACATGTGTTACAAGGATGGGTATATCAATTAGGAATAAAGTGTAAGTTTCATGTACCATATAACCCTACTGGGGCAGGCATGATGTAGAGGTATGATTGTTTATTGAAATCTGACCTGAAGTTGGACACCAGTAGTCTACAGGGCTGGTCAGTTCACTTATGGACAGTGCTACGGTGTTTGCATGAGAAGCCCTGAAAAGGAGCCTTGAGCCCTGTGGACATGCTAACACACCTTGCTGCCTCTCCTATACAACTGTATGTGCAAACCAAAGGGGAGTTACTGAAGCCAGGATATGGCCAGCAGTGCAACATCCTGCTGCCAGCCCCAACTGCTTTAAGCCCTGGAGATTCTATTGAGTGGACATGGCCCTGGACATTTTGACACATGGACCAGCGATAGCTGGCCCTTCTGGCACCTTGGGGAAAAGGCCTGGAAGCTGGCCCCCTATGCATTCCTTGAGTAACAGCAGAGTGGCCCCCAAAGATCATGGTAGTGTACCCGAAACATCCAGGAGGTAAGAGCATCTTACCAGGAAGTTTTGTTTTATCTTTATGACCAGTGCGTGTACCTCCCGTAGCCCTATATATTGACCCATCTGTAACTCCCACAGGGAGGGGGTGAAAGTCTAGTATACTAGACTAGGATGAGATCCCATTCCTGCAGGGCCACTCCTGCATGTATCCTACCTGATGGACAAGATTTGCCTATGCTGGTGTCATTAAAACATGTATCTTATTGCCCTTAAGGTCATTTTCTTCTACCGTCCCTGTGGCCTGGACCTGCCCCCTGGCTTCAGCTTCCATGTGATGATTGCTCTGAACTCCCTACCTGTTCAGCTACTGGCCACCTGTGGAATGGGCAAACTGTGGAATTAATCTGCCTAGGACTTTGAACCTAGCTGAATCCTCCGGCTTGAGGATTATCATGATTTTATTGCTGTTGCTATTGTACGTTATTAGTATGATTACGGTGCTCCAGTTTTTTTTTTCACACAGGAGTCATTGCGGAATATGGGGAATGTGTAGATTGTGAGACAAGATTTCTGGAGGGGTTGCTGTGGGTAAAATTGCAGTATTTCCAGAATCTCTTGCCTGTTCTTATTTCATCTCCATATCAATAGGTGTTTCCAAGAGGTGGAGAGAAATATTCATCTCCATATCAGTAGGTAATTACCAGGGGGAGCAAGGGCATATCTGGACCTGAGAGGTTGGGTGGGGTCCCTTTTTTGCAGCCAGGTCAGGAGAGCAGGAGTGGATGACTGCTGGTAAGCAATAAACAGGTTTCTCCCACTTTATTTCTTCCTTTGACAGATTTCAATTTCAAAGGTAATTTGCCCCAGGGGGGAGAAAGATTTTCCCCCCTGGAATTAGAAGCCTTTTCCCACCCTCATCCCTAGGTTCCTGCCTCTCCCTCAGCTGCTTTCCTGGGGGCTGAACCCTTCAGTTACATCCTCAGAGGCAGTCTTGAGGCAGCCCCTCCCTGTACCTTCTGCCCCCTCAGCACCCCAGTGTACGTCCCCATTGGCACTATGGCTTCTATATGCGTGAGGAGCACTAACCACCGAAGAGGAGGCCTAATACAGCATGGGTGGGACTGGTCCCTGCAAAGTCACAGTGTGATAAAATTGCAATGTTTCCAGAGTCTCTTGCCTGGCCTTAGTGCATCTCCAAATTAATAGCTGTTTCCAAGGGGTGGAGAGAAGTATTCCATCTTAATATCAATAGGGGATTACAAGGGTGGGGGGAGCAAGGGTGTATCTGGACCGGAGAAGTCCGGGGAGGGGGGGGGGAGGGCCTTTTTTGCACAAGGTCTCAAGAGACACAGGTGAGCAGAAGTGCACAACTGCTTGTAAGCAATAAACAGGTTTCTCCCACTTTATTTCTCCCTGACTGATTTTGGCTTCAAAGGTAATTTGCCCCAGGGTCGTGAACGTATTTTTCCCCACGAGTCACACAGAGCAAAGCCAGAGGGCAGCCACAGACACACCTCTCTGGCTTCTTTCTATGTTCCCAAACATTGGCCTGTTTGGGGGTTCCCAAGAACACCCGCAGGTTCAGTAGGACTCACAGAACTGAGGAAAGCTCTTATATTCAGTTATGGCTCACCACAGTGAAAAAATGCAGATTAACATCAGCAAGGGCATCTCACCTGAGGGTCTCAGCCCCCAGCAAGTTCTGGATTCTATGAGACAGAGTAACAATACGGAATGTTTTGGGGGTAAAAGGCCCTACACCAAGCTTTAGTGTTGTGGTGGCAGGTAGAGCACTAGAATCACATCTGCCTCAGGGCAAGTCTGCATGCAGCAAGCCGGTCTCTGCCTCGGGCCTCACAGCTCCAGAGCACTGGAGGAGCTCTTTATAGAGAGTCAATAATAGCCCATTGCCAACACGTGTGCAAGCCTGTGCCTGCGAGCACTGCACGTGCTCAGTGGGCAAGCAGCCCAGGGTCAGGCAAGGATCCTGGCCACGGAACTTCCATTTTCCCTGCAAACAGTCAAACATAATGTCCAGGAAACCCCCGGTGCAGGCTCCCACCAGTCTTCTTCCCGGGGAGCCATAAGGACGGCGCTTAGCTCTCCCTGCAGTGCATGTATGTATGACAGCACAGACTGCTCTCAGCCAGGGAAGCTCCACACCTTGGTGTCCAGGGTTATTCTGGGAGTCAGTAACAGATACAACTGAGTGCCTGGCTGGCTGACTTTAGCCCCATCCTCTCCAGGCATCAAGCTAATACCACATGGCCAGGACCCCAGCGTAGGACAAGTTGGCGGCATAGAGTATCTGGGGTGACCTGAGCCCAAGGTAGACAGATACTCTTAGCAGGCAGGATATTCCAGGGCTTACAGGTTTTCTCCAGGAGCCAAGTAAGGCCACCTTTGGAACATGCAGGGTTTGGATAGCCCAGACCTGCTGAGTCATTCATCTTGCTGGTCATTGCCCAGAAAGGTACAAATGAGCTATAAAGTGTCAGTTACAAAGGGCTGGACTTGTTTTGAAACATATTTAAGAAGTATTTTAGTCCACCATCCTCCTGTGAGACCCCCTCACAGTACGTATCTCTTATTGAGCAAAAGAGATGACAAATCACTGAATCGAGCATCTTCAGAATTTACACATGACACTCAAAAAATGTGACTCGTGATACAGATTTTCTGAGAAATGTGCATGGCACAGCCAGTCCACTCTGTCCTCCCCCTCTGGGTCCCTCTTCTTTCTGGCCCCTGAGCTGACACACAGAGGAGAGAGTGGGCATCCTTCAGGCCAGTGGGCTGCCAGCAGGGTTTCCCCTGCCTTGAGAACCATTAATGCAGTTGGCAAAGTCCTGCATTTTAAGAAAGAACTGGAAGACAAGAGAAATTTTCAGAGCACAATAGAGATGGATTCTGCACAACTTTTGTTTCAGGTACATGAGTTATGCAAGTGTGTGGCTTGTGTGTGATAAGTGGTGTGTGTGAGTGGATGGGGTCCTCCGTGACTTGGCTTACTGCTTGCTGCAGGTGTGCTGTGTGGGGAAGGGCCCTGGGTTTGAATCCTGATCTCAAGGTGTCTCAGTTTATCTAAGAATTATAGACATAATAATAGTACCTACCTCAGAAAGTTGTCATAAGAATTGAATGAAAAAATATTAACTGTAAAACATTTAGTTCCGTGCCTGGCTCAGTAAGTGTCATTTATTTATTTATTTTCATCAGTCTTGTTATTGTTGTTACAGGCCACGATCAGACGTGTTTGAGAATCACCAGCTGAGAAGACAGGGTTGAGGGAGCCAAAGCCTGTGCCTTCCATGAAGCGAGCCACATTGTGGATTTTCCTGCGGAGGGGTTAGGCACAGCCCAGGCCTGGTGGAGGGACGTCCCCTTAGGTGCAGACCCATGCTGGCCGTGAGTGAACAGACTTACTTCCCACAGCAACGGCCAGCTGCTTCCCAGGCTAGACTGTCCCACTTGCTGTGGTGTTTTGCCACCACCATCTAACTCAAAATCTGTCTTTGTTTATCACAATTAACATCACATCACCAGAGGACAGGTTGACATCAGGTGCCCCTGATTCTGATGCTCTGGGGAGAGAGACACAGCATCCCTTTTGCAGCATTCTCACCCAAAATGCATGACCTCCATCGATTAACAAGGAAACCCCTAACAAACCCCAACTGAGGGTCATGTCACAGGATAATTGAACAGTGACTCTAGAAAAGGCAGAGCCATCAGAGAGGGAGACAGACTAAGACAACGCGGCCATCTAATGCAGTGTGAGGTCCTGGTTGAACATTAGTGAAGAGGCTCCTGAAGTGTGAGGCCTATCATTTAGTTAAACTCCTGGCTTTGATAACTGTACTATGCTTATGTAAAAAGTTAGCATTAGGAGAAGTTGGGTGAAGGGTATCTGCTTTTTACTATGTAGATTTTCTACAAATCTAAAATACTTTTAAATGAATAGTAAACTTGTATATATATATATACACATATGCATATGTCTGCATATAAACATAAAAATATGATCTATCTTGAGTGAACTGGCTGCCAGCCAGCCACAGGGTTTTACCCTCCTGAGGTGTTCTGGTTAGCACGATCTGAAAAAGTGTGAATCTTCCCCTTAAGTTCCCTGATGTCTGCTCTCATTATCATAGAAAAAGTGAGCATCATTTTTTCAAAAAGTTTCCTGCCAAACCCTGCAGGGAGGACCTAGGCACTAGCTCATGAGTTATCAGGGCGACCCCCACCCTCCCTGCCAGCACGCTGTCCCCAGACAGCCAGGCTGGGGCCACACAGCCACACACCCCTTCATAACAGGCTGCCTCCCCAGGCGACGGAAGTGGCAAGAGTCCAGGGCGGGCTTGCAGGGAGCTGGGCATTTAACTCCATAAATATGCTGCTCCAACAGGGAGACCAGATGTCCAGACCCAATTTCCCACCCCAGTACCTGGGAAGATATTTTTCTGCTCTTCTCTTCTGTTTACTCAACACCTGAGTCTATATAATTTGAATTCAAGAGACCAAACTCCCAGATGGAGCAGAAATGGTCCCTTAAGGAGCCCTGCCTGTAATGAGTCCTCTGTGACCAAATCAGCAACTGTCCTCGCTTCTCACATGAAGGTAATTAGTCCCGGAGCGAGGGCTCATTGAGGCAACCACAGCAGGGTGGGTGTAGATGCTCTTTCAGTTCCTGGAATTACCCTCAAGAATTAGGCTGGCGGTATTAGTAGTAACACATTCATGCACACTATTGATGGCTCTGTCGACTATCTTTGTGCTGACAACCCGTCAGCAGGCCTTGCAGAAACGGCACAGGGCGGCTGCCCAGACCTCTGTCTTTGCAGTGATTTGCCAGTTTGAATGGCGGGCAACTTGGTGCAAACTGGAGGTAACCTCAGCAAAGCCTTTGGCCACCCGTGTTTGCACAAAATTACCTAAGACAGATGATTAAAAGGGACACACTGTACTCTGATGTACACACACGGACAGCATAGCTTGCTGGAAAGAGACTGATTCCCAAGGTGGGCTAAGAACAGAAGCTTAATGGGCACTGACAAAATGAGCTTGTGGAAATGGTCACCAAGCAAGGGCTTTGTACAAGGAAGGAAGTGTTTTAACAGCAAATCTGATATATAGGCCAGTCTCAAATGGGGCATGTGTTTAATTAGCAACGACATGTGGAACTTTCTGCTTCAGTCTGAACTAAGTCACCGATCTGGACGACACCATACACAACGCTGGGTGTAGTACAGATCTCCAGATGCAGAATTTAGGAAGGGAGCTGGTTCCGCACGATGGCGGCGGGGCAATCAGCTTCACAGCCAGAAAGGTAGGGGTGGAGCCGCAGGACTGACTGTCTTCCCAAGCGCTGTTGCTCCACTCACACACTCCCCGGGGGCGGAACGAACGGGCTGAGCGCCTTCACTGGCCTCCAGGCTAATAATGGCAAAGGAGCCTGTTTCTGAACTGGGACTGGGTCTGGGCGGGGCAGTGTGTTCCCGCCTCCCCAGCTCCTAGAGGCACCTGCACTCCTTGGCGTGGGCCTCCTCCCTCCATCGGCACAGAATTGACATTGGACTGAGTCTTTCCCGTGTCCTAACACTCTGGGCTGCGCTTCTGCCTCCTTCAGCACCGGAAGGTAACGCTGAGCCCGCCCAGAGCGCCCCGGATAATCTCCCTATTGCAGGGTCTGCTGGTCAGCAGCCTTATTCTGCGTGCGGCCGCAACTCTCTCACTGTGTCATGTAACGTGGTCACAGGTTCTGGGGTTTAGACTGTGGGCATCTTTGGGGCCATTTATTGTGCCCATCTCAGGTACCTTAGAGTCAGCATAAGTGGCCTGACCTCTCCAGATTTTCACCCACGGATAGCTGCTGACTATCCCTCTGAACATATTTCTAAGGGACTGTAGGAGACATGCAAAGCTGTGTCTAACTTCTTCACAAATGGTGCTTGATCAGCATACTGCTCCCCAGAGCATAAGAAAAAGACAGTCTTCGTCTTGGGGAGCTTGCACGGGATGTTGGCGAGGCTTGAGTAAGACTCATGGTCATTAGTGAATAATGTGTGAGTAAGTCTAAAATTGTGTGAGGGAGACTGTGGGCTACAAATCTTGAGTTCAGGAAAGGGGGTGGATAAATCACACCTCATAATTACAGAGTGACCTTGTAAATTTTAATGGGATTTTTTTCAGATTAAAAATATAATGCACACTCATTTGTAAAATAGGTATTTATGTATATTTCAGGCAAGGCAGAAAGCAGAGGAGACAGGGCACGGCGGGGGTCACCCGCCTTGCCTGACTCACCAGAAACCCAGTGGACATCTGTAGTAGTATCTGCCCAGATATAACACACACATATTATTCAAACTTAAAAAAAAAGTGTTTATATTACTGAATTTTATAGCTGTTTTTAATATTTTTGGTTTTTCACTTAATATATCACTGACTTCTCTCCATGCTAATAAATGTAGCTCTGTATCATCATTTATAATGACTGAGAAGTATCCCTTTATTCCAATTTACAATGATTTACTAAAAAAAAAAAAAATCCCTCAATGGATGAATAATATTTAGACTTTGTTCCAAGTTTCTCTTATTAATACAAAGCTTTCATGAACCTCCTTTATACATGTTTGCAACACTTGAATGATTATTTCCCCAGGATAAATGCCTGAAAGTGTAAACCCTGGGTAGGAGAGAGTATATTTTTTAATGGTTTTACATAAGTAATATATATATATATATATTTCTATTTGCCTTCCAGAAAACTTATGGCAATTTATTTCTTAAAAAACTTTGCAAATCCCCTATCTTAAAATGGTTGCCACTTTGATTTACATTTTTTGCCCATCTTAATTCTTCTTTTATGAAATAGTTCATTTTTAAAATTAATTTGTAAGAACATTCCTTTGTTTTGGATTCTTCCTGTCTAGGTTTTATTTATGCTGGATTTTGTATACAGATTTCTAGTTTTCATGTAGTCAAATATATAATATTTTTCTTTTTGATTTCTTTAATGTTTGGTTATTAATATGTTTGGGAAAGCCTTCTGTACCTTCTACATAAAGATCATGAAACAATTCACCTATATTTGTAATAAGTACTTTTACAGTCCCCCCCTTTTTTTGTCTTTAAATTTTTAGTCTAGAGGATTCTGGAAAGTTGGCCTTAGTGGTGGAGTTTTTATTCTGCTCAAGTCTCTTCATACAAATAACCAGGGAAACTAGAGAGCGAAATCTCATGGACAGTGTTCATGACAAGACTGAATGGCGACGTAGCCCTGTGAGCCCCACAGGCCGAGTCACAGCCCCAGCACGTGTCGGGGTCTGTGTAGCGGAAGCGGAGGGAAGCAGGAGGGCATCTGACCGCCTGTAGACAGGCTCCCACCGGACAGTCTGGCTGGCCAGCTGGAGAGCAGATGACACCGGGAGGGCCTTTGCCGATTCAGTAGTGACTGTGATCCGAAAAAGCAGACAGAGCGGGACTGTCCCAGAGCAGGGCATCGACCACTTAATGCTTTACAGAGACAACAGGAGAGGGAGCTACAAGCAGTTACAAAACCTCTCCTGAATCATGGCTCCTGGTGAGGTACAAGAGAACTAATTTCACGGGGAAATGAGAAACAGGAAAAATCAAGATTGATTCCATACAAATTATTATAAGAAACAGCATAGGAATGGAAAAAATCCCTAGGAACAATGGAAACATGTCAGAAAGACATGTGCACAAAACAGATGACCTTTCCATTCACAAAGAGCTAAAAAATATTTTTAAATAATATGTGAAAGAACAACAGAAATCAAAAACTAGAAAAACCTGAAAGTGAGGTTTTTATTCAGGAAAGAATTAGAATAAAGAAATATTCTTACCGCACATGAAGACTAAAGTAGAAGGAAAATAAGGATAAATAACCATACCATAGAATGTCTTAATAGAAACAGAAGATAAGGAAGAAAAAAAATTAAATCAAGAAATGAAGAGATGAAGAGGATTCAAGAGAAAGTAAAATAATATTTAACATAGATAAGGAAAATCTGCAACATGGAGAAAATAATCAATGATGAAGAAAAATAAAACAAAGTAACAGAACAAATCCTGAAAGTAATTCAAGAAAGAGAAAAGATTTGAACCTACATTTGAAAGACTATACCACTCACCTACGGATATCAACCTAGAACAAGTGACACCAGATACACACTCGTAAAACTGTTGGACACTCGTAAAACTGTTGAAATAAAGAGAAAAAAATCAGTTAGGCATGTCAAAAAGAGTAAGTGACTTGCAAGGGCAAGACATCCGACTACCATCCCACTGACAGACAGCGACCCTCATGCCAGAAGAAACTGAGTCATATTGAGCCTCTCAGCGAAAGAAAATGTGGACGGATGAGGGTGTGACCAGCAAAGCTGACATGCACTGAGGCGCAGCATTGCCCCCATAGGCCCTTTCATGCATGCCTTCTGACAGGCCACAGCAACAGAATGCCACGGGCGTAAGAATGGGCGTGAGCAGTAAATGCAGAGTTTTCGTAGAGCTGATACTAAGTGAAGGTTCAAAGTCATAATACAGCTTGCAATGGGTGTATGGTCCAACCGTGAAGATCTAGAATAAACTTATTTTAATTAGAAAGAAAATGGAGAACAAATGAAAAAAAACTGTAGCCTATTTCCAGTAATTACATAGTTGATGGTAATGAGTATTATTTGTACTGAAACTGTTGTGTATGTGGTATGGGAAAAAGCGAATGGATTATAATAAAATATTCTATTATTCCTTATTTCCTTGATAACTAAGATTTCAGTGTTTAATAAAGATGAAGACATAATATAGAAGAGATTGAGTTTCAAAATCTGTGGACCTGTTTGATTTGAAGTGTAACTCATGAGGTGTTTAATGTTTCAGCTTTCTCCCCTGAAAGCCTACAATGAATAACCAAGCCTGCATTGAGTGTTCCTGGCCTCCAGAACAGATTATGGGTTTGAAATACCATTTCCTGGTATAGAAAGCAAGGAGACCTGGACAGATGGCTGACTCCAGATCTGACACAAGAAATAACACAAAATGAGCTTGAACATCTGGTCATACCAGATTGCCAGGAATCTAGAAGTCAACCAGGCTTATGGCTAAAGGACTCAAGAGTCAGCCTGAAAGGGCTCCCACTGGCCAAAGATGGCACAATGTGAGCTTCAATAATGATAATCATTGCAATGGAGTAAAACCCATCATAGATGCGTAAAACTCATAATGTCATAATGATACAAAAAAGTAACTGGTACATTTGGAGACTAATATAGGGCAGATTTATCATCTTTTTTTACTGAAATATAGCTGATATACTATCTTATATTGGTGTCAAGTATACAACATAGTGTTTCAACAGTTATATACATTACTAAATCCTCACCCCAACTAGTGTGGTTACTATCTGTCAACATAGAAAGATGTTACAGAACTATTGACTATATTCTCTATGCTGTACTTTCATCCCCCTTGACCAATTTATACTATGATTTAGATTTTGTGCCTCTTCATCCCTTTGACCTATTTCACTCACTCACCCACCCCAACCCCTCCCTGTGGTAACGACCAGTCGCTTCTCAGTGTCTATGAGTCTACTGTGATTTTGTTCATTTTGTTTTGTTTTGTTTCTAGATTCCACATCTAAGTGAAATCACATGATATTTGTCTTTCTATGCCTGGTTTATTTCACTCAGCATGATACCCTCTAGGTCCATCCATGTTGTTGCAGAACACAGGGTATCTTTCTTTTTTATGGCTGAATGATATTCCATTGTGTATATGTACCACATCTTTCTTATCCACTCATCTATTGATGGACACTTTGGCTGCATCCATATCTTGGCTATGGTAAATAATACGGTGATAAACATGGGGATGCACATTATCTTTGTTAATCAGAGATTTTGTTCTCTCAGACTTATCATCTTGAAAACTAGTGAATTAAAGAGAAAAAACAGGCATTTACCCAGCCTTTCTTGTGTGATTTATACTAATGGGTAAACAAAAAGTAAAGAAGGGGAAGTGTCTCTTTAGAAAAGTATCCCAACTAATAAAAAACAGAAATGATGGTTTTGGAATATCACATTTTAACCCCCAATAAACCAATGGAGTTGGGTTTAGGCCTTGAGTATCAACAGCTGCTAATATCAGAAAAGACAAATCAGACATGAAATGCCTCCTGATGAAGGAACATACCACCATCCTCCATATTCCTGCAAAGGAACCAAATCTGGACCTGATCAAACCTCTGAACCAGTCTGAAGGAAACTCTGAGGACAGAGAAGGTTAAATAGCACCATGAATACACAAATAGCATCCAAATGAGGAGAAAGTACAGGCCAAACACCTGGGACTTTCAACAGATAAATTATAAGGGAAAAAGACATGGAGGGGGACCTGCAAGACTTAAGATATTTTGAATTGTAAAAAGCAGGAGGGATAAGACAAAATCATAATGTCCAGGGATACTCTTCAGGTGATAAAGCTATTAAAAAATGCAGACGATAAGACACAGATGAAAGGCATTGAAGAAGACACAAGTAAATGGAAAGATATCCATGCTCATTGATAGGAAGAATTAATGTTGTTAAAATGGACATCCTGCCAAAGCAATTGAGAGATTCAATGCAATCCCTATCAAAATACAAGGCATTTTTCAATGACGACAGCAAATAATCCTAAAAGCTGTATGGATTACACCCCAAATAGACAAAGCAATCTTGAGAAAGAAGAATAAAGCTGAGGGTATCATGCTCCCTGATTTTAAATTATACTACAAACTACAGTAATCATAACTTTATGGCTTTATGGTACTGGCACAAAAACAGACACACTGATCAAAGGAACAGAACAGAAAGCCCAGAAATAAACTAATGCTTATATGGTTATTATATATGAAAAAGGAGGCAAGAAAATACAATGGGGAAAAGAGAGTTTTTCCAATAAATGGCGTTGGGAAAACTAGACAGATACATGCAAGAGAATGAAACTGGATCACTGTCTTACACCATACACAAAAATAAACTCAAATTGGATTAAAGACTTAAATATAAGACCTGAAGCCATTAAACTCCTAAAGGAAAACATGCAGTAAACTCCTGAACATTTGCATTAGCAATTTTTTTCTGGCTATGTATCCTCAGGCTAGGAAAACAAAAGCAAAAATAACCAAGCAGGACTAAATCAAATTAAAAAGTTTCTGCACAGCAAAGGACACCACCAACAAATTGAAAAGACAACCTACTGAATGGGGGATGGTATTTGCAAATGATTTATCTGACAAAGGGTTAACATCCAGACTATATAAAGAACTCATATGACTCAACACCAAAGAAACAAATAATCCAATTAAAAACTAGGCACAGGACCTGAACATTTTTCCAAAAAAGACACATGAAAAGATGCTCCACATCACTAATCATCAGTGAAATGCAAATCAAAGCCACAGTGAGATATCACCTCACACGAGTCAGAATGACCACTAATCAAAAGACAAGAAATAACAAGTGTTGGTGAGGATGTGGAGAAATGGGGACCTTCCTACACTGTGGGTGGGAATGTAAACTGGCGCAGCCTCTATGGAAAGCAGTATGGCGGTCCCTCAAAAATCTAAAAATAGAAATACCATAAAATTCGGCAATTCCACTTTTGGGTATTTACCTGAAAGAAACAAAACGCTAAGTCAAAAAGATATGCACCCTCATGTTTACTGAAGTATTATATACAATAGCCAAGATATGGAAGCAACCTAAGTGTCCACTGATAGATGAGTGGATAAGTATATATATATACATACACACACACACAATGGAATAAAACCTTGCCATTCATGACAACATAGATGGACCTCCAGGGTATTGTGCTAAGTGAAATAAGTCAGACAGAAGGATAAACATGACTTCACTTACATGTAGATCTAAAAAACAAAGCATGTATGTCAACTATTCTTCAATTTAAAAAAACAATAACAGACTCATAAATACAGAGACCAAACTGGTGGTAGCCACAGGGAAGGGGAACGAGGGAATGGTCAAAACAGGTGAAGGGGATTAAGAGGTGCAAACTTCCAATTATAAAATAAGTCACAGGGATGAAGGGTACAGCATAGGGAATGGAGTCAGTAATAGTGTAGTAACTTTGTACGGTGACAGTAACTACCTTGTCCACTTCATAATGGATATAATTGTTGAATCTCTATGTTGTACACCTGACTAATATCGTACACCAAATTTTAAAGATTGTTTTTAAAAAAGAAATGCAAATGTGATGTTATGCAATCAGGTGGAGGTTTCTTTGGTCCTGGAGGCAGGCATGGAGGAGCTGGGTGTGCAGAGGGGCTGCTGCGCGGCTGTTGGGGTTCTGTTTCCACCTGGTGGTGGTTCCCGGAGTCACACCTCATGCAATGCAGGGAGTCAGTCATACACTGGTTTCTGTTATCTGTGCCTTATTTTACAATAAAAGTAATTTCAAAAATGTATTGTATCTGGAATTTACTTTGGAGTTTAGTCTGTGGTCGTAACCTAACTTATTTTTGTTCCCAAACAGCTGGTGAACCTGCAGAATTTAAAGAGAGGCAAGACCCAAGCGAAGACTCCTGTAACGTACTCACAAGATGATTGTTTGTTCTTAAGACAATTGTTGGTGAAGTTGGACATGCAGGACAGGCCTTCACGATGTAGGCTTCAAAACCCACCTACAATGGGCAGATATCTGCCCAAGGAAGTAAGTGCTTGTGCCTGCCAAAAGGCAAGTGCTGGAATGTTCTCAGCAGCTTGATGCTCAAAAGCCAAAGGCTAGAAACCAGCCAAAGGTCTGTGACCAGTGGCATTGGTCAGTCAGCTGTGGTATATGATGCCTAGTGAAAGTGAACCACACTCACGCATCCCACGGACACAGCACTGAGTGGTGCTGTTTCCATGAAGTTTGAGGCAAGGCCATACTAAAGCACAAATCAGAACCACTATGTCACCTCACTAGTCAGAAGGGCTGGTATCAATGAGACAAGAAACAAGTGTTGGCGAGGACGTGGAGAAAAGGGAACCCTTGTACCCTGCTGGGGGGAAGTTGCAAATTGGTGCAGCCACTGTGGAAAGTAATATAGAGGTTCAGCAAAAATCTAAAAATAGAAACACCATGTGACCCAGTAATTCCACTTCTAGGAATTTACCCAAAGAAAACAAAATCCAAAAAGACATATGCACCCCTATGTTTATCGCTGCGCTATTTACAACAGCCAAGATATGGAAGCAACCTAAGTGTCCGTCAGTAGATGAATGGATAAAGAAGAGCTGGTACATATACACAGTGGAGTATCACCTAGCCATAGAAGGAAATCTTGCCATTTGTAACGACATGGATGGACTTAGAGGGTATTATGAGGGTGAAATAAATCAGACAGAGAAAGACAGACACCAGATGATTTCACTTATATGTGGAATCTAAAAAACAAACAAACCAGAAACAGACTTATGGACACAGAAAGCAGCTTGGTGATGCCATAGGGGAAAGGGGTTGGGGGGGGTGGGTGAAATAGGTGATCGGGGAATAAAGTTAGTGAGAATGTTTGATATCTTGATCTGGGTAATGTAATGGTCACACAGTGTATATACATGTCAAGATTCAACGAGTTGTACACTAACATTTGTGTATTTTCTGTGCCCAGTGCATACTGACATACCTAATGTGCACCTCCACTAAACAAAAACATAGAAGGGATAAAATAAGCAGACGTCAGCAGGAAGCAGGACGGTGCAGTGAAATGTGACGCGCAGGAGACCTGACGCCAGCTGAGCAGCCCTCGGCTAGCACAGAACAAGCCTGAGTCCAGGCCCAGAGAGGAGGCTCTGGGCGGCACAGGTGGCCCCACTCTTTCTCCGGGGACTGAGGCAGTGGGATGACAGGACTGGACCACAGCGTGCACAGCTGGACAGGGCCTTAGCCGCCACCTGGCCCAGGATCTCCAAGCCCAGCCTCCAGCAGATGTATGAGTGAGAAGGTGGCGGGCGTGGGGAGGACTTTCAACAGCCCTGGGTGCCCCTGAGGCAGGGCACCAGGCACACGGTGATTAACAGCCACCCCCAGGCCCCACTGAGCAGCAGGCGGCAGCTGGGGTCACCAGGGTTTAGGGTCCTGTGGCCGGAGCCTCGGGAACAAGCGGGTTAGCGCCCCAGTGTCCCCCTCTCTGGGGCCTCTGCCCCTTCACCCCCTTGTCCCCTCAGGACCAGGGGAATCCCAGAGACATGCTGACTAGCAAGCATTCGCCCGTTCCCCTGGGGCTCCAATGCAGGCGGTGCTGAGCTTGCCCGTCCCGCCGTGGAAGGCTGAGTCGGACGCCCATTAAGGGGATTTCCAGCAGGGTAAAGCGAATATACAGCACATCTGGGGGCCCCACATCTGCCCGACCAGTGGACTCAGGGTGCACCCTGGCCTCCGTGGCTGCCTCCGGCCACGGGGCACAGCAGCCTCCTCGAACAGCCCCACTGCTCCTGGTCAGAAAGACACAGAGCGACCAGCCCCCGTGACTGTTCTCTCCTGGGGACCCTGGTCCTGAGCACCAGAGCCAGAGTGACCGGGAGCACTTGCTCCCTGCACCGCTGGGAGCTGGCCCTGCCCTCTCCTCCTCTCATCACCAGCACCACCCGGCCTGGCAGCCAAGCCTGCCGCGGCTTCTGCCGTGAAGCCCCCAGCGTGCAGAAGGGGCAACACGCTCACCCTCCAGAACTGGAGGGGACAGAGGTGTTAGGGACTGAACGCTGCCCACCCCCCAACATTCATATCTGCAGCCCTAACCCCAGGGAGATGGTGTTTGCGGGTAGTTAGGCTTAGATGAGGCCATGCATGTGGAGCCCCCACGATGGGATTGGTGTGCTTAGAAGAGGAAGAGGACACAGGCCTGACACAAGAAGCTGGCCATCCGCATGGCAAGTGGGTTCCCAGCAGACACCCAGTCTACCAGCACCATGAGCTCAGACTCCCAGCCTCCAGAAGTAAATGGTTGCTGCTCAAGCCCCCAGCCTGTGGTGTTTTGTTTCAGCAGCCCAAGCAGACTCAAATGACAGGATTGGTACAGGAGGAACTGAGCTGGCAGCAGGCAGAGGAACAGCCTCACACCCAGGAGGGGCAACCCTGGGAGTGTGGTTCTCTGGGTTTGATGCAAATGGACAGTCCTGAAGACACCCCCAAACTCAGCAGGTCCAGAACAGACCCCAGGCCACCGCCAAGCTCAGCCTCTACCCTGCACCGCAGGCCTGAGCAGTGCAGGCCTCCAGAATGGGTCTCCACCTCCTGGTTTGGGATCCAGTCCCACACTCCCCATACACTTTCCAAAGTCCCACATTCAGGCCAGGAGCTGGCGCTTCAACGGCGGATGTGAATACAGACACCAAAGTCTGGTGGGGGAAGGGGTCCTCTGACAATTGCCAGGCTTGTAGAGTGACGGACGAGACGCAAGAGAGGCACGGGCTGTGCTCGGAGGGGACTGAGCCGGTTGGAGGGGTCAGAGGCCGCGCAATAGGATGCAAGCTCCAAAGTGATTAAAACAGGCACGATACCTATTTTTAATGAATGCATGTGTGTTTAGGATATATTAAGCTTAAAGAATATTAGAATAGCATCTTTAGATTTCAAACACTTTTATCATGGCCCAATATAAGAAATGTATCTCACATCTTCACCTAGGAGGTGTATCCATCTATTGATCTAACTGTACACCCTACTGTACCCAAATATATAACTCAAATGGAAGTTACAGAAAATAAATTAAAAGACAAATAAAATGAGTAGTCTTAAGGGTGACACACTCAACTGAACTCCACGTTATTTCATTTAAAAGATAAGTGAAAATATATGTGGAATCTAAAAAAATAAACACACAAAGAACAGATCAGTGGTTGCCAGAGATGGGGGTGGGGGCAGCTGAAATGGGCAGTGGTGGTCAGACAGTACAAACTTCCGGTTATAAAATAAGTGAAGTCATGGGAATGGTACCCGCAGCATAGGGCCGATAGTTAATATTACTGTATTGTGACTTTGAAAGTTGCTAAGAGATTAGATCTTAAAAGTTCTCATCATAAGAAAAAAAATTGTAACCATGTGAGGTAATAGCTGTGAACTAGATTTATGGTGCACATTAAGCAGAATTTGGTGGACACACCCCACACACATTCACATGTGCAGATGGCCCACCATCCGCATGCAGACAGAGGATGGCCCATTTCAGGGAACAGACTCTGTATGACCAGTGGGCCAATCAGCCCCTGCAGCAATCTGGGGGGTTCGGGTGTGAGCTGTGTGCCATCCCCTCCTCCTGGGTCCCTATTGTCTCCCCTCTCCCCGCCCTGCATGGCCCCCAAAGGCCCCCCCACAGTGTACGAAGCTCTGCATTACTCCGGCAGAGGAGAGTGGGGAGTGGCAGGGGATGTGGCTGATGTCCGCCCTCCTGCAGCCAGTGGGGGCTGGGAGGGGAGCAAGACCCACAGAGCCAACAGGCTGGGCTGGATGGACTCTGAATCCTGTGCCAAGAGAAGGGCGCTGGGATGTAGCCCAGTGAGCACCTGCTATTGTATGGGACATAAAGGAGCATGAGCTGGCTGGGCTCCAAGCAGCTCTCCCACCCAGAGGTGTGCATGTGGGGAGGGTCAGGGGTGGTGGCATGGCGAGGCCAGGGACAAGCCCCCTAGAGCGTCGCGCAGTGTGCCTATGGGGTCTCACCATTGCTAGCTCGGTGCCTTGCTCCTTCTAGCTCCTGGAGCCTCCCTGTCCTGCCCTGAGCCCCACCGCCCATGAGCAGACTCAATCGCGGGGACATAGGGACTACTCATCAACCCAAGCTCTGCAGAGTCCCCTTCCCCAGCTGTCCCCTCTCAGCACAGACATCCCTCCAGGACAGGCCCCCCAAGTCAGACACACACTTCCCCAGGCCCAGCCCCCTAGAGCAAGCATTCCTTCCAGCACAGGCTTCCCACCACAAACAGATCCCCAAGACTGACTCCCTTAGTACAATCCCCAGGTCTTGCCAGGCCCTCCTGGGCCAATGTCCCCCTATCCAGGCAGCCTGAGGGCCCTGTCCTGGGGGGATTGGGAGAAGAGTCCCAGGATGTCTGGCACAGTGGAGCCCCACAGGAGCTTACCCCCAAGGCTCCAGTAGCGGGTGTGGGGGAGGCAGCTGGCAGCTGGGTCTAGGGCTCTAGGCCAGGCTCTAGAGCAGCTGGGTGGTCTGACCCTGTAACAGGAAGTCCTGGGAGGAGGCGGGAGGACTGTGGGAGCGGGGCCTGCAAAGTGTTGATGGGGCTGCCTTGCTGCCTTGCTGAGGCCAGGAAAGGGCTGTCTTTCTAGGTGACTGTCCTGGAGGCCTTGGGGCACGTCGGTGGCAGAATGGAGACCTGGAGACCTGGACAGAATGGTGCCTGGAGCACAGTGGTATGTGGAGCTGGGCACCATGAGGATCCCTGCCAGCCACAAGAAGGCTGGGAGAAGAGGAGGAAGGTAGGATGCAGGCAGCTGTCTCATTTGCATTACTCAGGAATTTAATAATTTATGGAGCTGAGCCACAGTAAGATTAATGCCATTGAAAGAACTGACTACTTAACCTCTCCAGAGACAGGACACAACACACCACACAGGGCCCTGGGTGCACCAGGATGGTCAGCAGACAAGCACGGGCTGGCACAGACCTTTATTGGGGTTTCCCGGAAAAGGTAAGGCAGAGCAAACAGCTTAAAAGTGGCTAATTTGAAAAATTAAGGAGACTTGGGCAATGGGAGCGGTTTCTAGTTGCCTGGCATATGGCCCTGGGTGACTTACGGCAGAGAAGTACTGACCTGGTGTGAGTGGGGCAGGCCTGGGGTCAGGCAGTCTGCACATGAAGGGGACTTCTAGGCACACCACCTTTCAGGAGACAGGTCAGCACCATGGGGGACGGTTCGGCCCTGAGATTAATGGATGCCAAAGAGATGTACAGAATGTAAGGACACAGCACAGCTGTCAGGCCAGCGGAACAGCCATGACAGCAGTCCTTTCCTGGACGCTGACAGCGGACTGGATCTGGGACCCACCCTGCCTGTCCATTAGGCCATGGAGAGGATCCCAGAGGATAACTGGGTTGGGAGAGCGCCTTGAAAAGCCACAAGTGGCTTTCTAGGTTTGCTAACAATGGAAATAATGAGTGTCCTTCGAGAAGGGGGTGGGTCTGGTGTGAGCCGGGGGTCCAGAGCTGGTGCCCTGCGTCCTCATGGAGGGCCACCCGGAAGGGTGCAGAGGAGGCTGCCTGAAGTTCGGGAAGGATGCACGTGGCCTCCGCGACCCGCTGGGTGCACTTCTCAAGCCGTCTCCGGGTCCTGGAGGCAGAGAGCCTGGCCACTTGAGGCCCTGGCCCGCCGGGGCGCCAGCCTGGGGACCAAAGGGCGGCCCAGTCCCCTCACGGCCACAGCACAGCGGCGGCGGGGGGGTGGGGGTGGGGGGCTGGCAGCCGTGCTTGGTGGGCGGGGGAGGAGCAGGGCGGCTGGCGGCAGCCGCGTCCCCGGGGCGCCGGCTGACCCCGCGCAGGCGTTCCCGGAGCTGACGCGGAGCTAGAGCTGCAGCTCAGTGGGCTCTGCCCGTCCGACCACCACACCCCGGCGCCGGGGGCCGCGCAGCCCCCCCCACCCGCTGGGCCGCCGCGTCCGGCCGCGCCCCGGGCCCCCGGGCAGGTCCCCTCCCAGCGGGCGGCAGAGGCCGAGTTAGCCCCACCCCCAGGAGCCGAGCCTCCGGCAGGTGGTGCACAGACGCGCCCTTTGAACTGCGGTTCCTCCCTTCCCCGCCCCGGCACCTTCCTGTCTTCCTCGGTGCGGTCACAGCGCTCATCACACTGTCCCTTTCCTCGTCTAATCCGCTCAGGTCCGTTTCTGCCGCAGAACGAGAGCCCCCAGAGGCCGGTGGGTCGGGGCGCGGGGGCGGTGCGGGCTTGGAGGCAGCCCCAGCGCAGGGGAGCCCTCTTGGGTCCCGGCTGCCCGCTGAAGGGCTTACCGTCCCGGCGACGAGACAGGCAGAAAAAGGGCTAGTGGGGAACCCGGAGCAAAAGCTAACGTTCCCTGCGATTTCAGAACAAGATACCCTGGGAACGCAGGCCCCAGAAGGGGCACCTGGAGGAGCTCCAACCAGTGCCGGGACCCCTTCCTGCTGCCGAGGGCTGAACTATTAGCCAATCGCTAGTCATACTTTTACACCAATCAGAATTGCACTGAGTTTTCACCTTATCTGCATAATTCACGTGCCCATCACAATGGTGCCAAGTTTCATTTCATCTGAATAAAGAACCAGGGTGAGACCTGGTTTGTGTTTATATAAGATGTGGCCTCCGTCGTGGATATAAGCGATGAACTTTCCTTTTAACCTTCCTCTGCTGGGTTTTCTGAGTTTTTAACCTGCCTCTGAGACAGGGACCATGGGTGCAGTCAGAGTAGGGTGAGGGCCTCCGGAAAAAGACCCCTACCAAAACTACGTATTAAACAATTAAGCAAAGTCAGAGTCACATTAATTCTCTAAAGTAAAATATCAAAGTAGGAATATAAGCATCCTTCAGTGAGATTAGTTAAAACTAAAAAGCTAGGAATAACTTGGCCTGGAATGTTTGAATATTCCCAGACAAGAAAATGAGGTCGGCATAGCCCATGTCTTCATTGTGTCAATTAAATCATGCATTGTAAAATTTACTTTAGCCTGCAAAAAGGCCAGCTTATTTTCTTTAACTTTACCCTGATGCTGTTTTTTTCCTCCTCCAGCCCCTAATCAAGTAATTTACAACCTGAGCAATTAATATGGCAAACAAGCACAGTCACAAACAACATAGTGAAACAGGGACCATGGATGTAGTCAGACTAGGGTGAGGGCCTCCGGAAAAAGCAAGGCAGAATATTTGCAGTCAGAGCAATGTAACTACATGCAAGGACACCCCCTACCTGTGTTAAACATTAAGCTCTAGAGTCATTCTTCAATGAGATCAGTTAATGTTCCCCAGATAAAGAAGAGTAGCACATGTTTTTATTATGCTAATCATTTGTAATCATGTGTAAGATTGACTTTAGCATGCTAAAAGGCCCAGGCCTATGTGCTATCTTTCCTCTTTCAGATCTGATGGGGTGGTTTTGCAAACTTGGCAACTAATTTAGCATGCAGACCCAGCTGTAAACAACATAATAAAAGACAAGAAAGATTCCACCTTAAAGATAAGATTGCACTTAGCTTACTCTTTAGCGAACAATGCCTCAGCCCACCTTGGGCTTGTTTCATATGCCCCCAGACCAAGATGCTGGTATCTCGGGGAGAAATTAACAGAGCAGTAGGTTACTTGTATCAAGTTACTTGTAAATATTCTAGGACTGCTTAATAAGTTCACACCCCTAAGCTTTTTCATGTTCTGGAAAAATCCTAATCTGCCTATAAAACCCTCTAGACACCACACCGGGCTCTCTTGTCCCCTCTGTCCTTTCACTTTATTTCTAAGTAAAAGCCTGTACCTTGCTTTCCTACCCTGAGTGTTTATGAAGCCCATTATTTGGCTTCGTGAACAAGAACCCCAGCATCAATAGTAAAAACAGGAAAAACTGCATGTTAGAGATAAGATTGCATTTTAAAACACAAGAAGTCAAAAAAATAGGTTTCTTAACATAACAGACAATACCTCAGCCCACCTTGGGAGCAGGACAGGCAGACTTGATTGATAGGCTCCCAGACCAGAAAGCTGCTATCCTGGGAAAGAATCAAAGCAATAAATTTCTTGTATTAAGTTAACTGCAAAATAATCTGGAAGACTGGTAAGAAACTTAGTGTCTCTTCAAAGATAAACATTTTGGGGCCACTTAGCAGATCTGCAGCCCTAGCGCTTTGTCTCTCAACCACCTATAAAACCCCTAGACAATGCACCACCCCGGCTCTCTTGTCCCCTCCTGGTGTGAGCCAGGAGCTCCGTCCTCTCACTTTATCTCTAAATAAAAGCCTCTCACTTGCTGTCCTACTTTGAGTGTTTGCGAACTTCATTCTTCAACTCTGTGAAAAAGAACCCCAGCATCACCTCTGCTGAGCTTTATGGGTTGGCATTCTCAAGCTGACCCTTCACTGGGGAATGGGGATGCCCCAGAAGGTGCCTCTCGCCCAGAGGCGGAACCCCTGTGAGGTGACAGTTGCTGAGACAAATCCCTTGGAAGCTGACACCCACCAGGAAAGGAACCCCTTGTGTTGGGCTGTACAGTAATGTCTCCCGGAACATTTTGCTTTCCTGGATAGTGGTGCCTGCAGGCTCTGCTACACTACATGTTTGATAGCAGCATTTTGCCCAGATGATTAAAGCGAGGCCAGCCTGCTCTCTGAGTGTCCAGACCTCAGACAATGGGCCATCCTGGCCCTGGACACCTCTCAAACCTGGGAAAACAGGTGGCGGCCCCCAAACTGAAGGTCAAGGCGAAGGCCTGCCAGCCAGCTCGGTCGTGCTTACTCTGGCCTTGCCCAGGGAGAGAGCAGGGATGAAGCATAGGCACAGTCCTCAGCTGGGGGGCTCTCCCGAGGCCGAACTCAGGGTGCCTGATGGCGGGCATGCCTGGATTAGGGCGTGGTGCCGAGGAGGGAGACAGACTGCTGCGTGTCCAGGTTCCTCCCAGTCAAGCCAGGCTGGGCCCGCCGCACTTGCAGGTGCACATGAAGATGGGGCCTCAGTTTCCCCATGTGTGACACGCTGCTTTTTAGGAATGTATTTGAGGATTATAAAAGTGAAAGGTTCAGAATAGTGTGTGTGTACAGGTGAGTGGGCTTGAGTGGCAACTGTTTTCCATTATTAGGACCAAAAGAGGGCCATCTGAGCGCTGTCAGAACCCAGGTGCCAGGTAGACCCCTGGGAGCCCCGAGGAGATAAACTGAGGGTGCACCTGGAATTCCCCCCAGCCCGTTCTGTTCCTCCTGTCCCCAGGCAAGGAGCCAGGCCTCCCATGCCTGCTCCTGGACAACCTGAACGTCAAGACCTCTCCCTGCACACAGTGGGCCATTGCAGGAATACCTCATCAGGGTGGGGAACCTGGGCCCTGGGCTGTGCAGATGATCGGGGACACCGGCGGATGAGGCCTTTACGGAGACCCTGCCACACCTCCTCCTTCCAGCAGCCCTGGTGGGAAGTGGGTGGGGAGATGGGAAAAGGGGCACAGATCAGCCAGTCACTAAACAGGACAGTGGTGAAGAGAAGGATGAGTTACGTCAGTCAGAAAGCTCCCCAAAAATAGGGAAGGGGGAAAGCAGGCCCCCCCAGACTCCAGCAAGCCTCAGAATCCCAGGGGGCTTACAGAGAGGGCTGAGCTGCACCCCAACCCCCGATTCAGTAGATCTTGACTGGCTCTGAGGACGTGCATTTCCAACATGCTCCCAGGGCCTCTGCTGTTTCCTCTGGGAGCCAGGCCCTGAGCACCTCTGGCTAAGAGGCGGTCCCATGAGGAGGCTGAGGTCTGCTTTGCTCTGGACCCACCTGCTCTCCTCTTGTACACTGGGGTCCTTACAGGGTGCACTTGCTTTCAGCCCAGGGAGATGTGCTGGGGTGCCTCGGGGCCCCTACCACCAAGACCCTGTTGCTGTCTGAGCAGTCTGGGGCTGCTGCAGAGAGAAACTAAACTGGGATTCACTCTCCCTCAGGGCCTCTGCAACCCACCTGACAGAACAGGCTACTGACGCTTGCGGGAGGGCAATGCACCTTTTCAGCCCTCACTAAATACAACTCAGAGCCGGCCGGGCATAGGAGTCAGGGCCATGGACTCTGGACTTTCAAACAGGGATGTGACACAGGGGCTGCGTGGCGACTGCCACTCTCAACATGGATCCACCCAGACCCCAGCTGCCTCCCAGGCTCTCCTGTCTCTGCAGCCCAGCTCCACAGGGCCCGTCCACCCCCAGCCTCACCTAGTCCCTGCTCTACCTCACTGCACACATGAAGTTCACATGGATTAACCACTCTCGTAGCAGCTCTGAAATCTGGTGACTCAGACCCAAGTCCTGCCCTTGGTGCTCAGAGACAAGCTTAGGGACTGTCTTACTCTGTGGGGTATAACAGAATAGCATGATACCACACCAAAGCTGGATGGCTCCCAGAAAAGAACATTTGTTTCTCACAATTCTGGAGACTGGGTAGTCCAAGGTCAAGGTGCCAACAGATCTAGCAGACTTGGGGCCGATTACTGGCTCACAGACGGCCAGTTTCTGGCTGTGCCCTCACATGGTGGCAGGGACAAAGAAGCTTTCCGGGGTCTTTTACAAGGGCACTAATGCCATTCAGGACACTTCAGTGCTTATGACCTCATCACCTCCCAAGGGCCCCCACTCCAAATATCATCGGATTGAGTTTCCACATGGGGATTTGGGGAGGATACAAATGTTCATATGTCAGCAGGGACTATGACATATGTCCAAATAAGTGTGACAGGTGACAGACGATGGTGTCTGTCAGGAATAAAATAGGTAAAACACTGGGATGCCCTTCAAGGTGGGCCTCTTCCTGGATTACATCTGCTGGGGGTTAATGTCAGCCTTATGTAAGGAGCAGGTAAGTTTTTTTAATAACTAGTTTCACAAGAAGTTGCAAAGAGAGTACAGACAGGTCCCAGGGTACCCTTCATCCAATTTCTGCCAGTGGTTACACATAATTTTATACACATAATTATATGTATTATATAATATATTATAATTATATTATCACAATGTAATGTCAAAATCAGAAATTTGCCAGTGGCAATGTATGTGTGTAGTTCTAGGTCACTTTATCACGTGTGTAGATTCTTATAACCACCACCACAGTCAATATACAGAACTATTCCATCAACACAAAGATCTCACTCTGCTACCCCTCCACAGTCACTTCCATCCGACTCCCAGCCCCCAACATCCCCAGCCCCCGGCAGCCACTAACCTGTTCTCCATCACTATAATTTTGTCATTTCTAGAATGTTATGTAAATGGCATCATACAATATGTGACCATTTGAGGTTGACTTTTCACCCCACACAATTTCCTGAGGTCTATCCAAATTGTTGCCTGTACCAGTAGTTCATTTGCTTTTATGGCAGAGTAGCATTGTCTGGTATGGTGGTGCCACGGTTTGTCCTGTGCTTTGGCAGCTTGTTACAAATAAAGGTACTATGAACACTTGCATATAGGTTTCTGTGTGAACATGTTCTCATTTCTCTGGGGCAAATGCCTAAGCATGTAATTATTGGGTAATATGGGAAGTGAATATTTAGTTTTGTAAAAAAAATTGCCAGATTCTTTCCAGAGAGGCTGCACCAATTTACATTCCCACCTGTGATGAACAGGTAAGCAATGCAGTTTCTCATCCTCACCAGCATTTGGGGCTACCACTCCTATTTTAGCCACTCTGGAAAGGGTGCAGTGACTCACTGTGATTTTAATTTGCACTTCAACTGTGTTGAACATCGATGTCTTCTCATGCCTTTGGCTCATTTTCTAAGCGTGCGGTTGGCTTTGTTTACTGTTGAGTTTTTGAGAGTTCTCTGTATATCCTAGATGAGTCCTTTGTCAGATGAGCAGTTTGCAAATATTTCTTTTCTGTCTATAGCTTGTCTTTTCATCCTCTTGACAGGGTCTTCTGCAGATAAGTTTTTAATCTTGATGAGGTGCTATTTAATGATGTTTTCTTAAAAGCATAATTATGATATAAAATCATAACAATGGGTCGTGCTTTTGTTGTCATTTCTAAGAACTCTTCACTAAGCCCAGGTCCTAAAGCTTTTCTCCTGTTTTCTTCTAAACGTTTGTGATTTTATGTGTTCCACTGAAATTTATGATTCATTTTGAGTTGACTTTTGTGTGAGATGTGAGCAGTTTTTCAAATAAAGTATATTATAGTTCCCCCAGTAACGTGTAAACACCAATGGTAGAAAAATCAGCCTGTGCCTGAAAGCACAACAAAGAAAATGAAAAGTTTTCATAATCCCACCACTTATCGAAAATCACAGTGACATTTGTTTCTCTTTCCAGTTTCTTTCTTTTCTCCCCTGTTCTGATATGTCTTTAGATTCCTTTTGAAGATGAGGGAAGATTTCAAAATGAAACTAAAGGTTATGCAGAATATGATCCTCTTTGCTCTTTCTCCTTTAATTGGCCTTTTTACAGGTGAGAAAACGAAGGCTCCGGGAGGGTAGTCGGCCTGCCCGCTAGAAAGGCGCCGCCGCCGGGCTGCGGGACGGACTGCGGCCTCCAGGACGCCAGCGGGGGCAGCCTTTTGGGGAAGCCGGGCTGTGGCCCGCGGGGGTGGGTGCATCCTGGTTCAGCCCTGGGAAAGCTGCCCAAGGAGAAACGGAGGTTTCGAAAAACCACAGATGAGGCACAGAGGCTCAGAACATTATACAAATGTGAAGAAGATGGAATTACATATGATGTAAATGTTTTTACTATTGTAACTCCGGGGAAAGGAACTCCCGAGGCAAAATGCCTCTAAAACCGAAATCGGTCAAAAGGAGAAATAAAGTTTAAAACCCGTTCACCGCTTACAAACTGTGGTCCGGGCCCCTGCTCTGCTGCTCCAGCGGCGGCAGGCCCGGCTCCGCGCAGCCTCCCGGGTACGCCCGCTGACCGCACCTCCGCGGGAGGCTGAGCCACTGCTCTCCACCCCGAGGAACGCCCGTTCCCACGGAAACGCACCAAAGCCAGGCGAGAGATTCTGGAAAGATTACTATTTTACCCACGACTATGAAAACATACTCTTGCCCACAGGCATTACAGTAGGAAAACGGGCAGTGAACGTCCCTGCAGCGAGAACCTGTGGGGAGCGTTTGGGGACGCGAGCCGGTCGCCGGGTGCAGGACGTGCGGCGCCTACGCCTTCCCGGGACGGCGAGCGTGCGCGGCGGGGCTCAGGCGTGGGGCTGGGCGGCCGCCAGCTGGGGAAGGAATGCGGCGAAGTACTAACCAGCGTCGCCCTGACGGAGAGCACCTGGACCCTGCGGGCGACGGGGCCTCGGCGCCTGCAGCCTGGCCGCTGCCTCTCGGGCTGTTCCAGCGCGGCTCCGGGGGGTCTTTCCTTCTTCAGACGCGGCAGGCGCAGGTCGACACGTGACCCGGGGCTCCAGCTCACTAACGGGAAGGGCTCGTGTCTTGACAACTACTTTCTGCCAAAACAAAACGTTGCTGACTGTATTTTGACTGCTTAAAGTGGGAAGCAAAACAACAGAAAAAGACCTTCCCTGACCGGGAATCGAACCCGGGCCGCGGCGGTGAGAGCGCCGAATCCTAACCACTAGACCACCAGGGAGCTGCTGTTACTGTTGCTTTCTAATGTGCTAGACACAGTACAATACGTGTGCATGAAAACGGACAATAAACGTGATTGAATTTAAGTGTTTGAAGGCCACATTCTCTGCCCAGGGTCGATAGGCCGCAGCAGGTCGGGGAACACGAGCGGAATCCAAGTGTGGCTGCTTTCCCGTAAAAGGGGAAAACGACCTAGGCCGCTGGGACGGGGAGGGAAAAAGTAGATGTGTCAGAAGTGGGATTCGAACCCACGCCTCCTTGGAGACCAGAACACCCCGAGGCAAGGTAGAACCTTGAGTCTGGCGCCTTAGACCACTCGGCCATCCTGACACCTAGGGAAAGGGGTGCCCGCGCGTCGAGTGCTTCCTGTTCCTCCCGCCGCGCCACCCCGCACGCCAGCCCAACAGCCGCCTGCCGCCAGGGACCAGGCAGCGAACTCCCAAAGGCCTGCGTACACTCGGGAGCCCCGCCAGACACCCCGGGGCCCCTGAGAGCTGCTCACGCGCTCCACCCAGCAGGCCAGAAATCGCGCTGCAAAAGCCGAGGGCCAAGAGGGGCTGCCGCCGCCAGACTTGCTGCCGTGCCGGGCTGTCGCTGGGGACACGCCGGCCGGTCGTGGCGAGCACGCGGAGCAGGCCGGCAAAAGATTGCTGTTGCCGTTTCTGTATTGTTGGGGCTTCCTGCCTTACGGTCCAAGCCAGACCCAGCTCCCAACGGGAGCATGACCCCTGTTAAAGCACCTACAGAAGGCTAGCCAAAGGAGTCTATTAGGATGGGTGTAGGGACCGCTGCAATGGGGTTTTTCTGGGGGAGAGAGATTAGGCTCAACCGAATGCAAGGAAAAAGGGAAATTCATAGCAAAGGAGCGAGGGTCAGTGATTGGAAAACTACTAAGAAAATGCCAACGGTCGAGGAGGAGTTCTGTCCAAACGGGCCTGATAGGATTCCTGCTGAAGGCGGGCCAGGGGGATGAGACCTCACCTGGGGATGGTGGATGAGGAACCCTATTACATATCTAGGGCGATCAGGTATCAATGATGGGGCATTCTGGCGAAAGTTATTTAGCAGGATTCTTTCTTAAAGAGGATAATACTGAGAGAAACACAGAAGTCCAAAAGTTAGGCCCAGTTGAGAAAGAATTCAAGGGGGGTGTTCACAAGAGTGCCAACACCCCAAGTGCCCTTTAAGCGCCTGCTCCAGACCACACCCTGTTCACTCCCTCACTCCTTCATTCATTCACTGATTCGTTATTGGGGGCCCTGAAGAGAGAGCAGCGCACAACCACAGAAGCGCCTGCCCTGAACAAGCAGACTGCTAGTGTGGTGGACATTCAGCCCAAAGAAATACACAGGCTGGTAGGACAAAACAAAAGCAGGGCAATGACATAGCGGAGCTCTGTTTTCAGGCTGGGGTTGTCAGGTAAGTTCTCACCAGAAGACTTGTTAATGTTCAAAAAGCAAAACACATAACTCACACAAACACATAATGCACACATGTCCAGATTTTATTAAATTAATTAATGAGATTTGTACAACGTTATAACGAAATCAAATGAAATTCTGAAGAGACTTTTTTGAAATAACCCGTCAGCCACAGGAGTGTTGAAAAGAGATTGCTAACAGATGGAAGGTGGATTAATATCCTAAAGGCTCTACACTGTGATTTTCAGGTGATGGTTTCTACTTTGGGGTTTGTTTTTCTTCCAGAGAGAAATCAGGTGCATCTCTCAATAAATTTTATTTGTATTGCTATAAACAGGAACCTTTGACCTTGCTCTCAGGTAGAACCCATCTGCATTACTATCAGTGTTCTACCCCTACAGACCTGTAACATAGCTAAGTCCATAGCACTCAGCCACAGGTGCACATGGAATCAAACAATCCCTAAAGGGTCTGCTAGACAATGCAAAACATTCCATTGTAAGAACACCTAGTGTCCAAGAGAAGCAGAATCAGAGAATAATTAAAGCTATAAAAACAGATTTTATCAGGAACTATTTTACAATAGGGTAAGAGACCTCATATGAAAATGGGTTCCATTCCAATACAGCCAGGACAGGTGAGGGGGGTTGAGAGGCGGGGTGGATTATAGCCAAGAGTAGGGGTGGGAATCAATGGATGGAAAATGACTAAGAGACATCAAGAGTAGGCAGATTCTTGCAAAACTGATCTAATAGGATTTCAACTGAAGGCAGGCGAGGATCATCAGATATCACTAGGGAGACAGTGAGGGATGAGAAATTTGATCAAATATGGCAGGTGATCAGATATCAAGGGTGGGGGACTCTTGCTACTGACCTAGCAGGAGTCTTATTAAAACTAGACTCTGCAAAGATGGATACGGAAGTGCAAGGTTGAGGCCTAGCTGAACAGGGGCCTCAGAAGACCCTGGCTAAAGTTCGGTCAAGAAATTAGTCATTGTAACTAGTAATCTGTTAGATACAGTATAAAAAAAAAAAACTTTTGTGCATCAAGGACATTACAGAGAAAGTGCAAGACAACCTGTAGAATGGGAGAAGATATTTTGCAAGTCATTTAGCTAGTAAAGGTGTAGCATCCAGAATATATAAAGAACTCTTACAACTCTGTTTTGTTTTTTTAATGGGTAAAAGAATAGACATTTCTCCAAAGATACACAAATAGCCAAAAAGTGCATGAAATGATATTAGTCTTTAGGGAAATGCAAATCAAAACCACAATGAAGCACCACTTTACTGGCTATAATAAAAATAAATAGGAGAAATTGGAAACTCTATACATTGCTGGTGGGAATATAAAATGATCCAGCCACCATAGAAAATAGATAGTCAGTTCCTCATTCCTAGGTATATATCCCAAAGAATTGGAAACAGGTACTTAAGCACCCGTACACTCAATGTTAATAGGAGCACTGTTCATAATAGCTAAAGTAACCCAAATGTCCATCAATGGACAAATTGTGTTACATCCATACAATGGAATGAAGTACTGATACATGCTACAATATGGACACATACTTAATGTGGGTGCTAAGCAAGAGAAGTCACACACAACAAATATGTCCACTTTCACCACTGTTATTCAATATCGTGCTAAGAGGTTCTAGCCAAAGCCATCAGGCAAGAAGAGATTTTGAGCCAAATCCAAGGTCATGAAAATTTGCCCATAATTTTTCCCTACAGTTTTATGATTTTCAGCTGTTATATTTAGGTCATTTATTCATTTTGAGTTGTTTTTTGGGTGTGGAATGAAGTAAGGTTTCAATCTCTTTATTTGCATGTGAATATCGAGTTGTCCTACCACCATTTGTTGAAGAGACTATTGTTCTTTTTCTCTAAGTTTTGGATATTTGAGGGCCCTTGCAATTGCAATGCCAGATGCATTTGAAGATTAGATTTTCCATTTCTGGAAAAATAAAAAGGCCATGGAATTTTGTTAATGACTGCATTGACTCTATTTATCACTTTGGTGGTATTGATTTTAACAATAGTAAGTGTTCCAGTCTATGAACATGGGATATCTTTCCATTTATTTAGATCTTTCATTTCAGCAATGTTTTGTAGTCTTCAATGTACAAGTCTTTAGCCATCTTGGTCAAACTTAATGCATTTAAGTATTTTATTCTTTTAGACTATTGTAAATGATGAGATGGCTGGTGTATAGAAACACAAGTGAATTATGCTCTCAGGATCTTGTACTCTACAACTTCCCAACTTTATTAGCTCTAGGTTTTTGTTTTGTTTTGTTTTGTTTTTTGGTGGATTCTTTGGAACTTTTTCTATATAGGACGATCATGTCATCATCTATGACTAGAGATAGTTCTACTTCCTTTCTAATTTGGATGCCTTCTGTTTATTTTTTTTGCCGGGTGGCTTTGGCTAGAACGTGTTAGCACAATCTTGAATAACAGTGGTGAAACTGGACACATTTATCTTCCTCTGCTCGCAGAGGGAAAGCTTTCATTTCTTCCCTATTAACTGTGATGTTAGCTATTTTCCATACATGCCCTTTTTCATGTTATTACATGCCCTCATTTTTCATTTTCATTTTTAAATGCATAAGACAAAAGACATAGGCATACAAAGGAAACTAATTATGTTGAAATTCTATTATCAAATAGTTAAACCAATTTATGACATTGTAATGTATGCTCGTTAATATATTACAAGATACAGTAGCATTTTGAATTAGTGCTAAGTATCCATAACGCATTACATGCAACAACTGTGTGATATGACATATGACTGTTTACAACTGACAGGGCATGGTGGTAATAAAAAGCACACTGACTTATTTGATTTTATTTTTGTATTTAAACTCCTTACAGGCTCTGCCTCTGGCTCTGGCTCTAGCTCTGCTGGGCTGCCCTCTTGCTCTGTTTCACTTCCTGGAAGTATTTGCTCATGTATGAGATAACAGTGCCCTTGGACTTGTGTTAAGGGGTCTTCTTACCTTGCTGTTTGTTAACAAAGTTGGGCTGAAGGGAAAAGATGGGCAAGAACTGAGGTCAGGCAGAGGAAGAGATGGTGCCAGACAGGGACAGGTTGGGGGTTGTGGAGTGAAGGATAGATAGTAATGAAGAGGAGTTTGGATGGAGTCATCTGATTTGGGTTTAGAGGGGCTTTTTTTCCTGCTCTCAGTCCTTTTGTCCCATGTCTTCTTAGTGCCTCAGAGCCCTTCCCTCAAACTTCCCAGTTGTTTCTCTGCAGTTCTACCCTTCCCTAAAACAAACTGAACTTTGATAGTTCAGCAAGGCCCAGACCCTCAGCTTTTCGCAGCCTCAGAGATCCTGGGGCACATGCACCATCCCACCTGCCAACTCCTCATCTCCAGTATAACGTTGGCATGCATTGGAGACTGCAGTCTAGATGCTTGGGTTATAAGAGATTTACAGTAGCCTCTACAAAGCCTTCCAGGGTTCTGCCATGCTGGCTCCTCTCTCCATGTTGGATTGCAGTGGTGTGTGTGGCAGGGGAGAGGGCTCGCCTCCAAGCCTGCTATCACTTTAAATATAGTCACCTCATTTCTCCCCAGCAATTTTCTTCTATGTCCCTTGAACACCATCCACATTATGTTATCAAGCAACTTTTAGATTTATCTCCTTCTCCATGTCCACCCAGATCTCAGTTCTGCTTTCTGGTTGGAAATGACTGCCTTCAGAAAACCAAGATTTCAGTTAATAAACTTGAAATATTGTGTTTTGTAGTCATCAATAGATGCAGCAGCCAGACTTGGTTTTTCCTGGTGCAGAGGGCTGAGGGGCAGGCACTTGTGTTGGGCATCATGTTGGGTATCTTCACAGCACAGGGAGGGCTGCCATAACCAAAGGCAGGCCTTACAACAAAAATTCTTCCCCAAACATGTCTTCAATTACTACACACTTTTCTCACCTTATTTTGCTGCTGGGGCTATTAGTAGGCTACCTCGTTTCCTCCTTTCCCAGACCTGAATAGGCCTATGGGAGGGACACTGATGGGGACCATTAGCTACAGCAAGCTTTCAGCTTCTGCGATTCTTAAAGATGCTTTGTGGTTAAGTCTGTCCATTTAGTATCTTT
Organism: Phataginus tricuspis; assembly: GCA_029783875.1. Lineage (NCBI taxonomy): Eukaryota > Metazoa > Chordata > Mammalia > Pholidota > Manidae > Phataginus > Phataginus tricuspis. The sequence goes on from JAQQAC010025234.1 coordinate 557,741, forward strand.
GATAGGATTTTGGCATAGGAGAGCACAGGAGAAAGCCTAAACGGCATCGAAGTTGATGAGGCACGAAGCCCAACACTAATCCAGCAGACTGCAGGTGCTTCTCAGGGCTCCACACGGGACACTTAACCACGGCCACTTCAGGTGCTCCTGTTGAGAGTGAGCTCACAATGATGGAATTCTAACCATGTTTCTCAGTTCTCACCAGTTGGATGGGCAATCTGGGAAGGGCAAGATTCAGAGGTCCTGCTAATGGAAAACAAGCAGAAATGGTTCATCTGGGAGCTACCCAAATACGGCCTGGCAAGTGGACTTACCAGACCAGGAGGGGAATGCGACAAGAAAAGAATCAGGAGAAAGTACTTCAGAATGCTGGTAGCTCGTAAACTTTGCATTAGAAGTCTGGTGCTGGAAGAATGGCAGTAGATGATTGGCTGGATCCATTTTTTGGCCCAAAACTTTCTAGGTATAGAGGAACAAAGGTAAACGAATGAAGCAACAAAGAGAAGACAAAAGGAAAGAAAAAGGGGGCATGATATATGCAATGAGGGCCAGAAAGGAGGAAAAGGGTAGGTGGAAGTAAAACAGAAAAAAGCAGTAAATGTAGAGGATAAAGAATAACACAGAGCAGAGGAAAATAAACACAGGAAGAGGAGCAGAAAGAGGAAGACGGCGGGGAATTCTGGGTGAGTCCTGGCTCACCAGGATGCAGCAGTAGCGCATGCGGGGGGCCTGTGTGGGGAGAAGGCTCTCCCTCGCTCTGCAGCTCCCATCCCAGGCTCCTGTTCGCCTAGAAACCCTGGTGTGCAGGTCATCCTACTGAGCCTCTGGCTTCACCTCTCGTCTCTTCGCTGAGACGCACACAGGTGCCACCGCAGCCCTACACAGGAGATGAGGAGGACTAGAGAAACACCGACCTGAGGAAAGGGTGAGGTCGAGGGCGGAGGGGAGCAGACAGGGCACTGCCTTCAGCCGCAGCGCCCTCTTTCGGCTCTCCTCACCCACCGCCATCCAGTGAGGCCCACCCCGCACAGCAGCACCCAGGAAGCCTCACCAGATTTCCCTTCATGCTCGTCTTCGCGGGGCAAGAGACAGGCGTGGTCCCGGCGCCCGGACTCAACCTCCCCGGTCCGCTGGCCGCCTCCTGCCGTGCGCCCGTGGCTTCCCTGCCTTTCCCGTGTCTCCTCCGCGCCTCGGCCTTCGCGCTGGCGAGCACCTTCGTTCCTTCCCAAGGCCCAGATGCACGATCTCCGCTGCAGCCAGGATGACAACCCACGTGGAGAGCAGCGACTGTCCGCAAGCACTCAGCGGCCAGGCGGGTCCGCGACACCACGCAGGGCGCGCGCCTCGAACAGCGCAGCGCCGGCCGCCAGGCAGCCACGCGCCGGGGAGGGGCACGCGGGCCGCGAGGCGTAGCTCCCGGGACAGCAGCTGCCGGAATGCGGCGCGGGTCCTCGCGCGCGCGAGCTGGCTGAACAGGTGCCGCTCCACCTCGTGAGGCACTGCCTCCGCGTCGCTGGGCTGCTGTCGCCTCAGTACCCGGAACACAGCACGGGGCTTTAACCACACTCCGTAACAGTTCTCCGGACCTAACGCCACCCGCGACCTTTATGGAGCGCTCCGCCCCGCCCACCCGCGCCGTCACCACATCTAGAGGGCCACGCTCGGGTGTGATTGGCCAAGGGTGCAGGTGCCGCCCACTATTTGTCAGGGCGACAAGAGCACGCCGGTGATGCTGATTGGCTAGAGAGAACATGTGGACGACGGTACTCGGGGCGGAGACAAAGGGGCAGGATCTGTGCAAAGGCCCGAAAGGGCGGCAGGTGCGTGTGGCTTGGGGTTCAGGTCGCGGAGTGCCCGCAGAGCGCTCCTTCTCCGCTCCAAATGAACCTTCTCTGGGTTTCAGAGAACGGGGCCGATTCCAACTCTGTAGCAGTTTGGCGACGTGGTTTTCTGTTTGGAGAAAAGATACTGAGAGTTCAGAGGGTACAGCAATATTATTAGAATGAGTTTTTCCCGAGGAAGATAAAGAGAACGGGGATAGGGTGCCATCTAGAATCCAGGAAAAATAAATGTCATGAGGATAAATATAGTGTCCTCTATACCGACCCCTGAAGCTAGTTACAGGAGTTCATCCTGGGGAGACTTGAGAACTCCACATCCGGGGGGAAAAAAAGGCAGTTTCAGCAAGTTGTAAACTCTGTGCTACTTAACACTGATAAAGCTATATATAAAATAAAAAAAGCCCTCAAATTTAATCTTCTGAAAGCTCTGTGCTACTCAACAGGGATAAAGCTATGAAAAAGCTCAAATTTAATCTTAGCCTTTGTTAACAGGGTGATAAAATGGAACTGAGTCTCAGTCCGGGCTGAGGTAGCACTGAAGGAAGAGAACAAATACAGAGACTCCTCCGCTTCATGACAAAGAAATTAGCACTCCTCTTCAGGATAAAGTAGGGGGCTGGCAACTATTTTGAGGGATTGGCTCATCCTCTTGAAGAAAAGCTGAAAGGAAAAAAAGGTCTCTCTGGAGAGGGTTATTGGAGGGCTAAGGAGTTTTATGTACTTGAACAGTGTCCAACCAGAAATATTCTTGGGTCTCAAAGCAAATAAAGGGCTTTTCATTATCTAATCATAGGTAGGACTATGGAAACTGCTTGTGATTTCATCCACAGGTTAGAGGAGCTGGGATTTTGCAAATGGCTATTAAGGGACCATGAGGCAGAGTTTTCTGTCTGTCCCCCACGGAGTCCTGCTCTTTTGATGTGATGTGTAATGTGTAAAGTGTTTGGAACAAGGTGAGTGGTCTTCCTAACTTATCCTAGCAGACAAGTCATGGGCAACACAAATCAAGAAGGCAGTTTAAGCAGGCCATGCTGGGCTTCTTCTAAGGGTAGCTCATGATCGCACACCATGTCATTTGGGCTGCTTAGGACCCAGAGGAAAAGCCCAGGATAGCCAACCACCATCATGTATCAACGAGGAACATACAGGCAAATCCCTAAAATGATTTCAGAGAATGATGAGTGCTGTGAAGGAGACAGAATAGGGCACAGTGGGGCAGAGAAGCACAAAGATCTTTCTGAACGGGTGATCTTGGAGCTGAGATTTACATAGGAAGAAACAACCACATGAAGAGCTGGCGGGGAGGGGGGAGAATTTCCTCCAACATAGAAGCACACTTGAGAAAGAGCAAGAAGGTGGGAGTAACTAGGACAGAGTGGACAAAGGACAGGAAGGGGAGCAGGACAGAGAAGCAACCCCAGGCCAGATCACACAGGGCCTTGAGGCCATGGTAAGGGTTTTAGGTTGCACTAGAGACCACTAGGTTTCTAAGGCTTTAAGCAGGAGATTTGCTCTTTGTGGTTACTCTCCCTGTGAGGTTAAGACTGGAAGTAGTAAGATCAATGAGGAGGAGTTAGCCACAGACCGGAAGAAAGAGGATGGCTGTCTGGTAGGCTGAAAAAGTGTCCCCCGATGGTGTTCATGTCATAATCCCCAGAACCTTATCTGGAAAAAACTTCACTGATGTGATTGTTTTAGGGCATCGAGACAGGGAGATTATTTGCATTGTCCAGGTGGGCCCCAAGTTCCATAATAAGCATCCTTTCTTATAAGCAGCAGAAGGAAATTTGATGCAGACAAAAGAGGAGAAGGCAATGTGGCCAGGGAGACATTTGGAGTGATGGAGCCACAAGTCAGGGAATCCTGGCCACCACTAGAAGCTACAAGAAGCAAGGAAAGGACTTCCACCAGATCCCTCATGGAGAGCATGGCCCTGCTGACACCTTGAAACTAAGACTTCTGTCCTCCAGACTGTGAGAGAATAAATTTCTGCTGTTTTCAACCACTAAGGTAGTGGCGATTTGTTACGAAAACCACAGAAAACTGACCTAGGTGGCTTGGAGTAGGATTTTAGAAGTGGAGAAGGCCAGAAGTGATTGGATTTAAGACATGTTTTTGGAGATAGTGTTGTTATGGGTTGAGTTTGTTCTCCTCAGTTCTTGTCCCCCAACAACGAATTGAAGGGCAGAGACACAGTAGCCAAACAGAGTGAAATTTTATTTGAATCCATTCCAAAGGAGGAGCCGGCCAGAGTCAGGTAGTCATGGCAGACAAAGGCCCTAAACTGTTAAGGGAGGGTGTATTTATCACCACCTGGCTGGGAGGTACTTCTCTTGATTGACAGGGTGAGGTCATTTGCTGGACAGCTCTAGTTAACACACCAGTTCCTCTTGGTGCACGTGGTCTTTTCCCAAAATGCACACAGAAAAGCAAAAAAGCAATTTTGTTTTAATGAGATTATGAGGTATGGTTTGGACTGTTCTTAGTTTTGTTCGATTGAGCCTGTGTTCAGACCTGGTTGGGCCAGCATTGGCCTGGTCCCCATAGGCAAGTTCTCTCCCTGCAAAGCCTTTGTTGTCTTCAGTGGGACCCCCTGCCTGGGCAGGTTGGGTGGTTCTTCCCTTAAACCTTATCTTCCCTAGTTGCTCTGTCTCTCTCTTTCCACCCAACAGTGCCAATAGGGCTAGCAGATGTATGTGGTGTTGGTATCACAGAAGAATCAAGGATGAGTCCCAGGTTTTGTTCCAAACATGTAGGAGGATGGTGGTAGCATTTGCTGGGACAGGTGAAGGCTTGGTGCTGTATGCTGACCATAGTCATGTTTGAGAAAATATCAACTAGCAAATTTCATCTCTATGTGCCAGGCACTGTTCTAAGTTCTTAAGTGTTATCCATAGAGAGTCAAGTGGTCTGTTAGACATGTGAGTCTGAAACTGAAAGAAGGGTAGGCTGGAAGTACAAATCTGGGAGTCATGAGTGTTTGTAAAGCCATGGGACTAAATTAGATTGTCCGAGAACCAAGAGGAAAGAATGCCTGCTCCAAGGTCCGAGCCATGAGACACCTGATTTGGTGGGACAGTGGGAGAGAGTCCAATAAAGCAAAGGAGGAGCCAGTGAAAGAGAAAAGCCAGGACAGTGTGGTCACAAAAGCCAAGGGGGTGTGGTGACTGTGTGAATGGGGGGTGTGGGGGCATGTGGAGGACAAGGTCTACATTATCAAACATTGCTCTAGGTGTTAAGCAATACTATTGGGGGCATGAGTTTGTTCCTCTCAGTTCTTGTCCCGCTGCAACAAAGAACTGAAGGGCAGAGACGTGATAGTGAAGCAGAATAGAAATTTTATTTGAATGCACTCCAAGGGAGGAGAGGGCCAGAGTCAATGTAGATAAAAGCAGGTTTACTTGAATAAAGCAGAGAGGAAGGAAAAACAGAGGGAGGGAAGGGAAACTCATTGAACTTCTGCTTGGCATAGGGCTGCTCCCTTGCCAACTCCTGAAGTCAGTGTCACCTGGCATCCAGGGTCCACTTGAATCTTCACCGTGTGGGAATGGAGTCCCTACCACCCCAGGATTTGGGGGCGCTGCAGAGCTGTGGATGTAGTGAGATTATGTTCTGAGAACTTCCCAAAGGCAAAGAAAAAAGATTTTCAGGCAGGCTACTAAGGAGCATGGTCACACAGCTGCAGTCCTGTCTGGGTCACCCAGGCAGTGGGCACTTGCAAGCTCAAATCAGAGTTCTCAGCAGCTCCTCCCTACTTATCTGGAGTAGAACAGAGAGTGACACACTTGAAGAAAGGTGAGTGCGGGCAACATCAGAGAGGAGATGCACACAAAAGCTGGATTCTGTTTTTAAGGAGTTCCAGGAATGGGATAAAGGGTCGGGGGTGAGGGGGTGTAGGCTTGTCAGGCAGTCTCACGATGTCTACCTCCAGCGAGTGACAGTATGTCATTGTCTATAGCCAGTCCGCTAGGTAATTCTGTGGGACAAACTTTTTGTTCCTCTCCAAGATAGTGGCTACTCCCGAGCACTGGGAACGCATCAGTTAAGACTGCTTGTCCTGCCTTAGGTTAAGCCGTTGGCTGATTACCAAAGAATATGTTAAGGATAATACCACAACTCCCTGCTCTTATAAGGTAATCTTAGTGTCAAGGTTAAGTCCCTCCTGTTCCCAGTATGCTATTGCCATCTAAGTTTTTACCATGAAAATTGATCATGACGCTTGTCCCATGTCTCTGCTCTCTCACCTGCATTAGCTAGGGCAAGTCTCAAGGTCAGCCCAGATTTAGAGCACGTGGATTGAACTCACATTGCAAAAAGGCGTTAACTCTGTGAGTCCTTTCTGGCCCTCTGAGTTCTCCGTGGTCCCCACCCTTTTTCCATCCTCTGCATATCTTTCTTTCTGCCTAACAACAGGGCCAGGGCGAGTGGCCTTGGGAAGCGCCACTACAGCGGACTGATGGGGAGGAAAGCTCCACTGGAGTCAATGAAGAGAGAATGGTGGGCGGGGACGGTGTCTAGCGAATCTAGGCAATTTCGGAGGGCTTTTGATGCTAAGAGGGATTGTGCTACAGCTGGCGCGGCCTTGGGGTCTAGAGATGGCACTGGTTTCTGCAGCACGTGTAAGCTCGCCGGGGGAGTGGAGGTGAAAAGCCAAGTGGGAACTACTCCAGGAGCGACACCCAGGGCAGGCTGCAGGGGCTCGGCCCGACCGTCGCGCAGGAGCCCTTCGCCGCGGCCCCCACCCACCATGCCCGGGGTCCCGCGGCGCGTTGGCCCTGGGTGCGGGAGCCGCGACTCCCGGCGGGCGTTGCGCCGGGAGGCCAGTGCGCAGGCGCGCGCCGCCGGCCTCCGCTTTCCCCAGTCGGCCCCAGTCCCGGCGGCCGCCACCGACCGAGGCGCCCGGCTCCTCTTAAGAGAGAAACGGCGGCGGCGCGCGAAGTGGGCCCAGCCTCCCGCGGCTCTCCCGGCGTGCGCGCGAGGCGGGGGCGCGCAGGCGCAGTCGGGTGAGGGCGGGAGGGTGCGCGCAGGTAAGGCCGCGGCCGGGATGGTGCGGAGGGCGCCCCGCGCGGCCTGGGGCGGCCCTGAGCGCTGCGGCGCTCAGCGAGCGGCCGCGGCCGGGCGGGGCACTCTCCGAGCCCCGGCACACGCCCTGCCGCCCACCGAGCGGGGAGGCCCGTTCGCGCTCGGATGAAACTCAGCCGCCCGCGTCCCGCCCCCGGCAAGTTTCTGCTGCAGGTCCAGCACCCTTTCACCCGAGCCGCCTCGACCCGCGCGCACGCGGCCCCGCGCCTGTCCCCTGCGCCCCAGGCCACGATGCCCGTTCCGCGCCGCACCTTACACACCCTGCGCTGCGGCGCGGAGGCAGCGAGGGCTCCAGAAAGGGCTGCGTCCTGCCCCACTTCCCGGGGAAAGGGCAGGCCCGCCCCGCGGGTGCAGCGCCGGCCCCAGGGCAGGTCGGCCCACCTGCGTGTCTCCGCCGTCCTGCAGGTCCCGGGGCCCATGGCTGCCGCCCAGGCGGACACGTCGCGCAGGCGGCGGGAGAAACGGCGGCAGCTGGACGCGCGGCGCAGCAAGTGCCGCATCCGCCTGGGCGGCCACATGGAGCAGTGGTGCCTCCTCAAGGAGCGGCTAGGCTTCTCCCTGCACTCGCAGCTCGCCAAGTTCTTGTTGGACCGGTTAGGGCCGGGACGAGGGCTCGGGGAGGGCACCCAGGAGGCAGCGGCAGCGCTACCTGCCACCCCCAGCCCCGCTCAGGCGCTTCCTGCTGCTCCAGCCCACTGCAGATTGCTCCTGCCAGCGGGACAACCTGGGACTGTGACCTCCTCCAGTCCTGCCCCTCCTCTCGGTCCCCAGCGCAGAGGGGCCCCTCGGGCTGGCCCTGCAATGTGTGAGGGCCCAGACCTGACCTGCCTCTTGTCCCCCTGGCAGGTACACTTCTTCAGGCTGTGTGCTCTGTACAGGTAGGCAGACAGTGCCTGGAGGTGAGGGCTTAGGACCCAAGAGGGAAGTGGGGCAACAGGGAGCGGTGTGACCCCAAAACACCCTCCCTACGTGGGTGGAGCACAGGAAACTCTGAGCGAGTTCGGGAAGAGGTGGGGGACTTGAGGAGTCCAGGGTCTTTTGATAGGGGCAGCCTGTGCAGAAGGGAGCAGTGTCTCAGGACCTGTGGGTTCTGGGCTCTGGAGAGTGGTAAACTGGACTGGGGACGTGGACTGCTCTGGGGATGACAGATAGGGCTGTCTGGCAGCAGAGGGTTCCCCAGCTTACCCTAACTTTCCCCTTCACCCTTTCAGCTCCTGAACCTTTACCCCCCAAAGGTCTGCAGTATCTGGTGTTTCTATCTCATACGCACAGCAGAGAGTGCAGCCTGGTGCCTGGGCTCCGGGGGCCTGGAGGCCGAGATGAGGGGCTGGTGTGGGAGTGCTCAGCAGGCCACACCTTCTCCTGGGGCCCCTCTTCAGGCCCTGCACTTCTGGAGGAGCCCAAGCCAGCCCCCCTTCCAGCTACTGCCCGGAGAAGCTGGTGCCCAGATGCCAGGAGCAGCCAGGAGCATGCAGGTAGGCTAGGTAAAGAAGAGTTGTGGATAAATGGGGGTGAGGGGGAGAGTGTCCATCTCTGTAGCTCAGAACCGCATTTTCTAAAAGTGGTCCTTTCTCAGTGGAAAAGTTCTGTGCTGGCAGAAAGATATGTCTCAAATATATTTTTAGGCTAAAAATGCAAAATACATAACAAGATGTATGGTAGGTTACCATTGGGGAGAAAATTATTTGTATGTACTTAGGAATGTAGAAAATATCTCTGGAAGGACATGGGAAACCAGGTTGCCTGTAGGAAGAACCTGGTGGCTGGGGGGCAGTATTAGAAAGGAGACTCCTCACAGTGAACCTTTCTACACTTATTTTTAGAACCATGGAAAAGGTTAATCTGTAAAATAAAACCCCCTCCCACTCCAGTAGTCTCTATAACCTCCCCCTTCTTCCTAAGAGTTCTCCCACCACTGCAGACCTTAGAGCTCACCTGTCCTCGTCCCTCCAGCCCAGAGTTTCTTCCTCTTTGACCCTACCTGTGCCAACAGGTGTGGAATCTGAGCATGCTGAGCAGACTCAGGAGGCCCGGTTGACCAGGTGAGGGCAGGGGTCGGGGCGTGGGCAGATAGATCTGGGTGGACAGGGTAGGGTGAGGGGACAGGAGCTCAGGCTGGCCTTCCTTGAACCTGCAGGGGGGTGGGCCCCCCACCGGAGACCTTCCTGGCCCCAGGAGAAGGGGAGGAGGACGATGAAGACGAAGAAGAGATGCTCAGTGATGCCAGCCCGTGGACTTATAGCTCCTCCCCAGATGAGCAAGTTGGGGCTGAGGGAGGCTGCTGAGCAGAGCAGGAGGAGGGTGGAGTGGCTGGCCGGGGACCTAGAGCCTCACAGAAGCAAGGGGAGGGCAGGGTGGGCTGTGAGGAAGGTAGGAGGAGCTGGAGGCTTTGAACTGGGTGGAAAGGGGTGAAGTTTGGCCCTGGGGACAATGAAGGCTGAGGGCAGCTGTGGGTGGATATCCTGGGGTCGGGGTAGAGTTGCTCCGAGCTGGGACTTTGGGATCTTTGTGATTTAGGGGCTGGGGCTGGCTGAGGGCCCAGGGAGACCATAACCTCCTTTCTTTCAGCAGGGAGCCGGATGTCCCCAGAGCACCCCTGTCCTCTGTCCCTCACTCTCTTAAGGAGGGGGAGAGCCCCCTGGCCCCCGCAGCTGCCCCTACTCCTCTTGCTGCACCACCCTCATCGGCAGCCACACTGGGTTCTGGAGCTTCTCTGCCTGCAGAAGTTGGGGTAAAGCCAGAGCCCAGCGGGACCTCTCAAATGGCCCCGCAGACCGAGCCCCTGCCCAGGTAACATGATGACTGAGACAGAGGGCAGGGCGTCCTGGGACACGGCCCTCCCTCGAGGCCCTCTGCTCCATCTTTGCTGCCCATAGCCTTGGGAGTCAGGCCCAGTCTGCTCTGGCCTCAGCCTGGGATGAGGACACCGCACAGATCGGCCCCAAGAGAATTAGGTGGGACGGGCAGGGGCTGTGGGGAGTGGAGAGAGAAGCAGGCAGAGGGGGGCCAGTGGGAGTCCTCACCCTTCTCTCTGTTCTCCTCCTTTAGGAAGGCCGCCAAAAGAGAGCTGCTGCCTTGTGACTTCCCTGGCTGCGGGAGGATCTTCTCCAACCGGCAGTATTTGAATGTGAGGGTGTGACGGCCACCAGCTGGGTTCAGGGTGGCTCATGCTTGGAGGGGCAGCTGAGGCACTGGAGCTCGGGGTGTGTGCGGATTCACACTGGGAAGAGAGGGTTGGGCTGGACAGACAGAGCACACTGACACTTAATACACAAGGGCAGATGACTGGTCGGTAAGGAAAAAAGTGAGTCTCGGGCTCACGGCCCCTGCCAGTGTGCTCGCCGCGCGGGACCCTGGGGACCACAGGGAGGTGCCACGGCATTCCTTGGGCCTTGGGGTGTGAGCAAGCAGCTCTGCTGAGATCTGGACGGGAGTCAAGTCTTTTGATCTCGGCAACAGCCCTGTGGGGTAGTGCCGACACTGTCCTGCTGCGCACAGGCGGGGTCCGGGGCACAGAGGGGCGGAGCACTGCCCAGGGCTCCTTGGCTAGTGTGTGACATGCCGGGTTTCCTGGGGCCACGCCAGGCTGCCCCCGCACTCACCAGAGCGCTCCAGGCCACGACCTGAGGCCGAGGGAGGCTCAGAGCACCGGGCTGGCGAGTGCGGGTGGACAGGATCTGGGGGAGGAAGGAGGGAGTCCCACATGGTGGTGGAGCTCTGGGCCGAGAAGAACATTCAGCAGGGTCGGCCATACATGCTTGAGCCTGTTGATAGAGGACCTCAGCAGCCTCCAGCAGCCGTTTAACAATGGGAAAGTAGGGTTACGGTGAAGCGGGAAGCCCGTGCAGTTTTATGACCAAGGATGTGACATGAGATCAGATAAAAGAGAAAATATTTCCCAGAAATACCTGGGGAGTTAAGGTTGAAGAATACACTGCCCTTGAAAGTGTGTCAGATTGAGAGAGTGTGCATGGCCTCCAATGCGGGTTTAAGAAATGCAGATAGTGGGTAGCCCTGGTGAGCTGCTTGTAAGGAGGAGGCAACTGGGTGATACTGTTGTACATTAATACTGATAGGAAAGGGTGACGTACCCACCCAAACTGTGTTCCCATCCCTGGCAGACAGCAAACCCGTGGTTAGGGAACTGGGAATGTCCCCAGAACTGCACTTGGTTCAGGGAGCTGAGGCTTGCATAGCAGGGCTGAGGCGGGAAGGTGAGGTCATGGAAGCCAAGGGCAGAGGGGTGGGCTGGGGGCTGATGTGTGGGTGAGGGCGGGCCAGGGTGCAGGGTGGACTGGAGGGCGTGGGGCTCCAAAGGCCCACCAGGTCAGCTCTGGTGGACCCCCTGAGACCACCTGCCCTCCCCCAGCACCACAAGAAGTACCAGCATATTCACCAGAAGTCCTTCTCTTGCCCGGAGCCAGCCTGTGGGAAGTCCTTCAACTTTAAGAAACACCTGAAGGAGCACGTGAAGCTTCACAGTGGTGAGTGCTGGGAATGGCTCCTCACCTCCCTGTGGCTCCCACCACCCACTGTGGGTCTCACCATCTCCCCTGTGGGTGCCTCCACCAGCCCCTGTGGATCCCTTTATCTCCCCCTTTGGGGCCATTCCTTTCCCCTTACAGGACCGTCACCTCCTCTGTGGGATGGTTCCCATGCACACTTGTCCTGCATCCTCTGTGTGTTGAGCTCCTGCCTGTGGGAGGCTGTTCTCCTTTCTAGACCACCATGATAGGGAGGCGAGCAGGAGCGGGGAGCTGCTGTTGTGGAAAGGGGGGGTGCTCTGAGCAAAAACCTAAGGGGCTGGAGGAATGGAGACTAGTCCAGCACTGGACAGCCCTGGGCTGGCATCTGTGTGGCATGTTCCAGGAATGGAGAGGAGGCCTGGTGTTAGAAGGGCAGGGAGAGAGGTCAGACGGGTGGTGGGGCCAGCCCTCCGTTCTATCACCAGGACAGCGTGGCTCCTGGCCAGGTGAGATAGGCATTTCAGGGTCCTGGACAGTGCCAGGACACGCCTGACTTCAAAGCACCGTGGCTGCCCTGTGGACGGGACTGCAGGGATATGCTGTGCACCGTGACGGGGCCCGCACGTGCTTGTGCTGAGAAGTGGGTGGAATTGGCTGGAGGCCGCCGTGAGCGTGAGCGTGGAGCCAGAGGGCTGCTATGGGAAGGACAGATTGGCCTTGTGTGGGACGAGCAGGGGCAACTTGGAGGATCCCAGCCTGAGCAGCTGGGCAGAAGGCAATGTGACTTCTGAAGATGAGGAGGAACGGCTTTAGGAAGGGGATATTTTATTTGTGACATGCTAACTAGGCATCCCAGATGTGAATCTGGAGTTCAGGGGAATGGAAAAAAATAATTGTCATAAGCATGTGGGTGGCATTGGTAGCTGTGGCTGGTGTGAGCTGAAGTGGAGAAGAGGCCTGAGTGGGGCAGGTGTGAGGGCAGCTCCAGGGGCCGGTGAGGCAGGTGAGGAAGTGGTGTCTAAGGAGCCAAGGGGAGAAGGTGCTCCAGGGAGGAAGGAGGGGTGAGCTGAACCAGTGCTGCGGGGCTGAGTGAGATGTGGGTGTGGGTGGGCCGTCCTTCAAGGGCATGTGACAAGGGGGGTGACAGCCAGGAGGGAGACGAAAGGAGGGTGTGGCTCAAGGCAGAGAAGACCCAGGAACTGGAGACAGGCAGGTCTGGACAGCTCTTCAGAGTTTGGCTGTGAGGATGAACAGAGAAATGGGTCTTAGCTGGAGGCCTGTGAGCCCAGGGTGCAGAGATAGGAATGATCTGCTGAGAGGAAAGGCTTGCTGACTGCGGTTTGGGGGGAGCGGGGTTCTCAGGCACAGTTGGAGGGCAGCCACAGAGGAGCAGAGCGCGGTCACGTGTGCACAGAAGCACGTTGCTGGAGCATTAGGTGGAGCGAGGATGTGGGCTTCTCTCTTGACTTCTCTCTTCTTGGGGACTTGGAAAATCAGGTCAGAGCCAAGTGAGGCTGGTGGGGAGAGGGTGGTATGGAAAATGGCCTTCTGGGCTCTCAAGAGTGGGCAGTGAACTAACAAGGCAAATGCAGGGGCATTAGGTAGGGGGACTTGAGCCTTGTGCTTGTAGACAGAGGAAGAGGTTGGGTGGTTCTTTCTGACCCCACTCAGCACACAGAGGCCTGGAGCAGGCCAGGGTTGTGTTTATTTTGAGTTCAGTTTTAACCAAGCAGGAACAGATAGGGAGAGAGGGACAGGCGAATCAGTGGTGTGAGTGAATGGAGGTTACAAAGATGCCCTGGAAACGGAGCTGTGGAAGGGGGTACAGCAGGAAGGTGGCGGGCTGCTGGGCCAGCAGCTTGAGGTTGTTGTAGCAGAACAAGGTAGGAGGCCCTGGCTGAACTGGGATGCTTGAAATTACAGTTTCACGGTAGTGCGTTGATGGGGCATGACTCAGGAGTGCTGGCTTTGAAGAGAGGGCACCAGGTCCTTTTGAAGATCAGGGAACAGGAGTGCTGGACAGGCTGAAAACAAATGGATACCAGGAGCAGTGACCAAGGACAGAGCCTGGAGCCCAGTGTATTGCGGCCGGGGAGGGACAGGGGCCAGAGGCTGCAGGCGGGCGTGGGGTCTGACGACAGGGTGTGCAGATGTCTGAAGGATGCGGTGATGAAAGACAGCCCCTCCTCAGAGGCCCTGAGGAGTGGAGGTGTGAGAGAAAAGGCACAGCAGGCTTGTGAGAGCAAAGGACAGATTCCGGGAGCAGGTGGGGTGGCAGCTGATAGCACGGGGCCCTGCTGGGCACTGGGAGCAGGGGGTATGCTTGCAGAGTGGGGACAGTACTCCTATGGGGATGGCAGGTGGGCAGGCTGAGGAGGGCCGCGGCCCGGGGTGGATGACGGGGTGTCTCCTCTGCGCCCACAGATACCCGAGATTACATCTGTGAGTTCTGTGCCCGGTCCTTCCGCACTAGCAGCAACCTGGTCATCCACCGGCGCATCCACACTGGAGAGAAGCCCCTGCAGTGGGTGTGGGGGTGAAGGGGTGGTGAGGGGGCATGGGGGCCGGGGAGGGGCGCTGGGGCTGAGGTGGGTGCTGGCGGAACACCAGAGCTGGGGGCAAGAGGAACCTCTGTGGAAGCTGACATGGCTGAAGTTCCTTGGTTTCCTCTGCTGTCCCTGGCTCAGGTGTGAGATCTGTGGGTTCACCTGCCGCCAGAAGGCCTCTCTGAACTGGCACCGGCGCAAGCACGCGGAGACAGCGGCTACCCTGCGCTTCCCCTGTGAGTTCTGCGGCAAGCGCTTCGAGAAGCCAGACAGCGTGACAGCTCACTGCAGCAAGAGCCACCCGGCCCTGCTCCCGGCCCAGGAGTCACCTGGCACCCTGGAGCCCTGTGCTGGCATCTCTGACCCGGTGCCCCAGCCATCCCTGGTTGTGAGGCCCCAGCACTCTTCCGTCAGCAGGGAGCATTCCCAGGGCTTGGGGGAGCCAGACCCTAAGAACTGAAAAGGAGCAAGCAGGAAAAGGGCCAGAGGCCTGGTCCTCAGGAGCCAGGGTGACTCGGGGCACAGGGTGGGCAAGACTGGGCTCTAGGGGAGCAACTTTAGGTACCGAAAGGACAGAATAAACCCAGCATTTTACATGGACACGTGTGGGCAGAGTGTTTCGGCATCCAAGGTGCAGGAAACCCGACGCCTCTGGAAGCAGGCTCTGCTGGATTGCGCCTGGTGCGCCGTGGGACCGTTTGCTTTCCCAGTGACCCTCTGTGGCCTTCCCTGTGGAGTGTCACACCTACTCCTACACTTGGGCAGGCAGGCCTGTGCTGTTACAGAGAGCACCAGTCGTTCCAGAGGGAAGGGCTGGAGCAGAGGTAGAGGCTGCAGTCCTGGGCCGCGTGTGTACTGTTAGCCAAGAGAACCAGATGTATAGGCCTCTGAGGTCTCACATTTCAGCGCGAAATGGAGGAGGCTGTACATGCAAGAGGGCTTGGCTACCACGTGAAGACGAGAGACCTTGGAACGTCCAAAGGGCTGACTGGACCATTCCTGGTCTGGAAAGGCAGCAGCCTCAGGTTTAACAAAAGGGGCCTTGGTTTCTGGGGCTCAAACAAACTTTATTTCACCAGCCATGAGCCAAAAATCACTGGCCAATTCCAGGGGGGGATTTGCACACCCTGTCCTGTTGCCTCTGTGGAGCGGCGTTTCCCCAAGGCTCCAAGCTCCGTTTGGAAGTACCATGCTGATGCTCGCTTGGCAGTGCCCAGCTTTGTGGACCCATGTGGTCTTGGCCCAGGCCTCGGGGCTGCTGTCCCCCACCTGGCTGGAACATGAGTCTGAGAAGGCACCTTGATGGACACCACAAGGCCTGGCCTGTGGTGTGAGTGCATGGCCATGTTAATGGCTCCTGCCCTCCTTCACTTGGGGGCGTCTCTGTCTCTGCAGGCAGCAGGCCTGGAGTTCCTGGCCTGGAGACGTGGTTGCCGCAGTGGGCCCCCATCGTCTTTCTGGCTGCCCATTTCCCATCTTTCAGAAGCCCAGGTAGACAGCAGCAGAGACTGAGTCAGTAGTGCTGGGAAGCAAGACCATAGGGCAAATGGGATGTGACTGTAGCCATGTCTGCTTGCTACCTGAAAGGCAGGACAGCGGAGCACCCAATAAGAGGTAGAGGACACAGGCTGGAAGAAGGAGATCTCCGCGGAGAAGACAACACAGGCGGGAGAAGAAGAAAGATACACCCGAGCACGCAGCGGCAGCCATGCGGCACCAATACCTGGGCGCTCTTCCACGCCTGCGTGGGAAGGTTTTCCTGAGAACCTGCAGTACACCCCAAGGACAGAGGACAGGAAGAGCCGACAAAGGAAGTAGGTATAAAGACGCGGCAGGTGGCCGTGTCAAGGCCACCCACAGGGACGCAGGAAGACGATGGATAACTTGGTCGTTCCGCAGGCCGCCGTCTGAGGTCGCCCCACCATCGCTGGGGCAGGATATCGGTGGTTGCGTACCCCACAGCAGAGAAGCCTCTCAGCAAGTCTCCTTAGATGGGACACCAAGTCCTGGCTTTTCCTGCCCCGCCTGCCCAGCAAAGAGGGCAGCACCTGCGGTGGCCTGGGTGGCGGCAGCTCGGGCGCGAGTGTGCGCCCGCTGGTGCTGCGACAGCGAGCGGCTGTGGCTGAAGCATTTGCCACATTCGGTGCACTGTACTGGCCGTTCGCCCAGGTGCGTCTTGCGGTGCAGTGCCAGCTTGGAGCCCACGCTGAAGGCCTTGCCGCACTCGGGGCACTTGTGGGGCTTGTGGCCGGCGTGATTGCGCCGGTGCACATTGAGGTTGGACACACACGTGAAGCGCTTGCCACACAACTCGCAGCGGTAGGGCTTCTCACCCGTGTGCGTGCGCCGGTGCTTGGTGAGGTCCGAGCGGTCGCTGAAGCGGCGGCCACACTCCGGACACGGGAAGGGCTTCTCGCCCGTGTGGATGCGCTGGTGCACCACCAGATCGGAGCGCTGCCCGAAACGCTTACCGCAGGTGGCACACGCATGCGGCCGCTCTCCTTGGTGGCTTCGGCAATGGCGCAGCAGCGTGGAGCTCTCGCTGAAGCGGCGTCCGCAGTCGCCACAGGCATAGGGCTTCTCGCCCGTGTGAGTGCGCTGATGGCGCACCAGCGTGGCACTCTCCAAGAAGCCTTTGCCGCACTCGGGGCACTTGAAGGGCTTCTCGCCCGAGTGGGTCTGCAGGTGTCGCCTGAGTGTGGAGCTCTTGCCGAAGCTCTTGCCACACACCCCGCACTGGTGCACAGGAGGGGCGCGTGGCTGCGGGACTATGCGGTCGCTGAGGCTCGGGGCCGCGTGGACGCGCGCATGGCTCCGCAGCCCCCTGCTGCTGCTGAAGGCCCGCGGGCACTGTGCGCAGCGCAGGAGCAGGTCCGCGGGTGCCCTGCAGCCATGAGCCCTCGCCTGGTGGAAGTGAAGCGCGCTCTGGCGGAAGGTGCGGGTGCACAGGGAACAGCGGCGGGGCCGCTCCGGCGGGTGCCGGCGGCGCCGGTGCAGGTGCAGAGCTGAGAGGTGTGGGAAGCGGCGGCCACAGGTGCGGCAAGGGCAGGAGCAGCTGCGCCGCCTGTGCACGCTCTGGTGCAGGTCCAGGTGGCCGCTGTGGCGAAAGCTCTGGCCGCACTCGCTGCAAAGGTAGAGCGTCTGGCCGGCGTGGGCGCGCCTGTGCGCGCGGAGGTCGGCGGCCAGTGCGCAGCGCTCGCCACAGTCCAGGCAGCGGAAACAGCCGCCGTGGGCGCGCTCGTGCCGCAGCAGCACCGAGCTGTAGCGGAAGCTCTTGCCGCACTCACTGCAGGCGTAAGGCCTGCCTGCGGCCGCCGCCTCTGCCGCGGTAAACATCAGGAGGGCCAGGCTGACGCCCGATGGCGGCGCACTTACTCGAGCTCGAGCTGTTTTCAGATTTAGGGCCTGGGAAGGGACTGGCAGCTGAGGCGCAGAGGTGTGGAGAGCTGGCGCGGATGCCGGGGCTGTGGTTCTCACCGGCAGAGGCTGCGGCCGTTTCGCAGGCGCACAGCATCCAGGTCTGCCCTGCACCATGAGCCCTGTGAGGAGAAGGTCAGTCAGCCCCTCGGAGGCGGTTGGGGATGGCGGGACAAGCGGGCTCCCCATTTCCTGCAACTTCCTCAGCTAGGCCATCTCCCAGAGTCGGTTCTCTTGGAGGGAAATCCCTGGGCGGCCTAGGTATATGAGCCTGGGCCACCAGCAAGGGGAGGAGCTCCTTGGGGAGTTTGCCTCCAGCACGCGCTGGGCAGCAAGGCGTGCCCAGCCCGTTTCCTCACCTTCGGCTGGGGGTGTTGGCCCAGAGACACACTAAGAAACCAAGGAGGGATGCTCAGTGAGGAGGCCCTCCTGAGAGCTGGGTTTCCAGAGTCACCGACGTGAACCCAGCCCAGCGTGCGCTGGAGGGACGAGGAGGGCAATGAAATGAAGCATAAAGGAGTCCAGAGCAGCAGCCTGGGAAAGGGACGGTATCTGAGAAAACCCAACGGACTGTTCCTCGGCTTGAACGGTAAACAACTGCTCTATACCAGGACATAGCCTAGAGAAGGCGAGCCAGGACCCGGGAAAGCGGCGAGAGGAAACATGGAGATTCACAAAGAATATTATCAAAAGTTGGAAAGTGCTTTTCACATTTTCGGGGAAGGCTGGGGAGAAGGAAAAGGCATCCTAATTCTCAGGGCATCCAGGTTTTTGCAAACATTCTGTCGACCTCACTGCCTTAGCTCCAGGGATCTGAGAACCTGGAGTAGCAGCAAAGCCCGTTTACAGGATGAAACCTGCTCTGCTTCTTTACCTCAATGGTATCCCTGAATCCTGATGAGTTGGTCTGGGAGCAGGGTCTGCCTCTGTGCACACAGCACAAACAGGGCTGCCCTCCCTGCCTACCTCACAGCCCGTGGATCTGTCCCCATCTGTCCAGTGGGACACTGAAGATGAGGTGTAGTCACAATCAGCTATAGACTGTCAACACAGATGAGGGGCAGGAGGCAGACAAAATGGTCAGCAGTCATTTTCTTATCAGCAGACAGAATCTCAACCTAAATACCCAGGGCTTTGGCCGAAACACCCACACTGATCCACTGAAAACAGCCTGGGAAGCCACAAACCTGCAGGGGTGGGCTCGGCAAGTCTGCTCCCTTCTGCACTGGGCGAGAGTGACCAATGTGGGAGGTCCTTTCATGCCTCTGGAGCAAGATGTGCTGTGCCCTGAAGGGAGGAAGTGGAAGGGACAACATGAATTTAGACTGAGCAGGGGTCAGAAGCAGGAGAAAGAAGAGGGAAGTATTTCCTAGAGGAGGGTGTTTTTTATGGACATTTTCAAATATAAAAAACTAAGAAGAGGATCACCACTCACTCACCTTCGGCCTCTGTCTGCATTTTGGTATTCTCTTTCATCTAGGACATTCCCCTTACCCCACACACTTTATTCCTAAAATACAGATGTCTGGAGTATTTTAAATCCCAGACATCTTATTCAAAGAGGATTGAAAAAGAATCCACAAGCAGAGTCAGGAGTCCTGCAGACTCAAGAGCCAACCTTAGGGGAGGAAGTCTCTTGGGTCTTCCAAAGGGAATTTTTAGCCCAGACACTTGGGCTGCTGATTCTACCAGTCATCAGTTCAAGGGAATGTTTGCCCTCATGGGAATAAAACCTTCCTTCGGGCCTCAGTGGTTGATCTGAAATGCCAAAGAGAGCAGTGTTCATACCCCAGTGAGTACTGCACCTCACTTGGGGGACTCTGAGGACCGTAGCACCTCTGAGGCCAAGTTTCTGGGAACCCACCCTCTGCCAGGCTACTGCCTCCCAGGGCACAGGTCCAAGGATGGTCAAACAAGTACACAAACATGCACATATCAATGGCATATGTGCAAAGAGACCATTTCCCCCATTACAGGTGTGGACGGAGGGAGACCCCGGTCTAGGGTGCGGATTTGTGCCTGACTGCAGGGGACACCCTTCAAGTCTCTCTTCTGTGCCTCACCCCATGTCGGAGCTTGCTCTGGAAGCAAAGGAGTGTGTCCCTGGGAGAAAACCTGAAAGAAAAAATAAAATGTCACTGTGCCAAAAACCGAATGACTTCTAGAAGTCATTCTAACCTCCACTTTCCTGATTGAAGTTTTGAAGTTGGTATACCACCCAATTTGTTGTACCTTGGAAATAAGTTCAAGGAAGGCTTGGAAAGAAGGAAGGAGGGTAATTATGTATGAATTGGTGAAAAGTCATAAGTGTTCAATACTTTAAAATATTTTAGTACTTTCAAGCATTTAATGTTCATGAATATTTACAAATACTACACATATAACTAATACAAACAGGTACTAAGAAGATAACTGAGCAAATTAATATTTGCAATAGATTAAAAATCACCTTTTAAAAAAGGTTTTCTGTATCACTTTGTTTCCTAATAAATATTGCAGGTATTTCATACCATATCTAACTGATCACATATTACAAGAGTATTAGAATTACTCAGGATTTAGTACATTTACTAACAGTCTATGCAAGAGCAGTTTAGTTGTTTTTCTTCTGAGTTGTGTCTTTCAATCAGTATAAATATTTTCTTCCTGGTTGTCTGCCAGGCCAGCACGTCTGGGGCAGGATGAAGGGGCAATTCCTGTATCTGGAAGCCAGGGTTGGGTAAACTGGTCTGGGCCGATGGGGTGGGGTGAGGGCTGTCCCAGCTGTGCTGTTCACTACAGCAGCCGTAAGCTGCGTATGGCAATTGAACAGTTGAAACGTGGTTGGTCCAAATTGAGATGTGCAGTAAGGGTCAAATACACTCCTGATTTCAAAGAGTCAGTATGAAAGAAGAAAGCAAAATAGCTCCTTTTTAATGATCAGTGTTAATTATATGTCGAAATGATAATTATATATTGGGTTAAATGAAATATATTATTAAACTTAATTTCACCTATTTTTAAGAAAAGTGAAGATTACAATGAGGCTCACATTTTATTTCTATTGGACAGTACCTGTTTGAATGGCCTTTCCAAACCCTGGAACAGTATCCAAACGGAGGCTGGCCCACCTCATAGTTCGTGGGGGATTTGCCTAGAAGTCATCACTAACTGGCCTGACTCTCAGGACCTCAGTAACCACAGAAGAGGGCCCTTTCTCCAGTCTCCTGAAAGCCCAGCCCTGGTCACATCTTCCGGAGGGGTCTGCTGCCCTCTAAGGTCTGGCTGGGCTTTGGGGCTATGACTCATGGGGTGCATCTCACTGCTGCTCTCCCAGTTATCGCTAGTATCAACATATGACGACTCTTTATGTGTGTCTGGCTGTATGTTCCCCTTTCATCCTCAAGGAGCCCTTTGAGGGGGGTACTATTGCTCATTCCATATGACCTGAGGTTTTCATGGAGCTTGTCCAGAGCCACCCAGGATGAGTGCTGTAGGGGGTCAGCAGGCCAGGTGGACATCTCTAGCTGTCCTTCTCAGCCCCCAAACCTTCCTGGCCCTAGCTGGAAGCTACTCAGAGAAGCCCTGGGCAGCCCCAGGGACAAGCACATGGGGAGGGGCTCCATCTATGTGTGTATTGACCCCTTGCCTCACTGGCAGGGGAAGGGAACTGTCTGCATTAGAAGTGAGCTGGGGAGCAGTAGCTACATTTGGGAGAGGAGATTCTTCTGCTGGTCTCTGCATCCTTACCTTCTACCTCAGCCCAAGGACTGTGTCTCCAGGACCCTGAGATACTGCTAGATGATGCTGGAACCTATATCCAGACAGAAGCAAATTGCCTACTCATTCTGTGAAGCCTTTCCCACTGCAGTTCCTTCCATCTGGAAAGCTTCTCCCCCTTCACACACCTTCATTCAGGGCTCTTCTCCAATAACCCTTCCTCAGAAAAACTCTAGGGAGTATCCTCACTTCTCCCATCCCCATCCCCTTACTTGGCTTTATCCTTCCGTAATAATCAGTGAGTGTACCAGGACACAGGGATTCTCAGCCCCTTTTCTAGGTGAGGATGGGGTGTGGAATTCCAAGCCCCAGAAGGGCCTCTCCTCAAATCCTTCTCCACAACAGGAACAAGGTCCAGTACTTCAGAAGTTACCCTTTCTAGCTTCATATCTGATGTGACATGTTTAACAAGCTGATGGAAATAGGAAAACTCCTCACATCTCCTGTGCCCAAGCCTGACTGTAATCCAAATATATTCTTTTCAAAGTTTTGCTTTCACAAATATTTTCCTGTGAAATCTGGGAAGTTTGGAGAAGGTATGAATGTTGGCAGGAAAGAACACACATAGTAAGATAACTTATTCTCTATGTACCTTTGATACAGGGGCAAAACTGCAACCCAGAGCATCCCAGAACTGGGATATGGGAAGGGACTATATGGTGATTTGCACCTTCCCATGGACCTAGCATGAAGCTGGGCACTCAGTGCTTTTTGAAAATGATGTATTAGCCTGGAATATAATTCTCTCACGTTAGGCTCCTGGTAGACAAGGCCTCTCTAGTCACCTTATCCTCCATGGCCTTACCCACTGCATGTATGCTCCCTTTGGGTAACTGAGTTGGGACTCCAACCTGTGTAGGGAAACCAGAGGGGCAAGTGTCCAAATTCTTGTTCTTCCATTACTAGCTGTATGACCTTGGCCGGGGAACTTCAGGTGTCTGCCACACCGGCCTAAGAAAACTCAGTAAAGGAGATACAAAGTTTCATATGAAAAGAGGGCACGTTAAAATATATGTGTAAGTCAGAACTACTAAAAACTACCAGATGCCTGTTGCTGAGTTTTTAGTATTTACTCTCCTCAGGACAGTTCTTCCAAACTCGGACCCCATCCCAAGCATCCTAAAGAGTCTGCAAGACCTGCGAAATCCTACCCCCGACACCCGAAGAACCCTTTCCACACGGTTAGGGCAGCGCGGGCCTTCCGGGAGCTGCGGGTTGCTCCCGTTAACCTTGGTGCCTGGTGCGTAACGGGAGGTCAGCGCAACTCAGCGCAAAGAGGAGCGCCGCACCTGAGCAGGTCGCTCCGCAGACGCGCCGCCGCACAGCCAATCCCGGCCGCCAGTCCGCGTTCGTCACCAGTTGCTGGGAATATTCTGCCAGGGAAAACTTGCCGGCTCTGGGCCCATCCGGCTCCTTGCCCGGGGTGCCTGCCAACCCGGTGGTGACACAGGGAACCGAAAACGCAATGGGGCGCAGGGAGCGTTGCGCGTGGCAGTCCCTGGCGGCTGCTGCTGCCTGCGCCCTGAGGCCGGCGGTCCGAAGGTCATCGGGACGCGACGGAAAAGGACCAGCGGAGGGCAAGGCCTGGGAGGAGCAGGCCGCGCGGCGCAGGATGCGGCAGCCAATCGCCCGCCCCGCCGCGCCTCCGTGTCACCTGTTGCCGGGACGGCGCTCCGACCCGCGGCACACGGAGCCGCCCGGAGCAAGCGGAGACAGGGGACAGTTGAGGACACTGCCCCGCGCCCACCCGGCCTCCCGGCCCTCGGCCCCTCACCGGCCGCTTACGGGCTCCTTGGACGCGGCGCGGCTCCCACTCGGCGGGCTTCCGCCCCGCCTCCCGGGCCTGCGGGGCTGCAGCTGAGAAGGGAGGGAGGGCTGGCGGAGCGCGGCCCACAGCGGGGCAGTGGGGAGGCGCCTCGGGAGGGGGTCACTGGGCGGCTGCGCTCCGCGGCTTGACCAGTGGCCGGCCTCGCGCGTGCGCGTCACCGGTTGCCGGGAAGAGTAGGAGGCGCAGGGACGGGGCCCCGCCGCCGCAGCCACGGGGCCGGAATCCCGGCGCGGGGGCGGGACTAACGGGTCTAGGACGCTCCGGCCCCGCCTCCTCCGCGCCAAGGCCCGGCCCCTCTCCAGGCGTAGCCAATCCTACCTCTCCCTTGGCCTTCGCCCCGCCCAGGGCCTCGTCTTTCCAATCAGAGCACAGGACGCTAACCCCGGCGGTCCGCCTCCTGCCCCCGCGCTTGGCTCCGGGGCCGGAGTCCTGGCGGCCGCGAGCGTCTCGGTTTGCGCTCTGGTGTCCCCGCGGGGCTGCCGTCGCATGGCGGAGCACTCAGGCCGGCTTGCCAGCTGTCTCTGTGCAGCTCGCTGCCGGACTCCCTGTCTTAATGCTGAGACTCCAGTGTCTTCCTTGGAGATGTGCGGCAACTGTGCTCCAGAGTTGCGGTTGGGAGCGGGACAGTTCCCCACCGCAGGGCTGCCTATTATCAGCACAGGCTCCGGAGGATGGTGCTCAGGACCCCTCTTTACTTGCCCTAACCTTTCGAGGTCGCTTGGTACTTCTCACTCCGCTGCATATCCAGAGCTTCCGCCCCTCTCTCTGCCCGGGGGATCCCTAAATCAGTGTACACTAAGGCCCCTTGTGCCCTTCCACCCAGCACAGCCTGGAACGCTCTTCTTTCTGCTTTTAACTCTACCCATTCTTAAAGGTTTGGTCAAACGCCATCTCCATAAACCTATGCCCGAATGCCCTTCTCCATCCTTAGTCCTGGGTGTCCATCAGTCCTGCATGCAAACCTCTACACGTTGAGAGTCTAATGAAGGCTGTCGCCCCCATAATTAAGGGACAGACCTTGTCCTCATAAGCAATGCCCTGAAGTGCCCGCACATCACAGATGCTCAGGGAGTGTTTGCTGGCCCGCGATGACAACATGGTGAAAAGAGTAGCAGTAGGAGACACAGAACGCAGGGCCGGGGTGATGAGGGCCTGAACTAGGAAGGGTTGGAGGTGGGAGACAGAAAAGGGAAATGTGCCTGAAGTAAAGTATCAGACGTAGATAAGGTAGTATTACACAGAGAATGACTACTTATAAATTCAAAGCCTCTCAAACCAGAGAAATGGATTAATCAGGACATTGCTAGACTGGTTCTTCAGGTTTGAGATCCTTTGTTTAAGGGATACTGACACACTTGGCCTATTCTAGAGGAGGACTAGGACGGTGATAATTACATCATTGATAACGGGGGATATTTAATTGAGGAAAGAGTAACCTGTACGTGATAACTGGACACAAAATGTGACAAATTCTTATTAAAGAGGGCTGGACTTGACAACTTTTGTTTAGCTATTAGGGGAAAGAACTCAAAAATGGAGGAAAAATACAGGACGCTGGATTTTTGTTTCCTCTGTTTTGTGAGTCCTTACAGAGGGGGTGATAACTGGGACAGGAATGCTGAGTATAGTGAGAGAAAACTGGAAGGTCAAGGAATGTGCATATTTGTCAGCTTGAAAATATCAGACCCAAAGGGTTGTTTTCCCTACACATCTAAATCAATAAAAGCCACACTCGCGAGTTTGGGCTTCTCACAATGGGCAAAAGCCATGGTATGTCAGGATTTGTAAAGACTAGGAAGTTAGAGGTGAAAAAGTGAAACTATGAGAGTGGGTGACATTTCCCAGAGGTGCTATAGGTGGAAGGGGTGGGAGCTGAGGCTCAAACCCTCGAGTACCAGTCTCCAAAAGGAGGCGGTTACCGAAGGGACAACCAGTGAAGGCGCTGAGGAGGAGGAGGGTCAGGTTATGGATCCCACGTGAGGAAGTGATGATCATTCCCCAGTGCTGTAGTCAGTCAAGTAATGTCACAGTAGCATCAGTCCACTGGGTGTGACCAGAGGGCACTGTCGGCAGTTTACAAATAAAGAATATTGGTCATGGGCATGTGCAGAACAAGCACAGAGTACACGCTTTACATTGCAGCTGAGAGGCAACTGAAGATAAGTAAGCAGAACCAAAGGTAGAGCACTTTCAAATCTCCTGTCTGAAATGTGAGCACAGTGGATATTCAAATGTCTAAAATCAGACTTGGAAGGCTGGTTGTGTCACCAGTGATTTAAAGGTGGAGAACACTGTCTCAATTTCATTTAGTTCCTATATTACTAAGCATGTTTTCATTCTTCAATATTCCAATTTCAGTCACATATACAATAAAAACACTGGCCTCTAGAACATGGGAGCATCTAGGACTTCCCCATCCAAATAGCTCCACAGATGTCAACTAACACAATTTTCCAAGTACAGGAAAGTGGAATCTAACTATCTAGAATAGTGAGACCAGGAAAGATGGATCAATGTAATGAAATCCTGAATTGCAGATTTTTTTTAAGCAATGAGGATTATTATTCAAGTTGCAAACATATTGTAAAGTCAGATGAAAATGGATTTCAGGAAATGAAGGAGGAACACAATGGAAAACTTACCAATTACATCAATAACATATACTAATTTTAATGATGTGGCACATGATTAAATATCTTTTAAGCTAATTTAAACAGCATCGTAATAGAAAATGATTGGTGGCTGGGCCAGTTACAGTCTGCAGTGAACATCAAGGCCTCAGACAACTATTCCCATCTGAGATACTGCTACTTATTTTTACATTTATGCAGGTAAGCTAGCTGTGAGAAGCTTAATAAACTAGACATAGATCAACTGAATAAACTTGCGATGGCACAAAAATAGAATATTTGTTGAGAGGACATTTAAAGATCAACTTTCTTTAAAATAGAGGGTTTTTTTCCAATATTTAATGATGTCTTAGTCCTTAATGATGAAATTCCTTAGTCTTCAATAATAAATTTTTTTAAGTTATGCTATTTTTTAAAAATTGTGTTCAAAACTCCTATCTAGGAATCAGTGGTTCACAAAATAAGATCTAGAAAATGGGTTTAAAATTATGAAGCAGAACTTTCAGGGGAAAATCAGTTTCAAAGTGAAAATAGAAGGTAAGGATTAAACCAGTTTTTATGACTGAAACCATGTTAAAGACTAAGAAGAGCAATAGCATAAATAATACTACTATCGCATGAATGTGTTGTCAAAAAGATTTTAAATTCTCTTACTTTTCCTTATAAAACTTACTTGAGGTACTATGTTACCGTGCCTAAGGGTCTGGATTGTCTGTGTTCAGACTGGCACTGCCATGTATGTACCAGCAGTGTGACCTTGAGAGAGTTATTTAACCTCGAGTCCCTCAGTTTCTTCAATTGTAAAATGCAAGTATGACCAATCTCACTTGTTTGTCGTGAGCATCAAATGAATAGATACAAACCACTCAGAACAGAGCCTGGCACAAGGTGAACACTGCATAACTGTTTGCTGTCTTTATTATTAAATGAGTTGACAAGCTCAGGAGAAAATAATTCACTTCTGGAAAACCCAGCAGATTTAACAAGGGTAGAAATAATTGAGGGATTTTAGTAATATAGGCTGTCCCTCTTTTTAACATTTTTAGTAGATTTTACATTATCTATTTCCGGGAGCAACTTTTCAACCAGATTTTCTAAAAAACAGCTACACTTACATACAAAATCTCACACACTGAATGTACAGGTTGAAGAGTTCTGACATCTGTATACACAAATCAACTCTTCACTACAAGCAAGGTGGAGAACACATCCATTACCTGCAAGTTTCTGTGCCACTATTGTTCCTCCTGCCTCCCCCCAGGCAGGCACTGATCTGCTACCACTACACATTAGTAACTAATATGTTTAATTAGCAATTGATGGTGGTATTTATTAAGTATTCAACTGATGGTAGGAAAAAAATCAACATGGAAAGGTAGTTTATATTGGTAGAAAAAAAACAAACTAAAAAAAAAGCAATTTTTAAACATGAAGGTAATTAAAAATATTTGTGTGAAGGAATTAAAAATAAAAGTTACTGATACAAATTTATGAGAAAATTTTATTTCACTGAGAATTTGTGTACTACTGAGCAATTGATGATGTTACAAACGTCATTCTCTGGCTTATGTTTTTGTCTCATGCATTAGCTTAGCCAGCAGGGTTTGGCTGGTTGGAGATTTGTGCTGGGGGACTGGAAGTGGGTACACTTATGGAGCGAAGAGCATGTAGACCTGTGCTGTCTAATACAGTAGTTACTAGCCCACATGGCTATTTAAACTTAAATTAAAAATTTAGTTCACAGTGTGCATCAGCCACATTTTAAGTTCTCCAGAGGCCCAAACATGGCTAGTGGCTACCATATTGGACAGTGTGCATATAGAAGTTTCCATAGTCGCTGAAAGTTCTACTGGAGAGAGCTGATTTTTAGAAGACTCTTGAGGTGCATTATCTACAGTGGAGGTGAGAAGTCTAAGCTGAAGCACTGGCAAGGAAATGTAGAGGAGGGATCTCTGAGATACTTAATTTGATGCAGAGTGAAGATAGGGAAATTCCTTGAGGGTGTCTTCTAGGTTTCTCCCTAGGGTAAATGGGTGGGTGGTAGAACCATTTACCAAGGGAGGAAGATGTGTTTGAGAAAAGGAGATGAAATCGAGTATATACCCAGTGAATGAAAGGCAATCCTTGGTGCCAGTGGTCTGAGAAGGTGCTGGGTCTCAGAATGTGATCTGCGGGGAGTCTGGGTGGAGACAGAGTTGCAAGGAAGGAGTAGCAGCCACAGGTGAGGGCTAGAGCCGAGCACTTGGGCGAGGGCTTCAGAGCCCTTGGGCTGCATGGGATGGTCATAGGCTAGCACCAGGGCCTGGGAAGCACTGGCCTTTATGGTTGGGTTTTCAAGCCGTCAGTGGCTCATGAAATCAACAGAAAAGGTCTCTAGCAGCATTAGAAAAAACAGTATAGAAATCATTAACCTGCTTTGCATATAATTTGAGTAAAGATCCTGAAACTTTTGTTACAAACTGGGTTGCAAGATAAAACATATTTCTGGGTTGTGGTACAATTAATTTGAATGCCACTGATTTATAAAATCAGCACCACGGACTATAAGCTACATGCAAGAACTAGAACAGTGTCCCTTCTCTCAAAACTCCAAATCCTGGCACATGATAGGCACTCAGTACTAAGACATGGCGCATGAAGGAATGAATCAACAGGCTGCAGAAGTACAGGCACACCTCGGAGATACTGCAGGCTTGGTTCCAGACCACAGGACAGTGATTATCACAGTAAAGCAAATACTGCAATAAATGAGTCAAATGACCTTTCTGGTTTTCCAGTGCACACATAAGCTATGTTTATGCTATACTGTAGTCTACCATGTGTGCAAAAACATTATGTCTAAAGAAACAATGGATCTACCTTAGAGAAGAAATAACTTCATTGCTGAAGAACTCTAACCATCACCTGAGCTTTCAGGGAATGGAAACCTGTGCTGGTGGTGGGTCCTGCCTCCAGGAGGACTGATCAGGGTAGGTGGCTGCTGAAGGTTGGGGCAGCCATGGCGATTTCTTAAAATAAGACAACAGTGAGATATGCTGCACTGATTAGTTCCTCTTTTCTAATGACTCTCTGTAGCATTCGATGCTGGATGATAGAATTTTAACCACAGTAGAACTTCTCTCAAAATTGGAGTTGGTCCTCTCAACCCCTGCTGCTGCTTCACCAAATAAGTTTATGCAATAGTCTAAGTCCCTTGTCATTTCAACGATCTTCACGGCATCTTCTCCAAGAGTAGATTCTGTCTCAAGACACCACTTTTTGTTTTTTAATCCCTAAGGAGTAACTCATCTGTTCAAGTTTTTTCATGATATTGCAGCAATTCAGTCCCATTGTGAGGCTCTACTTCTAAGTCTAGTTCTCTTGCTATTTCCACCACATCTGTAGTCAGAAACACACACACATTTGCCCATTAAGTTTGCTGTCTTACATGGGAGTGGTTTGTGGCACTCCAGAACACTTCTAATAGTAACACCAAAATCACTGATCACAGATCATAACAAATATGGCAATAATGAAAACGTCTGAAATATTGAAAGAAGTACCAAATGTGACCAGAGATATTACAGACTTGAGTAATGCAGGGTTACTACAAACCTCCAATTTGTAAAACTGCAGTATCTGAGTGCAATACAACGAAGCACAATAGAACGAGGTATGCCTGTAAGAGGAAACCCAGGACCAGGGTGACTTAGAAGTTGAAGAAACCCAGTATCAGATGTCAGTGATCAGGGGACACACAGAGTATGAATGGCTTTACCTTTGCAATTTCTGGGGATTGGCAGGAGCAGAAGCCAGACTGCGGAATTAATTGGGAGGTGAGAAAGCAGAGATGAGACAAAGGACAGTGGTGATTGAGAGATATTTGCTTTGTACTGAAGATGTCAAAGTTCAACATGAGCCAGAAGAGATTAGGTGGGAAAGGAATGCTCTAGAACTGTGCTGTCCAATAATGGACTCCCTAGTCATGTGTGGCTAAATTATAAGTAATTAAATTAAAAATGCAGGTCATTAATACCAGCCCCATTTCAAGTGCTCCATGGCTCCATGTGGCTGATGTTCGTACTTTTTGAGTTGATGTAGAATTTTATATTACATTATATTACAATATATACCTGATGTGATCACACTTGCTCTGAGTGAGTGAGTTAACCCTGGGAGAGGCCAGTGGCCACATCAGAGAAGCTCCTGTACCTCAGGAGATGACCTAGTGGCAGTCTGGGCATTACATTTACTCAGTTTCCTGCCAAATGCAACAAAAATAGGTGAAAATACAAGCAGCTCATGCCAGTGGAATGCACAGGGACAAGGAGCTGTGGGACAAAGTAAGTATGAGGTCCTGGAATAGGGCTGAATAGGAAAGGCTGGGAGAGTGTAGGCTGGAGTGGACAGAAGATGGGTTAAGCCGTCATCGCCGTGAAACTCGTTTTACAAAACTAAAGTGACTGCAAATTAGTTCAACCATTGTGGAAAGCAGTATGGATGTTCCTCAAAAAACTCAAAATAGAAATACCATTTGACCCAAGAATCCCACTCCTAGGAATTTACCCTAAGAATGCAGCAGCCCAATTTGAAAAAGACAGATGCACCCCTATGTTTATCGCAGAACTATTTACAATAGCCAAGAAATGGAAGCAACCTAAGTGTCCATCAGTAGATGAATGGATAAAGGAGATGTGGTACATATACACAATGGAATATTATTCAGCCATAAGAAGAAAACAAATCCTACCATTTGCAACAACATGGATGGAGCTAGAGGGTATTATGCTCAGTGAAATAAGCCAAGCCGAAAAAGACAAGTATCAAATGACTTCACTCATATGTGGAGTATAAGAACAAAGAAAAAAACTGAAGGAACAAAACAGCAGCAGACTCACAGAACCCAAGAACGGACTAATAGTTACCAAAGGGAAAG
>JAQQAC010025234.1:588324-606219 GCA_029783875.1 Phataginus tricuspis
GGGATAAGAGGGTAAAAGGGGTATTACGATTAGCAGACGTAAGGTAGTGGGGGCACGGGGAGGGCAGTACAACTCAGAGAAGACAAGTAGTGATTCTATAGCATCTCACTACGCTGGACAGTGACTGTAATGGGGTTGGTGGGGGGGACCTGATGAAGGGGGTAGTTTAATCACCATAATATTGCACATGTAATTGTAGGGTAATGATACCAAAAAAAAAAAAAAAAAAACTAAAGTGACTGATAGAAAACAGAGTTTCTGGTTTCTATGCGTAATTTTCACGGGTTTGTGTGGCACATTAATAACAAAAAGGCATGTGATGGAACACCAGGCATTGTATCCATCAGGTCTATCCAGACGCTGTTACTCGGAGTCTCCCTGACGCACTGGAGTGAGAAAAGCCACTTCTGAAATTTTAAAAATAAAATTTCCAACTGTCGGGGAAAAAAAATTCTTTCTTTTACATCGCTTTAAGATTGCCTTTGAAAAACTGTAGGAGAACTTTTCTCCTGTGATCGTTCACGGGGTGAGGGGCTGGAGGGAGGGATCCGGAAGGAAGGACTGCCAGCGTTTGCTCTCCCCCCCGCGGGAGCCTCCTGACGGCTGAGTCAGCGGGGCCTCTGCGAACACCGGTCCGTCCTGCAGCTCTCGCAGGCCCTGTTGGCAGAATCGGCCGGGTCGGGAGAGGTCCCGCACAGGGCGCGCGCAGCACGGGTCGGCGCGTCCCCAGGGACAGCCCGTCTGTGGGCGGGCTGGCGCCGGCCAGGCCTCCGACGGTTGACGGACTGTCCGTCCAGGTTACCGCGGACGACACCGCGGACAGCACGGTCACCCCTGGCAACCGACCACAAGTCCCTGGCGGAGCCAGCCTGGGGTCTGACCGCCTCGGCGGAAGCCCGCGAGAGCACTTCCAACACCGCCTCCGACTTCCGACGTCCGAGGCGGCGGCCGCGCCGTAACGCAAGATGGCCGCGCGCTCTCCAAGCGGTCTTCCGGCCTCCGGGCTGTCTAGCCCTCCCGGTGCCCCGGGACTGCGCTAACGTCCGCGGCAGTGCTTACGGAGCAACATGCTCATGTTTCAGTCCGACTCGGCCGTGGTGGCAGATGGCCTGGAGGCGCCGTAAAGCGAGCCTGGGCCGTGGGCACTGTTTGGACGGCCGCCGTGGGAGGGGCGGGGCTTGTTCCCGGGTGACGTACTTCCGCTTCCTGCGGCTGCGGCGCGGCTGGTTGGTCCGGCGGCCGCGGGAGGGGGAGGTTCTTTGTAGCGCGGAGCGCGGCGCCCGGGAAGGTAAGCTGGGGCGCGGTCTGGAGGGCTGCCCGCGCCGGCCTGCAGGGGCCGGGGGCAGGTTCTGGCGATGGAGGAGCGTGGGGCGGGGCGGGAGGCTCGGATAGTCCCCGGCGCTGGGCTGCCAGGTGAGCCGGGAGGCCGGGCGGGGCGGGCGGAGGACGCGGGCCGGGGCGCGGGGCGCGCGCGACGCCCGGCCGGCGCTGCGGGGGGCGGGCAGCGGCAGGGGCGGGGCGCTGGAGGGGACGTGGAGGTGTGGGGGGACGGGGCTGGTTCCTCGGGAGGCTGAGGGGCGGCGAGCCCGGGGCCCACGTCCCGGTGCTGCCCGCGCTCTTCGCTGTCGTTTGCCCGCAGCTCCCCCGAGACTCGCAGCCCGCATCCGCTGTTCGGGCCCAGCCTCTCCAGTCGCCGCCGCAGCCTGGAGGCGCCTGCCTCCGCCCTCCCGAATGGTGCTCTTCCTCGCAGGCCTCGGCCCAGGATCCAGACCCCCGGCCTCTCCCGTCCCGGAGCTGCCGCTCGCAGCCTGTCTTGGCAGGCTCCCCGCGGCCGGGAGGGAAGAACGGCGCCGACGCGGCTGCAGCTCCCGCAACCCCACTGACAGCTTGACGCCCAGCCTCTAACCCGGTGTGAAGTTCTTGCCGTGCCCCTTCCCCGCCCTTCCTGCCGCCTGGGGCCCGGGAAGCCCCAAGCTGGGGCCCTGGTCCCGGCATGTCCGTCCTCTGCTGTGCATAGGGCTGTGCCCGCTCCCAGCCGGCATGGCTGAGTTGCGGCCGGTTCCAGGGGGCCGGGAGACCCCGCAAGGGGAGCTTCGGCCAGAGGTACAGGATGAAGCCCCCAGGAGCCCAGTCGCAGAGGAGCCAGGAGGAGGTGGAAGCAGCCGCGGGGAGGCCAAGTTATCCCCAAGAGAGGAGGAAGAACTGGATCCTAGAATACAGGTGAGAAGACCGAGGCGGGAGAGGCGGCGTCCCAGATGCCTCTATCCCGAGGGGCTGTCCGATAAATGAGTGGTGAGACGTTCTCCTCCTGCTTCACCGGGAGGACCGGAAGCAAGTCGGTCAGCAAGTCACGGCATTGCAGTGTGACAGCAGTTGAGCCGTGGGCGCTGGGGCACGGGCAGGGCCCGCCGGGTGCCTGGTGCCTGGGCTGTGCTGTGGCCTGCCGAACAAGTGAGTCGGCACATTGGCAGAAGATGCAGGAGGCGCTGGAGGTCAGTGCAGAGACTCGGCACAAGGGCTGCTGGCCCACGGTGCTGCGCAGGGAGGAGTGAGAGAATGTGGTAGTTTGGAAGCTTTCTCACCTGTCAGTGCCTCTCCAGGCCTGGTGGCTGCTGTAAAGGGTGAGACCTTTCGTGACTGATGGGTGTCAGCGGGTCTAGATCAGGGGATTTAGATTTCTACGGAAGCCCAATGAGTTCAGGGCGTTGTAACAGTTGTGCTCAGGCCTTAATAATGCAGATTACCCGCTCTGAGGGTGCTGGTCCATCACTGGAACGGAAGAGCTGATGTACCGCCTTGGGGCATTTGTGAACCTCACCCTGGGGTAGAAGCTGAGATTCGGGCCGGTTGGTGGGCCGGGCAGGTCCCTGAAGGAGACAGTGTGTGAGGAGGACAGGCACGCTGTGGAGGAGATGCATGGTCGGCTGAGGCTGGTGGTGGTGTTTCTGGGCAGTGGCTGGGGAAGGCTCCCTGGGGAAGCTGCTCGGGCAGGTGAGGGCCAGGATGTTGTTGTTATGTTCGGACTGAGTCGGCCATTAGGTCCAATAGCATCTCCACGGTTCTGTTGTGGCTGTGACTCACGCCTCTTGGGTGAGCTGGAGCATCCCAGGAATGCGAGTCCTGTAAACAGACCTTCTCAGACTCTTACAGTGAGTCAGGGAGAAATGAGAGCTGCTCCCAGCATCCTTCCTGCCCCTTGCCGGGGGTTCCAGGATGTGTGTGGAAGATGCCCGTGCTTATCGTGGGGCCGTGGTGAGCCATGTGCTCTCTGGCACCAGTCAGTCCTTTGTCTCAGTCGCTTCTCACAGGCAGTGCATGGAAAACAGCCCCATTGCTGCTGCTGGTTCCGCAGGTCTGTTGTCCACCAAGGAAACAAGCTGTAGTTAAAAGAGCCTTGGGCTGACATTCAAGTAACCCCTCTCCCGTGAAATGTGGCTTTCATGCAAATTACACAACCTCCCTGGGCCTCAGTTTCTTCCTTTTTAGAGGGAGGGCTTGTTTTGGCTGATTTGCATGACTCCTCCCTGCCCTTCTGCCCTGGTCTTACACTCTGCACAAAGTCTTACTTGTCTGTCAAAGTCTGTAGGTAGTACTTTGGGAAAGGCACTCCTCCTTCCTTGGGGAAGAGGCCATGTGACATGCTTCTTACCCCCTCCCGCCACCCTGCTGCTCCATAGGAGAACCCCCTGCAGTTTCTTTGCTTATCCCCCCTGTTCCTGTGCATATTCCTAGGGCCCACAGGCAAAGACAGAGTCAGGGCGTCAGTGTCATGCTGCCTGTCAGTAAAGTAGCCACCAGGTGCATGTGGCTACTCAAATAGAATCAGTTAAAGTTAAGTAAGAATTAAACGTGCAGTTCCTCAGGTGCAGAAATGGATTTTTCCATCCTGTAGACCATTCTGGGGATGAGCTGTGAGGGTTGGAGAAACTGAGCAGGCAGCAGATCGCCTTGGCTTCCGGTAAGCTGGCAGTGGTACTGGAGCACGAGGGGCCAGCACTTGCTAGTTTCTTGCTAAACTGGAGGGCACGTTGTGGCTCACGTAGGCAGGAGAGGTCATGTAGAGGCTCCTCATCAGTGGCTCACTCGTGGCCTGGCCAGTGCTCTGTCCCTGGCAGGGGTTCGCCTCTTGCACGTGGGGGGGGGTGCCCTTGCTGGAGGAGGCCGGGAGGTCCAGCCCTGCTCGGTCTGGCTCTTCCACATGAGGAGACTGGGGCGGGGGTCTTCTCAGGTGTGTTTTAGTGTTGGCAGTGCACAGGACTGTGTCATCCTGACACTGTGTTTCAGCACTTTACATGTACTCTCAGTGCTTCAGTGGGTCTTTGCCCACAGATCCATCAGAACCCCCCCCCAGGAGCTGTAAAAACACTCTTTCCTGAGCCGTGCTCAGTGTGGGTGGGGTGGGAAGTGGTTCTAACATGCAGCCTTGGCAAATCCCCTGGGCAGGGATATCCTGAGGGCACGGACCCTGATCACCAATTTTGGGAACTCCCAGAAATGGCTGCTCTTAGGGTGAGGCTCTTTCTGATATCCTGGCAGGCAGGCAGCTCATGCCCTGCCTTGTCTGGTGGGATTCCTCTGGCCGTTGGAGAGAAGCTAGTTTCAGGCCCCCTTAGAATGTGCTCTCCCCCAGGGAAGGCCACTGTGTCTCTGTGTCTTGACCTCAGCATAGTTTTTGGAGGCTTCCAGGCTGGTCCTCAGCTTTCTGAGAGAGAGAGAGGACCCCAGGGAAGGGAGAGGCTGGGGGGGTGGGGGATTCTAGGAGTCCTGTGTCTCCGGCCTAGGACTCTCAGCCTGCTTTGTGATGAGTGCATTCTTTCCTCCGGTAACTGGAACATTCACTCGCCTGTGCCTCCCCAGACTCTCAGTGACTGCAGCCTCTGCTCCCTCCCCTGTAGCGTAGGTTTAGCTCTCACAGGACAGTCGCATTTACCTTATTTCTGAGTCCTTGGCCTCTATCACCCTGGCCTGGCCTCCTGACCACGGGCTCGGGTGCTCTCATGGCCCACACAAGGTGGGTCCAAAGATCGGCCTAAGCACCCATGCCTCCGACTCAGGGGCCTGTGTGCCCCGGAAACAGCACGCTCACGGAGGGGTCAGGCCTGCTGACTCAGCCTTCGTGCCCCTCTAGCCCCCTTTCAGCCAGGTGCCAGGGCTCCCTGGTGGAGCAGGCCGAATGAAATGTGTTGCCAAGTGCCCAAGTCAGGCCCAGGGGCTCACGGGCCTCCTGCTCAGCCTTGCCCGGGGTCTGCCCCAGCCTGGCTGGCCCCCTCACCCCCTTGGCCCCCCGCCATCCAGCCTGCTCTGCTTTCCAGTCTCTTTGTCCTGTTCTGACTGAGGGGCAGACCTCTTCAACAGAAGTCTTTTTTGTTGTTGAAGTGTGGTTTATATACAATATCATATTGGTTCCAGATAAACAGCTTAGTGACTATAAGTTCCATACATTATTAAATGCTCACCATGACTGTAGTTACCATCTGTCACCTACAAAGATAATACTGTGAGCTCTTGTCCCTGTGCTGCCCTTCCATCACTGACCGCATTATTTTATGATTTGAAGTTTGTGCCTTTTTGTCCCCTTCACCTGTTTCACTCACCCGCTGCCGTCCCGTGGTCACCAACCAGCCGTTCTCTGTGTTTGAGTCTGTTTCTGTTTTGGTCATTTTGTTTTTCAGATTTTACATACAAGTAAAACTGTATGGTAGTCATCTTTCTCTGATTATATACATAATACCCTCTAGTCCATCCATGTTGTTGCAAATGGCAGGATTTCTGTTTTTATAGCTGAATAATATTTCATTGTGTATATGTACCACCTCTTCTTTATTCATCCACTGATGGACACTTAGGTTGATTCCACATCTAGGCTGTTGTGAATAATGCTGCAATGACCATAGGGGTGCATATATCTTTTCTAATGGCTGATTTCATTTTCTTTGGGTGAATTCCTAGAAGTGGTATTACTGGGTCATATGGTATTTCTGTTTTTAGTGTTTTGAGGACCCTTCATGCTGCTTTTCACAGTGGCCACACCATTAACATTCCCACCAGCAGTGTAGTAGGAGGGGTCCCCTTTCTCCACACCCTCGCCAACACTTGTTATTTCTTGTCATTTGGATAATGGCCATTCTGACTGGTGTGGGGTGATATCTCATTGTGGTTTTGATTTGCATTTCCTTGAAGATCAATGATATGGAGCATCTTTTCATGTGCCTGTTGGTATCTCTATGTCTTCTTTGGAAAAATGTCTATTCAGGTCCTCCGCCCATTTTTTAACAGGGTTATTTGTTTTTTTGGTGTTGAGGCAGATGAGTTCTTTATATATTTTGGATGTTAGACTCTTACTGTATGAATCATTTATGACTGTGTTCTCCCATCCTGTAGGTGCCTTTTTGTTCTGCTGATGGTGTCCTTTGCTGGGAAGAAGCTTTTTTAGTTTGATGTCGTCTACTTGTTCATTTCTGCTTTTGTTTCCCTTGCCTGGAGAGACATATTCAGAAAAGTTACTAATATCGATGTTCAAGAGTTTCTGCCCATGTTTTCTAGGAGTCTTACGACTTCAGGTCTTATATGTAGGTCTTCAATCCATTTCATGTTCACTTTTGTGTATGGGGTTAGACAGTGATCCAGTTTCAATCTCCTGCATGAAGCTGCCCAGTTTTCCCAACACCACCTATTGAAGAGACTGTCTTTTCTCCATTCAGTGTTGCCTCGCAGTTCTGGATTAATTGACCACAGGGTGGGTTTATTTCTGGGCTCTTCTCTGTCCTATTGGTCTGTGTAGCTGGAGGTGCTTGAGGGTACAAGTTCCCATGTAGGAAGACATACCTGCTCTGTCCCTTTGCCAGTAGTCAGAGCCCTTCCATGTCCTTCTCCAGTGGCGATGACTTACGTAAAGCCATGCGCTCCTCTGATAATCTTGTCGGGATGCGAGCGCTTTGGGCCATGGAACAGAGTAGGATTAGTCTTGGACCTGGGTTGAACATGGCAGGGTGGCCCTTCACCTCTTTCTCTTCCCCTCAGAATCAGTACTCATCCCCCTCCAGAGGCCGGTCCTTTTCTCTTACCAGGCCTACGGTTTCCTAGGTGATGTATGCTGTCCTCTCGGAGGCGACCATCCAGGGATATCCTTAGTCACAATAGCAGGAAAGCCAGATCAAAGGTGGGGTCCTGGGTTCAGTCCCAACCTGCCCCTGATTCCCTGCCTCATTGTTTCTTGTCTGTGAAATGGAAGTGAGCTGAGAGCAAAAATATTCCAGCAAAAGCTGCTGAAAATACTGTTTCAGTATTCAACCACTTTGGAGCATGTCCGACTGCAGGAAGCTGACCCAGGGGAGATAGCCCCTCACCCTGGTAGGAATTGCCTTTTCGGAGGGCCTTTGGGGTGGCTCTGCCTTCAGCTGAAGGGCCGTCCTGGTCACAAAGGCTCCATGAGACTTGGAGTTGTGTGTTAGGGGTGTCAGCCGCCCCAGGGCTGCCTGTGGGGTGTGCCGAGCCAGGTTGGCAGCCTGTAGCCCGGAGTCCTGTCACCTGTGGACACAGGGCTGTGACTGAGCAGGTTGCCCATGTGCACCAGCTTCTAGGCCCACACTGCCCATAACCTGCTGCCCAAGTTGGGATGTGCCCTAAGGGTCAAGTGTGTGTGGATTCCAAAGGCGTAGTTAAAAAATAAAGATTATAAAAGTGTTGTTAGTGATTTATGTTGATAACATTGAAATTACAGTGTTTGGGATATGTTCGGTTAAACGAAGCATATTCTTACAATTTCAACCTGTTTGGTTTTGTTGTGTTAAATGTGGGTGCTACAAAGTTAAAAAGTCTATATGGGGCTCATGTGTGTTTCTGTAGGACAGCTCTGTTCTGGAAAATTCAGAGCCAGATGTTTTGGTCTTCTTTGAGGCAGTGTCTACATTGTGGGTGTGCATGTTTTATATGTTTATGTTAAGTGTTTCTTCCTTTCACTGTAATTGGGGCATGTATGTGGTGGTCTCCCAGATCTTACATGCTGACTCAAATCTGTTAGGGGTCAAGGAGGGGAACAGACACCGAAGAACTAAAGGGGGCCGTGCATGGGGTTGGAAGGGCTGGGTCACCCGCTGCCAAGTGCAGGTTGTGTCTGGGCCTCGAGCAGTAGGCACACACGGGGCTGTCCTGCTGGCTTGTCGGCTTCCTGGAGGAGGCTCCCGTTGCTGAGCACCGGACGTTTCCCCTGGCACCGCTCCTTAGGAGTGTCCTTGGCTCACTGGGTTCTGAGAACGTGACCAAGAAAGGGGGATACTTGAGGCAGGACCTCTCTCCTTTCTCTGCCACGTCACTGGAAGGCCCAGGTCCTTCCATTGCTTTGTTCCCCAGCCCTGGGGCTGGTGAGCGTGCCTGGCGACTTTTCCCTGAGACTGTCCCTCTCAAGGGAAGTGCTGTGTGGGGACCTGGGGTTGCCGTCACCCCAGTGCCCGAGTAGGCCTAGAGCCCTGTGGAACCATGTACTCTTCCCTAATCTCTCTGTCTAATCAGTTGTCCACCAAGCCCTCATGATTCTGCGTCCTGTATGTATTTCCCTGGGATCTGGCCTCTCCTCCCACCCAGAATACTACAGACGACTGCTGCTTTGCCTCCCTGGTCTCTCCAGACTTGCCCCAAATTGCTCAGATTTGCCTCCTAACCCACAGCCCAGGTGACTAGGCTCCAGGGAGCTCTCACCATACCCCATGATTGGGAAAAGTTCTGGAATCCCCTCCCCTGTGCTTCAGCAGCCTTGCTGCCTCCTCACCCGACAACGTGCCCGCTGGGCACTGCTCTCCTTTTGATTCCTGGCCCTTCCTGGCGTGGGTTCCATACAGCCATGAGGCCAGCTAGCTGAGAGTGAGTGCCCCTGGCATCCTGCTGCCCCAGCATGCCCACCCTTCACATGGGAAGTCATTCCACTGAGTGCCGCCTCTCTGTTCCGCTTTATCAGGTCTCATAGTGCTGAACTGTGGTGAGCGAGTGGCCCTGGGGGTCATCCTCTTGGGGTCGGAGATGGTCAGTTCCAAGGAGGTGACTCAGGGCTGGAAGGCGGCGAGGACGAGCAGTCTGACAGCGCAGGCTTGGTTCCGCCGTGCCATGTTCACGCGGCGTTCTGTCCTCAGGACGTTGACATCCTCATCTTTGAGGTGGGGGCTGGGCTGCCGGGTGCCCAGGTGGAGCCGTGAGGCCGGCAGGAGACTGAGCCTAGGCCTCCGACAGGGAGGCCTCCCCCGGTCCCTCGCTGCCCTGGCCAGCCGGCTTTCCCTGCGTGTGCCGTGAGCTCTCCGCGAGGCCGCTCCCGTGCCCTGCTCTAAGTGCCCCTTCCTGCGGCAGGAGGAGCTGGAGCACCTGAACCAGGCCAGCGAGGAGATCAACCGGGTGGAGCTGCAGCTGGACGTGAGTGCTGCCATCCCAGGCGGGCTGCCCCCGGTTCCCTCCCTTCTCTGGGGCCCTCCCCTGCCCGCGACCCTGTCCCTTCACTAGGAGGCCAGGACCACCTACCGGAGGATCCTGCAGGAGTCGGCGAGAAGGCTCAACACGCAGGGCTCCCAGCTGGGGGGCTGCATCGAGAAGGCCCGGCCCTACTATGAGGCTCGGCGGCTGGCCAAGGAGGTAGGCGGGCTGCCTGCTTCCTGGGGGGCTGCACGCAGAGCCTTCCCTGGGCGCTTGGACCTCCGCACGAGGGGGAGACAGCACTTTCTCTGTTCCCGTCCCTTTAGTTCACATCTCTTTCCTTTGCTTCTCCTGCCTTCCTTTACCCTTCCTCTTTTTCTTCTATACGAATGTGGGTTCACTGTTGGCAGACTAATCGTAACTAAAATGAGAAGAAAGCAAAGTCACCCCAAGTCCTACCAAGCACGTTTCATGAATTTTGTACCTGGAATTTGTTCCAGTCAAGTTCAGTGAGATGACAGACACAGAGACAACTGCCTTCAAGAAGAGTAGATTGCCTGGAATTCCCAAGAAGGGGTGCATGCCATGCGGGTCCCGTGGCGAAACACCTGGGTCAGCCAGCAGGCAGAGGGCGCAAGCAGACGCTGGGCCCAGAGCCTTCATAGTGGCAGGCAGGAAGTGGGAAGGCCACATAGGCAGTGCCCAGCAGGCTGGGGGCTGAGCGCATGGTTTGGATAATTGCGGTGGACTCAAGTTTCCGTGCCTGGCCCTGGGAGATAAGGGTGGGGAGTACTGGCTTGGTGTGGGACACCCAGGGAAAGGAGGCGGTGGCCTTGGATTGGTAGGTCTGCATCTGAAAGTGTCCTTGCAGGGGACCGAGGACAGCCAGCCAGCAAGGGCCCAGATGTCAGCGTCACAAAACGTAGACAATAAAAACATGATTAATACAGCAGATAACCTGTTCGGTGTTCTTTTTTTTATAACTATCCAGCCAAAATAGGATTACACAGTATGTACACTTTCTATTTTATTTTACTTAAACTGTGACATGGTTGCATGTCAGTAAGTACACATCCATGCCATCCTTTTTTGCTTTTGCTTTTTTTTTATTTTGGTATCATTAATGTACAATTACATGAGCAACATTATGGTTACTAGACTCCCCCTATTACCAAGTCCCCACCACATACCCCATTACATTCACTGTCCTTCAGCGTAGTAAGATGCGGTAGAATCACTACTTGTCTTCTCTGTGTTGTTATATTGCCTTCCCTGTATCCACACCCCCACCCTGCTACGTTATGTGTGCTAATCATAATACCTCTTTTTCCCCCTTATCCCTCCCTCCCCACCCGTCTTCCCCAGTCCCTTTCCCTTTGGTAACTATTAGACCATTTTTGAGCTCTATAAGTCTGCTGCTGTTCTGTTCCTTCAGTTTTTTCTTTGTTCTTATACTCCACATATGAGTGAAATCATTTAATACTTGTCTTTCTCCACCTGGTTTATTTCACCGAGCATAATACCCTCTAGCTCCATCCATGTTGTTGCAAATGGTAGGCTTTGTTTTTTTCTTATGGCTGAATAATATTCCATTGTGTATATGAACCACATCTTCTTAATCCATTCATCTACTGATGGGCACTTAGGTTGCTTCCATTTCTTGGATATTGTAAATAGTGCTGTGATATACATAGGAGAGCATATGTCCTTTTCAAACTGGGCACCTGCATTCTTAGGGTAAATTCCTAGGAGTGGAATTTCTGGGTCAAATGGTATTTCTATTTTGAGTTTTTTGAGGAACCTCCATATTGCTTTCCACAAGGGTTGAAGTAATTTACATTCCCACCAGCAGTGTAGGAGGGTTCCCCTTTCTCCACATCCTTGCCAACATTTGTTGTTGTTTGTGTTTTGGGTGTTGTCCACCCTAACTGGTGTGAGGTGATATCTCATGTGGTTTTAATTTGCATTTTTCTGATGATTAGCGATGTGGAGCATCTTTTCATGTGCCTGTTGGCCATCTGAATTTCTTTGGAGAAGTGTCTGTTCAGCTCCTCTGCCCAGGTGGCTTATTTGCGTTTTGTTTGTTGAGGTGCATGAGCTCCTTATACAGTTTGGATATCAACCCCTTACCAGATATGTCACTTACGAATATATTTTCCCATACTGTAGGATGTCTTTCTGTTCTACTGATGGTGTCCTTTGCTGTACAGCTTTTCAGCTTGATATAGTCCCACTTGTTCATTTTTGCTTATTTTCCCTTGCCCGGGGGGATATGTTCATGAAGAAGTTGTTCATGTTTATGTCCAAGAGATTTTTGTCTATGTTTTTTTCTAAGAGTTTTATGGTTTGCTGACTTACATTCAGGTCTTTGATCCATTTTGAGTTTACTTTTATGTATGGGGTTAAACAATAATCCAGTTTCATTCTCTTGTATGTAGCTGCCCAGTTTTGCCAACACAAGCTATTGAAGAGGCTGTCATTTCCCCATTGTATATCTATGGCTGCTTTATCATATATTAATTGACCATATATGGTTGGGTTTATGTCTGGGCTCTCTAGTCTGTTCCGTTGGTCTTTGGGTCTGTTCTTGTGCCCGTACCAAATTGTCTTGATTATTGTGGCTTTGTAGTAGAGCTTGAAGTCAGAGAGCGTAATTCCCCCTGTTTTATTCTTCCTTCTCAGGATTGCTTTGACTATTCGGGGTCTTTTGTGGTTCCATATGAATTTTAGAACTATTTGCTCAGTTTATTGAAGAATGCTGTTGATATTTTGATAGGGATTGCATTGAATCTGTAGATTGCATTAGGCAGGATGGCAATTTTGACTATATTAATTCTTCTTATCCATGAGCATGTGATGTGTTTCCATATATTGGTTTCTTCTTTAATTACTCTCATGAGTGTCTTGCAGTTTTCAGAGTATAAGTCTTTCACTTCCTTGGTTAGGTTTATTCCTAGGTTTATTCTTTTTGATGCAATTGTGAATGGAATTGTTTTCCTGATTTTTCTGCTAGTTCATCGTTAGTGTATAAAAATGCAACAGATTTCTGTGTATTAATTTTGTATCCCACGACTTTACTGAATTCAAATATTAGATCTAGTAGTTTTGGAGTAGATTCTTTAGGGTTTTTTATGTAGAATATCATTTTGTCTGCAAACAGGGACAGTTTGGCTTCTTCCTTACCAATCTGGTTGCCTTTTATTTCTTTCTGTTGTCTGATTTCCGTGGCTAGGACCTCTAGAACTATGTTGAATAAAAGTGGGGAGAGTGGGCATCCTTGTCTTGTTCCCGATTTTAAAGGAAAAGCTTTCAGCTTCTTGCTGTTAGGTATAATGTTGGCTGTGGGTTTGTCATATATGTATGGCCTTTATTATGTTGAGGTACTTGCCCTCTATACCTATTTTGTTGAGAGTTTTTATCATGAATAAATGTTGAAGTTTGTCGAATGCTTTTTCAGCATTTATGGAGATGATCATGTGGTTTTTGTCCTTCTTTTTGTTGATGTGGTGGATGATGTTGATGGATTTTCGAATGTTGTACCATCCTTGCATCCCTCGGATGAATCCCACTTGATGATGATGGATTATCTTTTTGCTGTATTTTTGAATTTGGTTTGCTAATATTTTGTTGAGTATTTTTACATCTATGTTCATCAGGGATATTGGTCGGTAATTTTCTTTTTTTGTGGTGTCTTTGCCTAGTTTTGGTATTAGAGTGACGTTGGTCTCGTAGAATGAGTTTGGGAGTATTCCCATCTCTTCTACTTTTTGGAAAACTTTAAGGAGGATGGGTATTAGGTCTTCACTAAATGTTTGATAAAATTCAGCAGTGACACCATCTGGTCCATGTGTTTTGTCCTTAGGTAGTTTTTTGATTACCAATTCAATTTCTTTGCTGGTAA
The DNA here is from genome assembly GCA_029783875.1 of Phataginus tricuspis. Lineage (NCBI taxonomy): Eukaryota > Metazoa > Chordata > Mammalia > Pholidota > Manidae > Phataginus > Phataginus tricuspis. The sequence goes on from JAQQAC010025234.1 coordinate 601,619, forward strand.
TTGGTCTATTCAGATTTTTTGTTTCTTCCTGGGTCAACCTTGGAAGGTTGTATTTTTCTAAAAAGTTGTCCATTTCTTACAGGTTATCCAGTTGGTTACCATACAATTTTTAATAGTATTCTCTCATAATTCTTTGTATTTCTGTGGTGTCTGTAGTGATTTTTCCTTTCTCATTTCTGATTCTGTTTATGTGGGTAGACTCTCTTTATTTCTTGATAAGCCTGGCTAGGGGTTTATCTGTCTTATTTTCTCGAAGAACCAGATCCTGCTTTCATTGATTCTATTGTTTTATTCTTCTCTATTGTATTTATTTCTGCTTTAATCTTTATTATGTCCCTCCTTCTACTGACTTTGGGCCTCATTTGTTCTTCCTTTTCTAGTTTCATTAATTGTGAGTTTAGACTGTTCATTTGGGATTGTTCTTCTTTCCTGAGGTAGGCCTGTATTGCAATATATTTCCCTCTTAGCACGGCCTTCACTGCATCACACAGATTTTGCGGTGTTTAATTATTGTTGTCATTTGTCTCCATATATTGCCTGATCTCTGTTTTTATTTGCTCATAGATCCATTGATTATTTAGGAGCATGTTGTGAAGCCTCCATGTGTTTGTGGGCTTTTTCATTTTTTTTGAGTAATTTATTTCTAGTTTCATACCTTTGTGATCTGAGAAGCTGGTTGGTACAATTTCAATCTTTTTGAATTTACTCAGGTTCTTTTTGTGGCCCAGTATGTGATCTATTCCTGAAAATGTTCCATGTGCACTTGAGAAGAATATGTGTCCTGTTGCTTTTGGATGAGTGTTTTGTAGATGTCTGTTAGGTCCATCTGTTCTAATAACGTTGTTCAGTGCCTCTGTCTCTTTATTTATTTTCTGTCTGGTTGATCTGTCCTATGGAGTGAGTGGTGTGTTGAAGTCTCCTAACATGAATGCATTGCATTCTGTGTCCCCCTTTAATTCTGTAAGTATTTGTTTCACATATGTAGGTGATCCTGTGTTGGGTGCATAGATATTTATAATAGTTATATGCTCTTGTTGGACTGACCCTTTATCATTATGTAATGTCCTTCTTTGTCTTTGTTACTTTCTTTGTTGTGAAGTCTATTTTGTCTGATACAAGTACTGCAACTCCTGTTTTTTTCTCCCTATTAGTTACTTGAAACATATTTTTCCATCCCTTTTCTTTCATCTGTGTATGTCTTTGGGTTTGAAGTGAGTCTTTTGTAGGTAGCATAGAGATGGGTCTTGTTTTTTTATCCATTCAGTGACTCTGCATCTTTTGATTGGTGCATTCAGACAGTTTACATTTAGGGTGATCATCGATAGGTATGTACTTATTGCCATTGCAGGCTTTAGAATCGTGGTTACCAAAGGTTCAAGGATAATTCCCTTACTATCTGTCTAATTTAACTCACTTGGTATGGTATTACAAACACAACCTAAAGATTCTTTTTTCTTCTTCCTCCATTCTTTGTATGTTATGAATCATATTCTGTACTCTTTGTCTATCCTTTGGGTGACATATATTTAGACTTAGGAGTACTTCCATCCTAGGAGTCCCTCCAAAATGCACTGTAGAGGTGGTTTGTGGGAGGTAAATTCTCTTAGGTTTTGCTTATCTGAAAATTGTTTAATCCCTCATTCAAATTTAAATGATTACCTTGCTGGGTAGAGTATTCTTGTTTCAAGGCCCTTCTGCTTCATTGCATTAAATATATCATGCCACTCCCTTCTGGCCTGTAAGGTTTCTGTTGAGAAATCTGATGATAGCCTGATGGGTTTTCCTTTGTAAGTGATCTTTTTCTCTGTCTAGCTGCTTTTAAAAATCTGTCTTTATCCTTGATCTTTGCCATTATAATTATTAAATGTCTTGATGTTGTCTTCCTTGGGTCCCTTGTGTTGGGAGATCTGTGCATCTCCATGGCTTGAGAGCCTATCTCCTTCCCCAAATTGGGGAAATTTTCAGCAATTACCTCCTCAATGACACTTTCTATCCCTTTTTCTCTCTGTTCTTCTTCTAGTACCCCTATTATACGAATATTGTTCCATTTGGATTGATCACGCAGTTCTCTCAATATTCTTTCATTCTTAGAGATTCTTTTTTCTCTCTGTGCTTCAGCTTGTTTGTATTCCTCTTCTCTGATTTCTATTCCATTTACCATCTCTTCTACTACATCTAATCGGCTTTTAAATCCCTCCATTGTATGTTTCATTTCAGATATGGAATTTCCTAATAATTGCATCTCCATCTTAAATTCATCCCTGAGTTCTTAAATATTTTTCTGTACCTCCATAAGCATGTTTATGATTTTTATTTTGAACTCTCTTTCAGGAACATTGGTGAGTTCAGTTTCATTTGGCCCTTTTTGTGGGGTTTGTGAGATTTTGGTCTGAACCATGTTCTTTTGACATTTCATGTTTCTGTGTGGTGCCCTCTAGTGCCCAGAATCTCCAGTCTCTGGAGCTGCTCTGGCCCTAGAATGAGGTTGGGGGTCACAGGGGAGTGGAGCTGGTGCCTGGGGGGAGGAAATATCTGTTTCCTGATTCCCGTCTGTGGTGCCTGTCTCCAGTATCAGAGCCAGTGGGCCAAGCACACAGGTGTAAACCTTTGTGCTTTGCTTCGCAAGCTGTTGTAGGCAGGGCCTCCCTCTGACTGGCCTGATGACAGCACAGTGACTGCCGGTTTGTGAGCGCGAGCCAGTGCTGTCAGGCCAGGAGGAAGGTGCAGCAGCCTGTGAATCATAGTGGGGGGCCTCGGAGCTGAGTAGCCAGCCATGGCGATGGAGCGCCGAAAGCTCCTCAAAGTTCCCAGACAGCCTTGTCCCCCATCCCTTCTCCCGCACAGCAAGCTCCGTGCAAACCCCATCTCTTCAGCAACCCTCTCGCTGCTAGGAAGCCTCTCAGACTGCCTGCCTTTCCCTTGTCCCAGAGCGGCCGGGTGTGGATCCTGTGCTCTACAAATGGCCGGAATCTGTTTCTCAAGCACTCGGCTTGTCCCACCTCCCCACCCTCTAGAGTACCATACGTGTTGGTTTCTGCTCACAAAGCAGACCTCCGTGGCTGGGTGTTCAGCAGTTCCAGGCTTCCACCCCCTCCCTGCTCCATTTCTCTTCCTCCTGCCAGTGAGCTTGGGTGGGGAAAGCTATGCCATCCTTTTTAAGAGCTGCTTAATATTTTCTTCTGTTAGATTACGATTACTCATTTAACCAGTTCCCTGTAACTGAAAACTTAATTTGTTTCCAGGTTTTCTGTAGATGTGTAAATGAATATATAATGAACATACTGAATTTCTGTGAGCACTTGTCTGTTTCCTTCAGCTCACCCCTTGGACTGCAGAGGGAGGTCTTGGGTGTACTTTCTGTAAGATTGATCCATGTTGCTAACCACCTCTGGCTAAAAAGGTGTGGATTTTTCTATGTTTTCCCTAGTAAAAAAGGCCAGAGCCTTCTTTTTTTTTGCTATTTTTTTAATTGAGTTATTTGATATACAATATTATATAGGTTCAAAGTCATTCAACAGTTACATGCATTACTATATCCTCACCCCAAGTAGTGCAGTAACTATTTGTCAAGGTAGAAAGATATTACAGAACCATTACATGATGGCCATTTTGACTATATTAATTCTTCCTATCCATGAGCACAGGATGTATTTCCATTTATTGTTGTCTTTACTTTCTCTCATGAGTGTCTTGTAGTTTCAGGTTATATGTCTTTCACCTCCTTGGTTAGGTTTATTCCTAGGTATTTTATTCTTTTTGATGCAATTGTGAATGGAATTGTTTTCCTGATTTCTCATTCTGCTAGTTCACCATTAGTATATAGGAATGCAACAGATTTCTGTGTACTGATTTTATATCCTGCAACTTTGCAGAATTCAGTTATTAGTTCTAGTAGCTTTGGGGTGGATTCTTTAGGGTTTTTTATGTACAATATCATGTCATCTGTAAACAGGGACAGTTTAACTTCTTCCTTACCAATCTGGATGTCTTTTATTTGTGTTGTCTGATTGCTGTGGCTAGGACCTCCATAACTATGTTGAATAAAAGTGGTGAGAGTGGGCATTCTTATCTTTTCCTGATCTTAGAGGAAAAGCTTTCAGCTTTTCACTATTATTAAGTATGATGTTGTCTGTGGGTTTGTCATATACGGCCTTACTATTATGCTTAGGTACATACCCTCTATACCCATTTTGTTGAGAGTTTTTTATGAATGGATGTTGAATTTTTTGGCATCTTTTGAGATGATCATGTGATTTTGCTGCATCTCATGTATTTTGAACCCTGTTTCTGTTTTCACTTGTTTTGATGTCATTTAATTTGTTCACTTATCAATTGACTATTTTAAAAGCATGTTGTTTAGCCTTCATGGTTTTTTTTTTGTTTTCTTCATGTAATTTATTTCTAGTTTCATACCATTGTGACCTGAAAGGATGTTTGATGCAATTTCAGTCTTTTTGAATTTGTCGAGGCTCCTTTTGTGTCCTAATATGTGATCTGTTTTGGAGACTGTTCCATGTGCACTTGAGGAAGGTTTGTATCCTGCAGCTTTGGGGTGGAGTGTTCTGTATATGTCCGTTAGGTTCCTCTGTTCTAGTGTGTTA
>JAQQAC010025234.1:606229-660075 GCA_029783875.1 Phataginus tricuspis
GTTATGTCCTTCTTTGACCCTTGTTACTTTCTTTGTTTTGAAGTCTATTTTGTCTAAGTACTTTTACTCCTTTGTTTTTCTGTTGTTTGCCTGAAAAGTCTGTTTCCATCCCTTCACTTTCAGTCTGTATGTGTCTTTGGGTTGAAATCAGTCTCTTGTATGCAACATATAGATGGGTCTTGTTTCTTTATTCATTCTGCCAACCTGTGTCTTTTGATTGGTACATACGGTCCATTCACATTTAAGGTGGTTATTGAGAGGTATGTACTTATTGCCATTTTATTGTTTTCTGGTTGTTGTTTTTTTTTTTTTAATTTATTTTGGTATCATTAATCTACAGTTACATGTGCAATATTATGGTGATTAAACTACCCCGTTCATCAGGTCCCCCCCACCAACCCCATTACAGTCACTGTCCATCAGCATAGTGAGATGAGAATCACTACTTGTCTTCTCTGAGTTGTAAAGCCCTCCCCGTGCCCCCCCACCTTATGTCTGCTAATCGTAATGCCCCTTTTACCCTCTTATCCCTCCCTTCCGACCCTTCTTCCCCAGTCCTTTTCCCTTTGGTAACTATTAGTCCGTTCTAGGGTTCTGTGAGTCTGCTGCTGTTTTGTTCCTTCAGTTTTTTTCTTTGTTCTTATACTCCACATATGAGTGAAATCATCTGATACTTGTCTTTTTCGGCTTGGCTTATTTCACTGAGCATAATACCCTCTAGCTCCATCCATGTTGTTGCAAATGATAGGATTTGTTTTCTTCTTATGGCTGAATAATATTCCATTGTTTATATGTACCACATCTCCTTTATCCATTCATCTACTGATGGACACTTAGGTTGCTTTTCTTGGCTATTGTAAATAGTGCTGCAATAAACATAGGAGTGCATCTGTCTTTTTGAAACTGGGCTGCTGCATTCTTAGGGTAAATTCCTAGGAGTGGGATTCCTGGGTCAAATGGTATTTCTATTTTGAGTTTTTTGAGGAACCTCCATACTGCTTTCCACAATGGTTGAACTAATTTGCATTCCCACCAGCAGTGTAGGAGGGTTCCCTTTTCTCCACATCCTTGCCAACATTTGTTGTTGTTTGTGTTTTGAGTGTTGGCCATCCTCACTGGTGTGAGATGATACCTCATTGTGGTTCTAATCTGCATTTCTCTGATGATTAGCAATGTGGAGCATCTTTTCATGTGCCCGTTGGCCATCTGAATTTCTTCTTTGGAGAAGTGTCTATTCATGTCCTCTGCCCATTTCTTAATTGGATTATTTGCTTTTTGTTTGTTAAGGTGCGTGAGTTCTTTATATATTTTGGATGTCAACCCCTTATCGGATACGTCATTTATGAATATATTCTTCCATACTGTAGGATCTCTTTTTGTTCTACTGATGGTGTCCTTTGCTGTACAGAAGCTTTTAACCCTGATATAGTCCCACTTGTTCATTTTTGCTCTTGTTTCCCTTGCCTGGGGAGATATGTTCATGAAGAAGTCACTCATGTTTATGTTCAAGAGATTTTTGCCTGTTTTTTTCTAAGAGTTTTATGGTTTCATGACTTACATTCAGGTCTTTGATCCACCTTGAGTTTACCTTTGTGTATGGGGCTAGACAGTAGTCCAGTTTCATTCTCTTACATGTAGCTGTCCAGTTTGGCCAACACCAGCTGCTGAAGAGGCTGTCATCTCCCCATTGTATATCCAAGGCTCCTTTATCAAATATTGATTGACTGTATATGTTTGGGTTAATGTTTAGATTTTCTATTCTGTTCCACTGGTCTGTGGGTCTGTTTTTGTGCCAGTACCAAATTGTCTTGATTACTGTGGCTTTGTAGTAGAGCTTGAAGTCAGGGAGCGTAATTCCCCCTGTTTGATTCCTCCTTCTCAGGATTGCTTTGGCTATTTGGGGTCTTTTCTGGTTCCATATGAATTGTAGAATTGTTTGTTCCAGTTCACTGAAGAAAGCTGTTGGTAGTTTGATAGGGATTGCATTGAATCTGTAGATTGCTTTAGGTAGTATAGCCATTTTGACAATATTTATTCTTCCTAGCCAAGTGTCTGGTTGTTTTTATGGCCCCTCTCTGATCCTCTCTTCCTCTTACACTCTTCTCTTGCTAAGTTGATGGTTTTCTTGAGTGTTATGCTTGGATTCCTTTTTTTCAAATTTGTGTGTATCTATTATAGGCTTTAGGTTTGTGGTTACCATGAAGTTCATAGTTTCTAAATATTATTCTTTCTCCTCCACGCTTTTTGTATATCATAATCTATATCTTTTGTGTGTCCCTTTACTAATTTTGTGTATAATTGATTTTACTACTTTTGTGTTTTTATTTTTATACTTGCTTAGTAACTTGTCTACCACCTTTATTTTACTGTAGGTTTATTTTCACTGATGAAAAATATTTAGGCTTAACAACATTTCCATCTATAGAAGTCCCTTTAACATATACTATTATAAGGCCAATTTAGTGGTGGTGAATTCTTTTAATCTTTGTTTACCTGGGAAAGTTTTAATCTCTCCTTCAGTTCTGAGCATAGCCTTGCTGGGTAAAGGACTCTTTGTTGTAGGTTCTTCCCTTTTAATACATTAAATAATTCATGCCACTCCCTTCTGGCCTGTAAACTTTCTGCTGATAAATCTGCTGATAGCCTGATGGAGTTTCCCTTACAGGCAACTGTCTGCCTCTCACTGCTTTTAAGATTCTCTCTTTGTCTTTCATCTTTGTTATTTTAATTCTTACATGTCTTTGTGTTGTCCCCCTGGGGTTCCTCTTGTTAGGGGCTCTCTGTACTTTCATGACCTGGGTGCCTGTTTCCTTTCCCAGTTTGGGGAAGTTTTCAGGTATTATTTCTTCAAAAAGACTTTCTATCCCTCTGTCTCTTCTCCTTCTGGGACCCCTATTATGTAAATACTGTTTCCTTTGGGGTCATCGCACAGCTCTCTCAGCATCTTCTCATTTTTAATAATTCTTTTCTTACTCTGTTCCCCAGCTTGGTTGCTCTGTGTTCTCTGTCTCCATCACGCTGATTCTTTCCTCAGCTTCCAGCAGTCTGCTCTGCATTCCCTCTATTGTGTTTTTCACTTCATTTACTGTATTATTCAGCTCTGAGTGGCTTTTCTGTATTTTTCTCTCTCCACTGAAGTGCTAGCTGAGATCACCAGTTTTTTCCCCAGGTCAGTGAGCATCTTTATCACTGTTACTTTTAATTCTTTAACAGGAAGAGCAGTGATCTCCTTTTCCTGGTGTCTTGTTCTTTTTTTGGGAACATATTCCTCTGCCTCACTGTGTCTGGCTTTCTGTGTTTCTTCCTTTGTAGTAGACAGATGAGCTATGTCTCCTGGTCTTTATGATACTGTCCTGTGTGCAGGAGCTCAGCAGACTCAGAGTCTGGATCTCTGTGGCCAGCTGCATTTTGCTGTTGGTGGGCTCTGGGTGTGGCCTCCTTTGTGCCTGTCTGCTGGCGATGGCTGATCCTCACTGGTTGGCTCTGTGTGCCCTTCATGTGCATAAGGCCCTCTGTTGGGAGTCACTGGGCAGGGCTGTCCTCTGCCTGCCGGTCAGCGGTGGCAGCCTGCTACTGGGAAGAGTGTGCCTCGCGGGCTGAGCCACTAGTGAGGCAGCTGGAGAGCTTCAGAGCTGGCTGCCACAAGCGTGCAACCACTCGGGCTGAGGGTGAGTTGGGGAAGTGCTGTCTGCCTGCCAATGGACCATAGCTGGGTCACGTGGGCCAAGTGGGGTGGGTATGCAGGCCAGCAGCACATTAGGGCTGAGCCCTCAGTGAGGGAGATGGGGCGTTTGGAGCTGGCTTCATGATTGTCTGACCCGGGACTGAGGGCAGGCTGGGAAAGCGGCTGCTGCCCTTTCTTCTCCCAAGAGAACTCCCTGCAACCCCCTCCCCTCTGGCAGACCTCCAGCTGTTGGTAAACCTTTCAAACTGCAGCCTCAGTGTTGGGTCTCAGCCAGATGACAGAGCTTGCCTGTCCTCCCCAAGGGACAGGAATATTGGCTGCCGCCGAGTGCCCCTGCTCCCCCTGGGGTCAGCCCAGTGCAGTGTGGCCTTGTGCTCCCGCAGATCTCCAGGCCCGGGGTGCAAGGTTCCTGAGCATCCGCCGCCTCCCTGCTCAGTTCCCTCCGTCTGCTTGTGGGCTGATGGGTTGTGGCTGTGCCCCGGGCCCTCAGTGCAGCCTCTCCTCCTCACCAGGTGGAGGTGGGCTGCTCTGCAGTCTCGGGGTGTTTCCAGGGTAGTTGTATTTGCCACAGTTTCTTCCTCAGTGTGCCAATGGGAGGAAGTTTCCATCCTGCCTCTACTCTGCCATCTTCCCCTCCGGCTGCCTCCAGCCTTTGAAAATGCTGGATTTCATATACTCTCCACTGGAAATTTTATTTTTTTCAGGCTTTATTTCTACATTTAACTACTTAGGCCATCTACATACAGAATATCTTTTATGGAATGTTGCCTCCGTGGCATTTATCCTTAGTCAGCTTGGGAGTGCAGCTGGGGTACATGGGCCTCTCTCTTCGCTTTGTCCTTGCCCAGGACAGGTCTCTGTGGGGGGCCAGTGATCATAAGGCCCCCGTCCTGATGGCCTTCTCCCCACAGGCCCAGCAGGAGACACAGAAAGCAGCGCTGCGGTACGAGCGGGCTGTGAGCATGCACAACGCTGCCCGGGAGATGGTGTTCGTGGCTGAGCAGGGCGTCATGGCCGACAAGAACCGGCTGGACCCCACGTGGCAGGAGATGCTCAACCATGCCACCTGCAAGGTGAGGTGGGCAGTGCCGGCAGGTCCCCTCCACAGGGGCTGGCCCTTCGCTCTTCCTCCTCACCAGCTTCCTTCAGCTTTGCTGTTTCAGGCACAGCCTGTTCTTGCTCTCTGCCCTGTTTGGCCTCCAGGGCTTCCCACATATATTTTCTTATGAATTAGAATCTCTGTCTGGGCTCTTCTTGACCTTTGCCTCCAGATGTGGGACTAACCTGAACAGTCCACCCCTGCTGGGTGCTCTGGATTCAGCTCACATTTCGTTACGTTTGGCTGTTTTTAGGATCATTTTCCTTTCTCTGGCCAGTGCACCTTGAACTTTGAAGTATAACTTGTGTATCATTTCCAAGCTACTCCGAGGGTATCAGGGAGCAGAGTACCGCAGGCGGCACAGTCTGCCTCCTTCCCCTTGGAGAAGACAAATGCGCCAGTGCACCTGGGCTCTTAGGACAGCATGGCACAGGCTGGGCAGCGTAAACAGCAGGTGTTCTTTCTCCATGTGGGAGGCGCAGAAGCCACATTGAGGCCAAGGCAGACTTGGTGTCTGGTGAGGGCCCACTTCCGGGCTCCTAGGAGACTGGTCGTCTTCTGCCATGGCCTCAAGTGGAAGAAGGGGTGCGAGGAGGGAGCTCCCAGGGTCACTTTTATAAGGGTTCTGATCCCATTTTTGAGAGTTCCCCCCCTCATAACCTAATCACCTCTCCAATACCATCAACTTAGGGGTTAAGTTTTCAACACAGGATTTGTGGGGGGCATAAACACTTAGTATCCAGCCGCGCCTGCTCCCAGGGGGATCACGCCTCAGTTCTTCATGTGCTTCGTGGCCAGGCCCACGGCCTCCCTCTGAGCCAGCCCACAGAGGAGAGCGCCGCATGGGGCGAGGGCTGCTGAAGGGCTGCGCGCGTGCCTGCTCAGGGGCTGCTGAGGCCAGACCCCAGCCCTGGTGGGCGACGTGGCTGCAGTGCCTGGGAACCTGAAGACCCAGCGTGGTGCTGGGCTCCCAACGCTTGGGTCCCTCCCACCCTGAGGTCGGTGGCTGGGTGGATATGCTGTGACTCATGGCACTCAGGCGTGGTCCAGAGCCCTGGCACCTCCTGCAGGCACAGAGCTGAGTGGCAGGGACGTGGATGAGGACCACTGTCCTGTGTCTCGGAAGCTCAGGGTCCTCTCCAGGCTCTGCCCACAGTGGGGCTCCCCCAGGGTAATGTGTGGAGTGGCAGCCTAGGGCAGATGACAGGCAGCGGTGAGGGGCCCGGCTCAGGGCTGTGCATCCTCTGTCCCCTCCCCCCCCGGGCCAGGTGAATGAGGCGGAGGAGGAGCGGCTTCGTGGCGAGCGGGAGCACCAGCGGGTGACACGGCTGTGCCAGCAGGCTGAGGCGCGGGTCCAGGCCCTGCAGAAGACCCTCCGGCGGGCCATTGGGAAGAGCCGCCCCTACTTTGAGCTCAAGGCCCAGTTCAGCCAGATCTTGGAGGTAGCTGAGTAGGCAGGGGAGGGAGGGTGGGCATGCAGAGACGGGCGTGGACAGGGCGGGCAGGGAGTGGTCGCACCGTCTGGCCATCTCTGAGACCAGCGTGGTGGGATGGGGTGGATGGGGTGGTGGAAGGATGGTGGCCACGTGCTCACAGGGACCCCGCAAGGATTGGGAAGTGGGGTTAGGCAGGTGCTGACAGAGAACACAGTCGATTGGGGTAAATGAGAAAGAACCAGAGAAAAACGGTAAGAAGAGCCAGCCAGATGGGGAAAGGGAACACCGGGAGAGGAGGAGGAGTGGGTGGTAAGGAAGGCCTGGGAGGAGGCCCTGCAGGGCTGGGCTCAGGTCAGCAGGGCAGGATTGCTGGGGAAGGGGGACCCTGGGAAGGGCAGCCCCGGGGGCGGGTGCCACAGGTATGTGGTGGGTGGTGAGCAGAGTCGGCTCAGAGAAGAGGCCTCGTCCCGAGCGCTAGGTGGGCTCATGAGACGCCCAGGTCCAGGCCCGAGGAGAGCTGCCCAGTGGGTCACCTGCTCTGTCCCCTCCGCAGGAGCACAAGGCCAAGGTGACAGAGTTGGAGCATCAGGTGGGCCAAGCCAAGACCCGCTACTCAGTCGCCCTGCGCAACCTGGAGCAGATCAGCGAGCAGATTCACGCCCGGCGCCGGGGCCTTCCCCCCGGGCCTCCTGGCCCGCGGCGCTCTTCCCCCGTGGGGGCTGAGGCGGGACCTGGTGGCGGCGAGGATGCGGACAGCGGGATCCTGGAGGGGGCCGGGGGCGGGGGCCTGGAGGAGGGCGGCGGCCTGGGGCCCGGGCCCGGTACTGACACGGACGCGCTGAGCCTGCTGAGCCTGCGCACCGAGGCCTCGGACCTGCAGAAGCGCGACTCAGTGGAGCACCTGCGGGGCCTCTGGGACCACGCCAGTCTGGACGGCCAGGAGCTGGGGCCGCGGGGCGCGGGGCGCAGGGGCAGTGACGGCGGGGGCCCCGTGGGCCGCCACCAGCGCAGCGTCAGCCTGTAGCTCCGTTCGCCTCAGCTGGTTGTCTCTGTCATTGGCCTGGCAGGCAGGGCAGACCCCACGCCCTCTCCCGGGGTCTGGCTTCCCCAGGCGAGGTCAGGCTGGCCGGCTGAGTCCCGTCTGTGAGGCTTCCCACCCTGCACCCCTCCCTTCTCTGCAGGTGGCAGCTCTTTGCCTTACCCCTTCAGAAGGCTTGTGTCTGGCGCTCACCTCTCCCCTTGCCCTGCTGGTGCCCACAGTCTGATGCCCCCTGCTGTTTCTGACTCCTTCCAGGGTCTGGCTCTTTCCTTCAGGGAACTTGGTCCAGGAGGCACAGCAAAGCCTGTCAGGGTGGGTGCTGGGCCCCCGGCTTGCGGGAATTCCAGGTGCCCTTCTCCCGGCGTTCCCTTGGGCTGCTTCAGAGCCCTTCTGGCCACCCTGCATTCTGGGCCTCTGTCCCAGCCTGTAGGTGTCCTGTTGGGCATGCTGTGGAAGACAGCACTGCTCCCCTCAGCACCCCCTTGGGACCTAAGCCACTTTGCTATGTGTGCCCCAAAGCAGGGCGTGAAGGGTGCTGGTGTCAGGAAAGGTGAAACTGCCCCAGTGTCAGCGTCAGGAACGCTCCCCAGTCCGTGGGGGTTCCTGAGTGCGTGGTGGTTCCTAGCTGGGCTGGGCCCTTAATGCTACCAAGGTGCTAGTGGGTCTCCAGCAGGGCCCATGTCGGGGGTTCCTGAGAGCCTGATGGCTGAGGCCTTTGCTGTCTCTACTGCAGTCAGGTTCACTCTTCTGGGATGAGGAGCTGAGGATGCCGGCCGACTTTCAGTGGCCTCCTCCGGTGGAGTTAGGGAATCTGGTGCTCAACTGCTGCCCCTTGCTCTTCTCTAAACCAAACAATACCTGCTCCCAGATCCCACCGGGGATGCTCCAGTTTGGCTGCTGAGTCTCTGCTGATGTGGGGATGGGTTGGCTGGTTTGAGGGGACCCACTTGCCACTGGGAGCAGCTCCAGGTGTCTGGTGGTGTCCAAGCTGTGTGGGTGGAAAGTGGGGAAGCCACATTGCATCTGGGTGCCTTGGGAGAGCCAGTCCTCCATCCTGCCCCATCCCTGGGGGAGTGAGAGCTGGACCCTGGGTAGGAGAGCTGGTGCCCAGGCTTGTGTGCTGCTGCCATCAGCTGGGAGGGATGGGCCTTCGCCTGCAGGCGCCTCTCCTGGGTCACGATGAGAACCGCAGGGTTTGAGGTGGCCATGGGTGGAGGGAAGCAAGGAGGAATTGGGTGAGCGTGCGTGCATGTGCTGGTGTGTGTGGGTAAAGGGTCTGCCCCCGGTTTTATTTAAATAAAATAGTTTATGTATGTAGCAGTTATGCTTACTGTCCCTGTCAGGAGGGAGGGAGAGAGGGGGTGATGGGGGAGGAACAGTGCAAAGTGGTGGGGGGCTTTTCAGTGTAGTCAGGGCAGGGGACAGTCCCCCAGTGCTGCCTGCGGACATGGAAGGGTCTGCAGGGTGGAGTGGGCATTGTCAGCGCTGACCCTGGACATGAGCATGAAGGACGGGGAGGACATAAGCAGATACGCGGGATTTAGCAAATAAATATGCAGGAAACCCAGTTAGGCTTGCATTTCAGATAATGAATTTTGCGCCCTGCAACATTTAGGACATGCACTAAGTTATTTGTCATCTGAAATTAAAATGTAATATAAAAGGTGACTCTAAGTTAGGGCTTGACCTGTTACTGGGTGGAAGGGGTATGAATGTGGACCCACAGCCTATGAAACATCTGGGGAGGGCATGGAAACTTCAGAAGCTATGGAGTGGAGAAGGAAGGGTTTGGACTGAGCCCCACCAGGGGTGCGCCTGCATGTAGAGCCTGGTGAGTTGGGGGTCAGCCAAGGGCTGGAGAAGGTGCTGCTGGGAGGGCAGGAGACCCGCTGGAACTCTGATGGGAAGTGAGTATCCTGAAGACCCTTAGAGGCAGGGCGGAGGTCAAGACGTGGAAGGACGGGAAGCCCTATGAGAGAAGGGCAGTCAGGAACCACCGCGTGTATGCTGTGCGCTTTGGTAGGCATCCAGGTTCGCGGCCGCCTTTCCTGGCCTGGCTTCCTGAGAGGTTAAGTGTGACAGGCAGTGGGTGCCCAATACTTCTTTCATCACGGGAAGAGCCGCTGTGAGTGCACCACCTGCGTCCTTGGGCAGGTGGGCCCTCTTGAGAGGACACCCCAGGGTCGTGCCCCTTGGTAGTGCGGGACTTGTAAGGCTCCTGGAGTGGAGGAGCCCTAGAGAAGAAGGGCTGGCTGTGCCCCAACTCCCTTGCAAAATAACCTGCTGGACAGGAGTGGGGCCATCTCAGGGGGCCCATGGCACTTGATGCATGTGGAAGAAAAGGGCCGCAGGAAACGTGCCCCAGGCGTGTCCTGGCAGTGGATGGCGCTCACTCACTGGCCCCATGTGCCGGGCACAGGCGTTTCCCCATCAGTGCCCACGGCCCTCTCCCGGGCAGGTGGTGCCACGTGCGATTTCAGGTGGGGGTGCCGCCGGCCTTCAGGAAGCCTTACTGGGGCGAGCTGACACCGGCAGGGCGAAGGGACTTCAAAGTGAGCAGGAGGGGGAAGGTGAGGGGCTGAGGAGGTGGCTTGTGAGGTGAGGGCGTGACGAGGCGAGGTAGGAGGGGTGAGGGGCGCCTCCCCGTTGCTGTGTCCTGTGCCGGCACCCGGCTCTCCGAGCGCCGAGTGCTGAGCTGCGTCCTCCGCAGGTGAGGGGCTGGGCCTCGGCGTCCCTGCGCGGAGCTGGGGCGCAGGAAACGGGCGCTTGAGCCTTCCTCCTGCCGTCCTGAAGCCGCACCGGCTCCCTGCGACCCGCGGCCACAGCACTGGGGGCCGTCTCCGCGTGTCCAGCGGGAGCCGTCTGGGCTGCAGGCCACCGCGCGGACCGTGAGAAACCCGGGCCGGCCGCAGTGCCCGTGGTAGCTCGGCAGCCGCTCCCGCGAGAGGCCCCGTCCGTGCGGGCGGCGCGGGGAGGCGCCTCATGAAGCCCCCGCGGAGGCGAGCTGCCCCGGGCCTGCTGGTCCGGCGCGGGCCGCGGCGAGGCCCCGGTGTCGTGCCCCCGCCCGTCGGCAGGGGGCGCCCCCGCCCGCCCTGCCGCGGTGGGAGTGTGTCCCGCGCGCTCCTCGCCCTCGCGGCCGCTCTGGGAGGATTTCCAGGGCCGGTGCGCACAGGCCCTTCCTGCCCCGCAGACAGGGCGCTGCGGCTGCCCCGCTGGAAGGGCCCTGCCGGTTAGGAAGGACGCGGGCCTCGGACGGCCTCCCTGGGTGAGGACGCTCCGCAGCGCCGACGAAAACAAAGTTTAACAAAAGGAGCACCCCGGTGTTCAGCTCACCTGCCACGTCGGAATGGCTCTTTTTTCAGAATTGAGTTAGTTTTTTAAAAATGTATTTGAAAGAGACATAAAGAATGTGACAGACAAAAAAGGCAGAATCAGAAAGGCAGGCAGAGTGATGTGGAAGCAGAAGGAGGGGGGCGTGGGAGGAATCGCTCTTTCCCCAGAGAAGCCGTAAGAAGTGGAGAAGACAGGCGGGCAGGAGACGGGAAGATGCCTGCGCCCAGCTGGAGGGAGGGGCCTCAGCGACAAGAGGAGGAAAGCACGTCCAGGTGACTGGCCGACGGCAGGAAGGGTGCGCAGGGGCGCCAGGACGAGCTGACCACAGGTCATCTTTGGAGCCCTTTCTTATCTTGTTCTTTCTCCAGGTTCCTAGGTGCGGGGCCATTCCCAGAGCTGCCTGAATTCTGCAGCCATCTGACAGACAGAAATTTATGGCTGTGATGTCAGGGAAACCACTGATAAACCTTGTTTCAGACGTGCCCCACCCTCCGTTGGCTCCAATGCTGTTTGATATGTAATCATAGGAAACCAGATCCTGTGAGTTGGGAAAAAAAAATTCAACTAAGTAGACTGTAGAGACCTTACTGGCTTTACTCAGTGCTCCATGAGTGGGGCGGCATACCTTCTAGGAGGCAAGAAAGAGCTCTGAGGAGCCGTGGAAAGTGCAGAAACTGGACAAGGACGCCATAGAAGTGGACAGCACACTGGCTGTGGCAGGGGTGCCCTCCCCAGAAGATCTGTGGGTCCATCAGAACCCTCCTGACGGGCGACCTCTCCAGGCTGAGGAGGCCCTTCCAGGGCTTTCAGATTCCATTCCTGAGGGAGGCATAAACTGTAATTAAGGAAGGTATTGTTAAAATAAGAAACTCACAGGCACCAAATGGTGTTACCTGTGCTGGGCCAGGTCACCAAACCAGGGCTTACTATCTAACCTAATGGCAGGGTTAGCCTCCCCCAGGATACGATCCGCTCAGGAATTTCTGGGGCAGCGCAGTGAAGTAACCGTCGCATGGGTCCTCTCCCTCCCCCAAAGAGAACCAGGGCATCTGCAGAAGGCCCCCGTGCTCCACCTCAGGAAAGGTGGCCTTGCCTGGGACAATCCTTCTTTTTCCTTTGCTAATAACTCCTTGCTCCACCTTCTTCCTATAAAACCTTCCATTTTGTACAACGTGGAGCATCTCTCTACTAGATGGTATGGGATGATGCCTGATTCAGGATCACGTAAGCCAATTAGATCTTCAGATCTACTTGGTTGAATTTTGTTTTTCAACAGGATTAAGTCTTGGTGTGGTGACCTGGGGCTCAGCATAAGTGACTTCACTGTGGGCTTCTTGCCTTCTTTTTAACAGAGTGAGCTTGAGACATGGGCGGGGTCCATGGAGGTCATGGGATGTGCTTACCATCCTAGAAAGTCCTTGCATTTCTTCTTGGAAGCCACTGTCCTGTTACTAGGTAGAAGAGGACTGAAGGGTTGTGCCTTAGGATGCACCCAAGGACTTCTTGGCACCATTAATTCCATGAGGATTTGTGTGCCTGGAACCCATCCAGAGCTGAACAAGCCACTCTTTAATCCAAATAGTGTTGTTTGCTTGAGGACTTGTGGGTTCTGAGAACTGTAGGCTTCTTGGCGCTTTCTTGTTATGAGCAAGAAAGTCCTCACAGTGAAAGGAGACAAGAAACGTCTGTTTCTCACCCACCCTCCATCTTAAACGTGGCTCAGTAGGGAGGTGTTGCTCAGAGACTTGGCCCAGAGAGGGCTGGTTTAGAACCCTGGTACCTGAAGTGTGTAGTTCTCCAGACCAGCAGTGGGAACACCACCTGTGTGAGCTAAAGCTGACCACCAAATGAGGGACCTCCAAATTTTCTATTTTTTTGATATAAATTTTTTATTGAAGTATGGTTGATATGCAATATTATGTTAGTTTCAAGTATACAACACAGTGATTCAACAGTTACCCATGTTATTAAATCCTCACCCCAACCAGGCAGTTACTATCTGTCAACATAGGAAGCTGTTACAGAACCACTGGCTATGTTCTCCATGCTGGTGAGTATACTATTTATATTATGATTGAGATTTTGTGTCTCTTTATCCCCTTCCCCTGTTTCACCCACCCACCTACCTCAGCCCCTCCTCCCTGGTAACCACCAGTCCCTTCTCAGGGTCTGTGAGTCTACTGCCATTTTGTTCATTTTGTTTTTTGTTTTTAGATTCCACGTAATAAGTGAAATTGTATTTGTCGTTCTCCACTTAGCATATTTCATTGAGCATGATACCCTCTATGTCCATCCATGTTTTTACAAATGGTGGGATTTCTTTCCCTTTTACAGCTCAATAGTATTCCATTGTGTACATGTACCACGTCTTCTTTATCCATTCATCTGTTGATGGACACTTAGGTTGCTTCCATATCCTGACTATTGTAAATCACATGGCCATAAACATAGGGGTATGTATTTCAAAGCAGAGTTGTCTCTGGGTAAATCCCAGAAGTAGAATTACTGGGTCATATGGTATTTCTACTTATAATTTTTTTGGGGGAACCTCCACACTGCTTTCCACAGTAGTTCACCAACTTACATTCCCCCCAGACTGTAGGAGGGCTCCCCTTTTTCCACATCCTCATCAATGCTTGTTATTTCTTGTCTTTTGGATAGTGGCCATTCTGATTCATGTGACATGATATCTCATTGTAATTTTGATTTGCATTTTCCCTGATGATCAGCGATGCGGAGCATCTTTTGATGTGCCTGTTGGCCATCTGTATGTCTTCTTTGGAAAAGTGTCTGTTCGGGTCCTTTGCCCATTTTTTAATTGGGTTGTTTGTTTTTTTGGGTGTTGAGGTTTATTAGTTCTTTATGTATTTTGATTTTAACCCCTTATTGGATAAATCATTTATGAATATATTCTCCCATACTGTAGATAGCCCTTTTGTTCTGCTGATGGTGTCCTTTGCTGTGCAGAAGCTTTTTAGTTTGATGTAGTCCCACTTGTTCATTTTTTCTTATGTTTCCCTTGCCCAAGGAGATGTGTCCAGGAAAAAAATTACTTATGCTTTTGTTTCAAGAGATTCTTGCCAATGTTTTCTTCTAAGAGTTTTATGGTTTTATGTGTTACATTCAGGTCCTTGATCCATTTTGAGTTTACTTTTGTGGATGGAGTTTAGACAGTAATGCAGTTTCATTCTGTTGCATGTAGCTGTCTGGTTTCCCCAACACCAGTTGTTGAAGAGGCTGTGTTTTCCCCATTGTATATTCATGGTTCCTTTATTGTATATTAATTGACCTCCATTTTTCTAAGGCCTATGTGTTAAAGGTTTCATTAACTCTGGGAGTCTAAAAATGGCCATCTGTGAAAACCTAAACTATCTAATACCATCTGCGAATTAGGTTACAGGCTAAATAATTGGCATATGAATTCCTGCTGGAAGATTGTAAGAACGTCTGCCCTTCCCCTTAATCTCCTTCAGTGTCAGGACAAACATCATCTGCCCTAAATCTTTTCTTACAGTGCATATCTTATGTAAATGAAATGCACCCCTGTGAAGTTCTGTCTTTCTTGTCTGTGTTCTTGAGCTTGTAAAAACTTTGTATGACTTGGGCCCTTTGCAACATTTCTCCTACCTACCCATAGGGGTTACGTTTTCCCAGGCTTAAGTTCTCAGTTTTGGCCCACATAAAACTGCCTTTATGTCAACCTGAGTTTAATGAACTTTTCATTGACAACTGGAAGTTCTGAGAAATGCACATTCTCAGGCCGCACTCGCTCCCGAGGTAGTGGGTCAGAAACTCAGGAGGTGGAGTCCAGCACCTGTTTATCAAGCCCTCCAGGTGACTGGTGGTCACTGGCATTCAATCAGGTATAGAGGATGTGGTAAATGATATGGGGCTCTTAAGGGTTAGCACTTCACTCACCTTTTATTGGCTAAATCAGGTCATCCAGCCCAACTTTAAAGAAGTGGAAAGTGTGACCTTACCATGTGCCTTGGAAAAGGGAGTCCAGGGTATTTTAGGCCATAGATGGGAAAAAACACCATGACCATATCAGGGGAGGTGGTAGAAATTAGGGTTTGCTCTTTCTGTTTTCAGAATGAATGTCCGAAAAATAGAGCCTTTGACACATAAGCACAGTGGTATTATAATTTCTTGGCTTCATCTGTTAGGCCAAACTACCATCCCCCAACTTCTTTATAAATACGCATCTACCGTGCATGGTCTTTGAGGTCCAAACAAATCCTATACATTGCCTCTGGGGTGCTAAGTGGCTTCCATCTAGTCCATGCCTCTGAGGCTGTCATTTCCACAAATCACACAGGGCCATGGGTAACATGCAGTCGCACTGAGTGTGTCCAGGGTGGGGCCCGAGTCCCTGAGCATCTGTGCTGCAATCTGTAGGGGCCACGGCACTGCGTTCGCCAAAACCCCTGGCAGCAAGGAGCCCTGCCTGACTGCCCACACTGCCCGATCTGTCATCAAAGACCCAGGCCTGGGGAATAACTGTTTTTGACTTTTGTGATACTGAGATTAAAACACACACACACACAACAGGAAAACACTTGGCATAGAATTCCTAAAAACCTTGGAATTTCTTTGGTACTACAAGGTGTCTTTTGTTATGTTAATGAGGTCGTTGTCAGGCAGCTGCGTCTGTGGGGTCTCTCCCCGCACACTGGGTGAAACCTCAGCCTGGATGGCTGACGGTTCTTGGCTCTGATGGGGAAAGAATTCCCTACCAGGTCCGAGGAGTGTAGGTAAGGAAGGAAGGCATTAAAGCGAGGGCAGCCACGAATGGCAGCAGCCGTGCAGGCAGCGGAGAGCAGGGAAGAGCAGAGGGAGGGAGGAGAAGCCCCCTGAGCTGCTCGGCACAGGGCAGACCCCCTGGCACCCCAGGAGCCAGGCTCACCCGGCGCCCAGTGCCCGCTTGGATCCGCCTGGCATGGGAGCTGGGTCCCCGCCACCCCAGGAGTGGGGGAGCCGCAGGGCCCTGGGTGGAGTGAGATGACGTTCTGACAATTCCACTTCCCTGCTGGTCTGAAATAAAACAGGGAGAGAGAAAAGGATTGTGTTGGGGCTGGAGAAAAAAGCTGAGTGCAAAAGCCAGTGACAGACACCACCGGCGGGAGAGGTTGGAGAGGTTTTGTCTTTACCAGGGAAAAGAGTCCAGAGACAAGTGCAATCGGCTTACACACAGAAAGTTTATCTGGTTAAGTAAGACTGTACACACTCAGATGGGAGTGTGGGCAACCTCAAGAGGCACGCTTACGGGCTTGGGGCCTGGGGTTTTCTAGGGCCTTTTGGGTAGGGCTCAGCATAAGGCATGATGTATGCAGGTGTCCTTGGAAGTTTTGTCTACAGAACAGGGTTGTCCAGGTGACACTGCTGAGCTGGATCTCAGCATTCTTTAACCACATGGTTTATTTGCGCATTAGAGGTCTATCTCCTGTACAAAGTCACCTAATTGGTTAAGGGGATGGAAGAAGAGGAACAGCATATAGGTTAAGTGAAAGAATAAGCTGGGCCTTTCGCAGGCTAAGATTTTACAATGGCCTGACCCTCACCCCGTGTCCCTGCTCTACCTCAAGGTGATTTTTGGAAAGCCCCTGGGTAACCTAAGGCTGTCAAGGGAGCCGTCCAGGCGACTAGAGGGTTGGAACTCCTCACCCCCAGCTCCTGGGAGGAGAGAGGGACTGGAGACCGAGTACAATCACCAATGGCCAAAGACTTAATCCGTCATGTATACATGATAAAACCTCCATAAAACCCCAAAAGGATGAGTTTGGAGAGCTTCTGGTTTGGCGAATATGTGTAGATTTGCCTAGAAATCATGGAAGCTTCTTGCCCTTTCCCATATACCTTCCCTGTGCATCTCTTCCGTGTGGCTATTCCTGAGTTATATCCTTTTGTAGTAAAATGGTATTTGAGCAAGTGAAATGTTTGCGTTCTGTGAGTTGTCCTAGCAAATGTGAAAATGAATAAAGGGAACTAACTCAAGATGGAGCAGGGAAGCCCTGATGTGGGGAGTGCCCGTGCACGGCCGGCCGCTCACCACAACCTCCATAGCCAGCGGGAAGAAGGAAGACAGTCCTTAACTTGACAAGGGAGATACTTTCATTTAGGAATTTTATCTCCTGCTTATAAGGAAAAGAAGAAAGGTCTCTCCCTCCCTGGGAATGACACTGGCTGCAGCCGGTGAGAAAACTCCGCCACCTCGAAGTCCTGCTCTTTTACAATGAGCTTTTGTTCAAAACAAACCTTTTCAAATTTCTTCCTAAAGCCTAAGAAAAGGCGGCCTTCCCTTTCTCTCTTCAGACTTGCCTATCGTTTCCCATAGTTGGTGCGTCCTAAATGGCAAGTCCTCTGTCTTTCCTAAATAAATTCATTTTTCTGGTCTAATAACTGATTATTTTATGTTAATGTTGACACAAACATGTTGGTGAACCCGAGGAGGGGTCATGGAAACCGATCTATAGCTGCTAGGTCAGAACCACAGGTGACAGCCTGGACTTGCAGTCGACATCTGAAAAGGAGTGGGGGCGCTTTTATGGGTCTGGGCCCTTACCTGTGGGGTCTGACGCTATTGCCAGGTACCAGAAGTACCAGATCGAGTTGACTGATTGGTATTGGTGGAAAAAATACACATCAGAATTTTGTTTCTCCAAAAATTATACTTTGATCTAGAAGAAGCCTAAGGTTTTATGACATAAACTGATCTAGTAATTAAATTCTTAAAACCAGATTTGTTCGTTAAATGAGTGAACAAAAAACCAGCTCCTCAAATGTAAAGTAATGTACTGTTAAGATCCCCTTCCAGGAGACTTCCAGTGTCCACTCAGACATGTAAAGAGCTTTGAAGTTCTCCCACTCCTATCCTTACACCAAGAAAAACGTGGACAAAGTCAATCACCTTTCTTAGACTAGTCAGAAAACTGAGTTTCAGGGCAAACTGCGCTCCAACATCTGGACAGACAGACAAATCAGAGAGACACAGCCAACACCTGCTAACTGGGAAGGCATGGGAACCGTAAACTGGCAGGGCACTTAAATGCTAATTTTGATGAATTGCTGGTGTTTGAGTGTGGACCAGTGTGAGACTGAGAAATTTCTAGGGTTACAGTTTAGGGGACACCTCAAACTTGTGGGCTTTACCTCTGGGAACCCCAAGAAGTTCTTATGGTGAAGATCCAATGAAGATCTCATGGCTCTGACAGCAGGCAGGGGGGGAGAGTAAATACTGTGAAATATGCCCAGGGACTTTGTCCCGCACAGCCTACTCTCCAGGGAAAAGATACCCCTCAGAGCTTACCCCACCTGGGGAAAGGGTATTTCTCCCACTCCAGTCCCCTCTGGCTTTTCTGTCTCACCCAAGGAGGGAGGGTATTGAAGTTAGAAGAGAGGAAGTATTTGTGAAGGTCACAGGCCCACTAAAAGACTGATTTTGTTGATAATTACAGACTGCTCCCCCCCCCACATCTTGCCATCCACCAGCACGGCTCCAGTACAGTGAGTGTGGATAACAGCTGAAAGAGCTTCAAGACACGGAGTCTCTCTGAGAAGGGGTGTTAGGGGAGCCCAAAGTAACAGAGGTCACAGAAAAAGGAAACTAGTGGAATTTGAAGCCTCTGGTATCTATACATTTACAATGCATTAAATAAAGTCCAACTTCAAAGCCCACATCATAGCCAGGTTAATACAATTCCTCAAACAAAGGATTTATCTCAGTTCCTATTACCAGAGAAAACATTTTCTGCTTTCTGCAGAAAATAACAAGTCATGCCAAAAGGCAAGAAAAGAAAATATAGTCTGAAGGGACAAAATGAGCATCAGATCTGGACTCATATGGTGGAATTATCAGACAGGTAACTTAAAATATCTATGATTAATATATTAGGGGCTCTGGTGCAAAAAGTAGGCAACATGCAACCACAAATGGATAATGCAGCAGAAAGAAGGAAACTTAAGAAAAACAAAACATGCTTGAAATAAAAAGGAATATAACATATGAAGAATGGCTCATCGGTTGTGTTGACATGGCTGAGGAAATATGACCTTGAAGGTATATCAGTAGGACTTCCCAAGTTGAAATGCAAGAAAAAAGAATAGAAAAAAAAACCCTGCTCAAAACATCCAAGAACTGTGGGAAATTTTCAAGAGGTGTAACATATGCATAATTGGAATACCCGAAAGAGGAGAAAGATGGACTGCAGCAAAATAAGTGTTTGAAGTAGTAATGGCCAAAAATTTTCCAAATTAATGACAGGCACTAAATCACAAATCCAAGAAAGTCAGAGAACACCAAGTAAAATAAATACCAACAATACACTTAGACATCATATGCAAATTTCAAAAAACCAAACAGGAGAAAATTTTGAACAAAGTCAGAAAAAAACACCCAGAAAAACAACTGTCTTGCTTATAGAAGAACAAGGCAAATAATTACAGTAGACTTCCCATCTGAAACCACACAAGCAAGAAGAGAGGGGGGCAAAATATTCCAAGTGCTGGAAGACAAACATTACCTAGAATTCAATATCAACAAAATTATTCTTCGAAAGTAAATGATGTACAGCATCGGGAGTATAGTTAATAATTATTCTAGTAACTGTGGTGACAGATGGTAGCTAGATTTATCATGGTGAGTACTTAGTAATGTATATAAATATTGAATCATAACATACACCTGAAATGAATACAATATTGTATGTAAACTACATGAAGACCCAGACAACCAAAGCTGAGATTTATCAACAGCAGACCTACCTTGCAAGAAATGTTAAAAATATTTTGTTCAAGTAGAAGGAAAATGACACAAGATAATGAAACTTGGATCTACATAAATAAAGGGAGACCACTGTAGGAGACATATATTAAATTAAATTAAAATATTTCATTGTAATTTATCTAAAAGTAACCATTTGTTTAATAATAGTACCACCATTGTGGAAAGCAGTATGGAGGTTCCACAATAAACTGAAAATAGAAAAAGCATTTGACCCAGGAATTCCACTCCTAGGAATTTACCCTAAGAATGCAGCAGCCCAGTTTCAAAAAGACATATGCACCCCTATATTTATCGCAGTACTATTTACAATAGCCAAGAAATGGAAGCAACCTAAGTGTCCATCAGTAGATGAATGGATTAAGAAGAAGTGGTACATGTACACAATGGAATATTATTCAGGCATAAGAAGAAAACAAATCCTACCATTTGCAACAACATGGATGGAGCTAGAGGGTATTATGCTCAGTGAAATAAGCCAGACGGAGAAAGACAAGTATCAAATGATTTCACTCATATGTGGAGTATAAGAACAAAGAAAAAAACTGAAGGGACAAAACAGCAGCAGACTCACAGAACCCAAGAACGGACTAATAGTTACCAAAGGGGAAGGGACTGGGGAGGATGGGTGGGAAGGGAGGGACAAGGGGGAGAAGAGGGCATTAGCACACATAATGTAGGGGGGTGCACAGGGAGGGCAGTATAACACAGAGAAGACAAGTAGTGATTCTATAGCATCTTACTATGCTGATGGACAGTGACTGTAATGGGGTATATGGTGGGGACTTGATAATAGGGGGAGTCTAGTAACCATAATGTTGCTCATGTAATTGTACATTAATGATATCAAAAAAATAATAGTGCCACCATACTGGTGATTAAGCATGTGGATAACTCTGTTATCCATGTTCCTACACTATGTATAAAGGGGAATTGTGTCATGTGAAGGTAGACCTTAATTAAATATATATATTTTAATTTATGTATCAAAAATTACTTTTTTAATTTTTGTATTATTAATATACAATTACATGAGCAACATTATGGTTACTAGACTCCCCTCATCATCAAGTCCCCACCACATACCCCATTGCAGTCACTGTCCATCAGCGTAGAAGGATGTTATAGAATCACTACCTGTCTTCTCTGTGTTATACTGCCTTCCCCGTATCCTCCCACCCCACCCCCACACTGCTACATTAGGTGTGCTAATTGTAATGCCCTTTTTCCCCCTTGTCCCTCCCTCTGCACCCATCCTCCCCAGTCCCTTTCCCTTTGGTAACTATTAGTCCGTTCTTGGGATCTGTGAGTCTGCTACTGTTGTGTTCCTTCAGTTTTTTTCTTTGTTCTTATACTCCACATATGAGTGAAATCATTTGGTACTTGTCTTTCTCTGCCTGGCTTATTTCACCGAGCATAATACCCTCTAGCTCCATCCATGTTGTTGCAAATGGTAGGATTTGTTTTCTTCTTATGGCTGAATAATATTCCATTGTGTATATGTACCACATTTTCTTTATCCATTCATCTACTGATGGACACTTAGGTTGCTTCCATTTCTTGCCTATTGTAAATAGTGCTGCGATAAACATAGGGGTGCATCTGCCTTTTTCAAACTGGGCTGCTGCATTGTTAGGGTAAATTCCTAGGAGTGGGATTCCTGGGTCAAATGGTATTTCTATTTTGAGTTTTTTGAGGAACCTCCGTACTGCTTTCCACAATGGTTACTAATTTGCTTTCCCACCAGCAGTGTAGGAGGGTTCCCTTTCTCCACATCCTTGCCAACATTTGTTGTTGTTTGTCTTTTGGATGTTGGCCATCCTCACTGGTGTGAGGTGATATCTCATTGTGGTTTTAATTTGCATTTCTCTGATGACTAGTGATGTGGATCATCTTTTCATGTACCTGTTGGCCATCTGAATTTCTTCTTTGGAGAAGTGTCTGTTCAGCATCTCTGCCCATTTTTTAATTGAGTTATTTGCTCTTTGTTTGTTGAGGTGCGTGAACTCTTTATATAATTTGGATGTCAACCCCTTATCATATGTGTCATTTATGAATATATTCTCCCATACTGTAGGAAGTCTTTATGTTCTACTCAAAAACTACTTTTTTAAAAAAGAAAGTAGAAATGATATGTTAAATTAGGAGAGAAAAATGACATCATATCAAATGCTCAGTTTAAACCAGAGAGGGCAGGTAAATAAGCCTCTGGCGATGAGTAGAAAAAGGCACAAACATAGTTGATATTAATTCAAATATATCAGTAATCACTTTAAATGTGAATGATCTTAGTACACCAATTTAAAAACCAAAGTGTCTTTTGGATAACAGAACAAACCAAAATATGTATCTGCAAGAAACCCCTTTAAATATAAAGACCTTTTCGGCTTGGCTTATTTCACTGAGCATAATACCCTCCAGCTCCATCCATGTTGTTGCAAATGGTAGGATTTGTTTTTTTCTTATGGCTGAGTAATATTCCATTGTGTATATGTACCACATCTTCTTAATCCATTCATCTACTGATGGACACTTAGGTTGCTTCCATTTCTTGGCTATTGTAAATAGTGCTGCAATAAACATAGGGGTGCATCTGTCTTTTTGAAACTGGGCTGCTGCGTTCTTAGGGTAAATAGGGACTGGGGAAGAAGGGCGGGAAGGGAGGGATAAGAGGGTAAAAGGGGTATTACGATTAGCAGACATAAGGTGGGGGGGCACGGGGAGGACTTTACAACTCAGAGAAGACAAGTAGTGATTCTCATCTCACTACACTGATGGACAGTGACTGTAATAGGGTTGGTGGGGGGGACCTGATGAAGGGGGTAGTTTAATCACCACAATATTGCTCATGTAATTGTAGGTTAATGATACCAAAATAAATTGTAAAATAAATAAATAAATAAATAAGTATAAAGACCTTGTTAGGCTCAATATAAAGGTTGCTAATGTTGATCTAATGAAAATGGGTGTAGTTTTATTACTTTTAGATAAAGGAGAATTCAGAACAATAAAAATTATCAAGAATAAATAGAGGTACCACATAATGATAATGGGTACAGTTCTCTAAGAAGATAGCAGTGTTAAACATGTATCTGTAACAAAAGCGTGTCAAAATATGTGAAACAAAAGTATGTAGAAATAAAATAAGAAACAGATAAACCCACTCACTGTGATTGAGGTCCCAGGACCTCTCATCAGTAAGTGATAGATAAAGCAGGTAAAAATCAATAAAGATATAGCTGACTTGAATAGTACTACGAATTGACCAGATCTAATTGGTATTTACACAATACTCCAAAATATTTCCCTAAAGAGAAAAACTGTATTTACACAATTCCATCTATTCACAAATAGACCACATTCTGGGTCCTAAAAAGCACCTTTTCAGCAACTCTACTCCTGGGCATATGGCCAAAATCATTAAAAGTGGTATCTTGGAGAGACATTCGCACACACATGTTCAAGAGCCAAGAGGTGGAAACTGTGGGGAACTGCCTTTGCATCTCAGCCTCGCCACGAGGGTGGCCGCTGAGAACTGCCTTTGAATCTCAGCCATGCCACAAAGATGGCCACTGAGAACTCAGCCGTGCTGCAGGGGTGGCCGCCAAAAGCCCCCTGAGGTTTAGCTGCGCCCACTCCGGTCCGCTTCTTACATCAGAGACAGCTGCGCATGCGCATAACTCTATGCATGATTTGGAAAAGTGAAAGTCACCTTATTAGCATAGGTGACCGATCAGGAGAGACTTCACCCTATATATCCCATGCCCTGAGCCCCAATAAACGAGTTCTCCCTTCGAGTGAACTTCCTGTCACGTCTGATTGTCTCCGGCGAAAGGAGCAGCCAGCGGCGAGTGGCCAGCGGCCAGCGGCGGCGGCAGCAGAGGCTGGAGTGGCTGCAAGCGGCGGCGCCGCCGAGCGCCGGAGGCTGCGGGAACGGGCGGACAGCGGCGCTTACCTCCCTTGCTCTGCCTATCGGGGCGGGCCCCTCTCCCTCCCTTCCTCGGAGGGTTACGGAAAGAGCTTGCAACAGAAAGAGCTTGTAACACAAAGAGCTGTAGTCCTGACCCAGAGCAGGACCGGTGGGAGAGAGGGTGAAAAAACCCGATAGAAACACCCAAATGTCTGCCAACGTATGAATTGATAAAGAAAATGTGGCGTATACACATGATGGAATATTACTCAGCCCTAAAAAGGAGTGACCTTCTGACCCCTGCTACAATGTGGATTAACCTCAAGGATGTTATGCTAAGAGAAGTAAGACAGTCACAAAAAGAGAAAAACTATATGATTCCACTTATGTGAGGTATCTAGAGTAATCACATTTATAAAAACAAAGTAGAATGATGGTTTCCAAGGGATGGAGAGAAGAGAAAGTAGGGAATAGTTATTGAACAGGTATAGTTTCAATGAACAGTTTTGCAAGATAAAAAAGTTCTGAAGATTAATTGAACTGTACATTTAGAAATGGCTAAGATGGTGACTTTTGTGTTATATATTTTTTATCACAATAAAAAAGTATCTTAACAAATCTTAAACAACAGAAATCATACAAAGTGTGGCCTCAGGCCACAGTGGGATTGAATCAGTGATCAATGTCTGGAAGCTGGGAAACCCTCAGACATTTGAAAATGAAATAAAACTCTTTTGAATAACCAATCAAGAAGTCTAAAGAGAAGTCAAATTTTTTTAAATAAATGAAAATAAAAATACAATTTATCAAAACTTGTAAGATGTAGTGAAAATATTGCTTAGAGGGAACTTTATAGTATTAAATGCATGTGAAAAACATGTAAAATCAATAACAAGTTTCTTCCTTAGGAAACTAAGAAAGACAAGCACTTAAAACCTAAATTAAGCAGAAGAAAAGGAAAAATAAAAATTAGAAATCCATAAAATTAAAAATGGAAACAATAGAGAAAAATCAATGAAACCAAAAGCTGGTCTTTGAAAAAATCAATAAAATTGATAAAGCGGACTAACCAAGAAAGAGAGAGGAGATACAAATTACCAGATGGTAAGCAAGCATATGAAAACTGCCCACATCGTATGTCTTCAAGATACTACTACACACTTATTGGAATGGCTAAAATGTAAATAACTAATAATACCACCTGATGGAAAAGATCAGAGCAAAAGGAACTCTCACTGGTGATGGAAGGGCTAAATAGTACTGCCTCTTTGGAAGACAATTCGGCATTTCCTTATGAAACTAAACATAATTTTATAACAATATGACCCAGCAATCATGCTCCTAGGATTTACCCAACAGATTTGAAAACTTAGGTCCACACCAAAGCCTACATGTGTGTTTATTGTAGATTTATTCACAATCCCCAAAAGCTGAATAAACAAAAGATGAATAAACCGTGGTACATCCATACAATAGAATATCCTTCAGTGACAAATGACGTGAAACTTCAAGTCATGGAAATAAATGTATGAATCTGAGATGCATGTTGCTAAGTGAATAATCCAGTCAGGAAAAGCTAAATGACATGTCTCCAATTATATGACATTTTGGGAAAAGGAAACGGTCACACCTTCAGGGGACTACCGGGCACTAGCTCTGAACTGACGCTGGTCCCAGAAGACCCCACACGCCACTGAGGCCCACCAGCCAGAGGAACGACTTGCGGACGGTGTCACAGTGAGCTCAGTGGGGCCCTGACCCTATCCTATGGCTGTTTCCCATTCTGGAATACATAATTGGAATAGACGTATTCAACTACTGGCAGAATCCCCACGTGTCTCCCCAGTTTCTGGGGTGAGGTTGTACTGGTGGGAAAGACCAAGCAGAAGCCACTGAAGCAATCCTGCATCCCTGAAGGGGCTGCAGAGAACTGGACCTTCAAGGACTTGACGTCCGCAGGTGCAGTGGTTCCCATCACAGCCCCACCCAACCTGCCTACCTAGTCTGTGGGGAGGGCAGACGGGTCTTGCAGAATGGCAGCGGGCTGTCAGAAGCTCAACCAGATGGTGGCTGTAATTGCTGCAGCAGCACCAGATTGGGTTTCACTGCCTGAGCTGTTAACACAACCCCTGGGCCCTGGTGCGCAGCTATTGATCTTGCAGATGGTTTTTCTCCATCTCTTAGTAAAGACCCACAGAAGACATTTGCTTCCAGCTGGAAAGGTCAGCAATATGCCTTCCAGGTCATACTTGGGAGTCATGCAACACCCCCTCCGTGTGTCCTGGTTGAGTCTGCAGGGGTCTCTATCGCTTTACTTCTATAAGGCGTCGCTCAGCTCTGTGACCTTGATGACCCTGGTGGTTGGATCTAATGAGCCAGAAGTAGCAATGACTCTACACTTACTGGTAATATAGTTGTGTGTCAGACTATGAGAAATAAACCCAACAAAAATTCAGGGCCTTCCCTCTCAGTGAAATTCCCAGAGGTGCAGTGGTGTGGGGCATGTCAAGATACCCATCCTAGGGTGAAGGATAAGTCGTCGCATCTGGGCTCTCCTATTTTCAAGAAAGGGGCACATCTCATACAGGGCCTCTTAGGATTTTAGAGGCAACCTATTCTTCATTTGGGTGTGTTCTCTGGTGGATAGCGATGCTCTGTGGGCCCCTGGGAAGGCCCTGTGTGTGTATCAGGGCACAGGCCCTTGGGGTTTTGGAGTAAAGCCCCGACGTCCCCCATGGATCACTGAGAAGCAGCTTTAGGCCTGCTTCTGGGCCTTGGTGGGCTGGGTGCTTAACCGTAAGGCCCCACATTGCCATGGGACCTGAGCTCTGCCCATCATTAAGTGAGTGTTTTCTGACCCAATAAGTCATAAAGCTGGGTGTGCAGAGTAGCTGAAGTGGTATAAATGAAATCAGGTCTAGTTAGGCCCTGAAGACCTAGGAAGTCACACAGAGACGTGGTCTGAGTGCCCGCAGTCCCCACTGCTGGTATGTGGCCTTCTCTCTCCCGGCCTGCACCTGGCCTCATGGGGAGTCCCTAGGGTTGGCAGGCAGAGGAGGAGAGGGCACGAGCCAGCTTACAGGTGGTCCTGCACAGCATGTGGCTCTGCCCAGCAGTGGGTGGTCTCAGCTCTACGGCCCCTCTCTGGGACACCATGAAGGCCAGTGGTCAGGAGAAATCCTTCCTGGGGGCAGAACTTTGGGACGTGCACCTGGTTGTTCACTATGCTTGGAAGGGACAACTCTGAGATGTGAGGTTGTTTGTTGACTCTAGGGGTGTGGTCATGGTTTGGCTGGATGGCCAAGGGCTGGGAAGGGACGTGATTGGGGAATTGATGGCAAGGATGTCTGGGGATGAGGAATGTGGGTAGAATTCTCTGAGTGGGCAAAAACATGAAGGGTGTTTGTGTCCCATGTGGATTCTCACCAGAGGGTGATGCAGCAGAGGAGGACTTTAATAATCAGGTAATAAGGTGACCAGTCATGGAGGTCCTGTCAGCCTCTTTCCCTGCAACTCCTGTCACGGTTCAGCTGGCTCAGCAGCTTGGAATTCCATTCCGTAGGGCTGTGTGGTTCCGGGTAGGCCGAGAGCCCGGTCTGCCAGTGGTAGAGACCAGCACTGAGTCCCCATCAGGGGTCATTCCCTAGGGCTGTCGGCTGGCCGCGTGGCGGCAGGTCGGTTTCAGGGGCCGCTTCTGGCAGGGAAGGTGGTGCATCGTTTTTGCTGGAATGGAAGCTCACTTTGGTTACAGACTTGCTTCCCCGAATGCGGTGCTTCTTCCAAGCTACTATCCCTGTGCCCACAGAACACCCTGCCCACCGTCACGGCACCGCACAGGGCGCTGCTCTGGCTGACTCACTTCGCTGCGCGGCAGTGTGGCCATGCACGCTGCTCACGGAGTGCGCCGGCCTTGCACGGTCCCCACTGTCCTGAAGAGCTGCTTTGTCAGAGCCGTGGAGTGGCTTTCTGAAGACTCCTGACAATGCCGGCTCCGCGGCAAGCCTTGCAGGGCTGGGCAGGGTTCCCCGCGGATGTGCGCTCCGCCTCAGAGTCGTGTGCGGGCTGCTCCTCCTGTAGCCAGAACCAAGGGCCGGGCGCCAAGCTGTGGGACAGGAGTGGCACGGCTCACTAGTGCCCCTGTGAGCTGACCTCGTGCTTGCTTTTTGTCCCTGTGACCTCGTGCTGGGCTGGCCTAGAGGCCCTGGCTTCAGAGGGAGGAGTGACCCTCCCAGAGGTGCAGGCATGATCCCGCCGAGCCGGAGGTCATGCCTGCCGCCTGGGCTCTTTGGCGCCTTGGGATCTGGAGGGCAGCTGGGGAAGGGAGTGGCTGTCCTGGCTGGTGTGTTTGGCCCTGAATGCCCCGGGGAATAGGGCAACTATTGCACAGTGGAGGCCAGGAGCAGTGCCTTAGTCCAGACTGCCACAGACGGGGGAGTTTAAGCAGCAAGCATTTATTTCTCACATCTCTGGAGGCTGTAAGCCTGACATCAGGGTGCCGGCCCAGCTGGGTTCTTCACGAGGACCCTCGCGCCGTCACATCCTACCTGTGGCCTTCCCTGGCGCCCATGTGCAGAGGCAGAGCTCACGTCTCCTCCTCCGCATTAACCCCGTCGTGGCCATCCTACCCTCATGACCTGATCTAATCTTAGTCACTTGCCACCTCCAACTACCATACTCCGGGAATCAGGGTTTTGACCCATGCATTTGGTGGGGACACAACTATTCAGTCCATAGCAAAGAGTACGTCTGGGATACAGGAGATGCCTTAGGGCGTCTCCTGGCAGTAACATGCCCTGTGGTTAGGGTCAGCGGGGAGGACAGTTACAAGCCAGCATGGACTACTGGTGGCCCAGACCCTTCAGGAATGAAGGCTGGGTTACTCCATCAGGATTAGCTGAGGCACCGGCTGAAGGCAAAGGGAACACTGAATGGGGAGTAGACGGGGGTGGTTATAAACACCAGCATTGCTACATGACCAGTTACATAACTGTCCTTGTAATCTTTCATTATTTTGTTATAAATATGAATGTGTGTGTATGTGTACATGCATCTGTATATTTATTTAAAGTAAATATCTTTGTTTTCTTCCCTACTTTTCTTACCCACTTATTATGTAAGATAAGACGTACTGACTTTGTGTCATAACGTTCAAGGATTTTCATATCACGTCATAGTATGTGACTTGCGGTATCAAGGGGAAGGGTTTGCAGACTCTTCCAGGGAAAGGCTTAGTGAGTTCTCACTGTGTGTGAGGCGGCTGTAGCATGTCGGGCAGGGTCATGACCTTGTCACTGTGGTTTAAGGAGATGTGTGTGCGCAGCGAGTTGACAAGGGGTAGCGATGTGGTGGTTAATTTTATGCACTGACTTGGCTAGGCCACAGTGCCCAGACATGTGGTCAAACATTCCACGTGTTTCTGTGAAGGTATTTTTTAGAATCAGTAGACTGAGTAAAGCAGATGACCATCGTGTGGATGGGTCTCACCCAACCAGTAGGAGGCCTTAATAGAAAAAGACCAGCCTCCCGGGTAGGTGAGGGGTTCTGACAGCTGAGATCCTCGGCGGATCTACCCACTGCTTCCCGGCCGCTGCTCACACGTCTTTCACTCTTTGTAGAGCACTCCTAGGTTTGAACAGCTCTCCACGCTGCTGCACCTGGAGTCCATCTGGAGGGGAATCTGGAGCTCTGCGTGCTCTGGTCTGGTTCTCCCCTGGGACAAGTCCTGAGCCCCGGCTCTGGGCTGGGGTGGGGGCGACACTCCCGCGTTAGGAGCAGAGTGCTCAGCGGAGCGAGGCGAGGCTCAGAGGCCCCAGAACGTCCAGGTTCTCTCGCGGCGTGGAGACCTGCCCCGTGAGCTGGGCAGGGGTGTTCAGGCCCCAGCGCCGGCAGTTCTCAAGGCAAAGCCCCATCTCGCAGGCAGTGGCGTGTAGAGGAAGGGAGCCCCCAGCTTTGAGCCACGTCCCCCGGGGCTGCTCATGCTCAGCGAGGAGGCCCGGGGCTGTGTGAGAAGGGCCCACTCCCGCCTCGCACAGGAGGACAGCGCTCTGGCTGGGAGCAGGGCTGAGAAGCTGCCCTGGGTTCCCGGCTGTACCGCCTGCAGTGGAGTTCCTAGCTTGCTTAGCTGCATGAAGGCAGGGCATGGATCTTAGTTGAAATAATGCTTGAGCTGTTTCCACTGCCTTTTAACAGTTTTCTTGAATAGCGCCTCACCTAAGGAGGCCTGTCCGACCATACAAGCGGAGCTATTCCCCGCGTGCTTAACCCTCCTTCCTCGCGACCTCAGATGTGCCCCAGCGCTCAGCGGGCCCCAGCTCGGGGTCTCGCCTCAAGGCTTCCTCTGCCCGTGTGCTCAGGTGCTTAGCGGACAGCCAGCCTCACGTTTTCCCCACCATGCTCAGAGTGACCTTCCTCCCGAGCATCCCCGTCTTCTCGCCTTGGGCCCCCTGCCCCGCTGTTCCAGCGAGCCTCTCTTCCCTCCCCGAAGCTTGAGGAAACTTGTTTCCCTTGTGAAGTCAGCGCCATGAAGCAAACCCCTCTCTTGCCCCTCAGCGGACGGCCGTGGATGCTCCTCAGACACACAGAATAACTGGACACGTTTCCCCCGATTCCCCAGCAGACATTTGTTCAGCCCTGCGGTGGGGAGAAGGCAAGGCAAGGGAATGCTTCCCCTCTCGGCAACTTCCTCTCCTGAGGATGGACGGTTTCCCCACACGTCCCGTTCCTCCGACCTCTGTGGCGAGGTCTGCCTGTGGCAGAGGGTTGGGAAGTCGGCTCCGTGATCACTGGACCAGTGGCTGCTCCATGCGCTTCCGCGTGCTCCTTATTTTATTCCACTGGGTCTGCAGGAGAGGGAGCGAGGGGCTTCCCAGCCGCTGGTGGAGCCATTGCACCCCCACGACACGCCCTGCCTGTTTCACTCTCAGACCTGCCCGTGGCGACAGGGCTCCCAGGACAACAGTGGAGACGAGCATTCAGATTCGGGTCCTCAGGAGCCCTAAACGTTTGCACGTGCTGAACAGAACAGAGCCCCATCTGCTTCACCAGGTCACTCCATCCTTGGCCGGGCTGCTGGTGGGTGAGGACTGTGGGGCCCCTTTTGCTCAGAGAAAGTGCCATCATGGAACGGTGGTGCAGCAGTGTCATCATTCACCCAGGCGGGCCAGCTCCGTCACTGTAAGAACTCACACCCCTTCCGAAGCAGAAGAGAGCTCTGTAGATATGACTAGTCCCCACCCATGTCTGATTCTCCTGTCCTGGGAACGTCAAAGTCCCCTTTGTAGTGCAATAGGGCCACGCAACGCGTTGTGAGCAATGGAGTAAGAGGGGAAAGTGACACTTATCTCTTCAGGGTTGAAGAAGGATCCGGAGCGAGTGTGGGATTTCCGCAGCTCTTTCCCTCCTGGGCGACCACGGGGCCTCTTGTTCCAGAAGGCTCACCTACAGAGGAGGGGTCTGGAGGAGCAAACCCACCCTCACGCTCCACTTCCCACCACCCCTCATTGTATGTGTACCTTGAGGCAGAAATAATCTCTATTTTTTGAGACAATGGAAGTTTGAGGTTTATCTCCTACTGCAGCATAACCTTGCCTATTCAGACTAACAGAAGGTCCTTAAAAGAGAAGAGGAGGGACGAACTCTCGCTGTCTTGGTCCCAGTTGGAGAACTTTGACTTAAAGGGCCAGGTGGGACCTTGGGGCTTGTGGACTATACGTCTGGGTCCCAGCTGCCCGGCTCTGCGGTCATAGAGCAAGAGCAGCCCTGGCTGGCACGTTTGTGCTCCAGGGAGGCTTTGCTTATACAAACGGGCGGTGCCGACGGCTGCAGTTTGCTGGTCCCCGCTTAGGTGGTTCGCATTCTCCACCTGAACTAGGAACTAAAGAGTGAGGGACTCTAGGTGCCTGCGCCCCGGCCACCAGAGCTGGCCATGGGTTTACGCTGAAGTTCCCTAGATGGTTTTATTTCATAGTGAGGGCTGGTACCTACAGCTGTACCCCAGCGATTAATTCCTAAAAGCTCTTACTCACACAGGGTTGCCAGGGCCATGTGGATCCCCTAAACATCAATAAAGTAATTACGCTAAGAGAGAGTCCAGGTTGTTCAGAGAACCTGTCCAAACCTGCCTTGCAGGTTTGACAACCAACGGGAAGCTTTGTTCTGGCTGCTCTTTAACCCCAAGGGGCCCACCCAGCAGGAAGACCTTTACTGATCGCCCACTCCCTGCCCAGTGGGAAGCCCTGCTGCCATCCAGGCCTTGGGGTGGACCGAGTTTCCCCAAGCCGACAGCCATCGCCTTCCCTTGACTCCTCTGTGTGTATCAAGGAACGAATGCTCACTCAGTCTCCGAAGCTCACAGCCTTGAGCCGTTTGCGGTTTCCTGCCTGTTTTCTTTCCGCCTCCCCTGCCTCGCCCACGCTCACTTCAGAATCTAAGTCAGGGCTGCCAAGCCGGTCTCAGAAGAAATGATGAATGTAGCTGATGAAAATTTATGGACGAGAAAACAATCAATTGCATTAGATGTGGTCTGAATAAAATATATTTTATATCACACTTTTTAGCCTTTTAGAAACAATTTTCAGTTTTGGAATGTGTGACTACATGAGTGAAAGACTTACTTACCAAACACAAATGTCCCTTATCTCTCTCATTACTTGGTCCACACATCACCCAGTCAGCACAGTCCAGCTTTCCTTCGGATGAAGGAACTGGACACCTGTCGAGGTAGGTTTAATCCACTTGGAACAAAGGAATTTCTACTGAAAAAAGAGTCAGTGGCAGGAGACCTGTGGACATACTGGGCCTTTTCCCATGAGAGCCGCAGCTCAATGTCTTTACTGGGAGATGACTTCTCCCAACTGACCAGCTGCGAGAGCCTGGCGTTCAGGATGGTGTGATTTTAAAAGGACCCCTCTGGAGCAGATCGACACTCGGGGCTTCTGAGGCGTCCTTGGCTACTGTGGACCGACTTTCCATGGGGGGTGCCGTGTGGACCCCAATACTTACTAAGTTTTTAAACTGAAACGTTTTTGATAGGGCCGTGGTGTTCCATTTGGAAGGCACGTATACAGAAAGATGCAAGGACATGGCCGGCAAATGATGTATTTCCTAGGAAAATACTCCCCAGCCATGCTTATAGTCCGGCTGTTTCTCTTGTGCTTCCCAGGCTAACAGTGCAGCCCTGCTCGGCCAGACGCCTGGCCACAGGCCCTGCAGGAGGCGATGCCCACTCCCGCCCACTTCTCCTGCCTGGCGCGTACGTGAGGCCCACCTGTCCCGCACCTGAAACCGGTTACAGTTTTCCTCAGGCCACTCTCCTGCTAAAGAGCCTAACACTGACCATGTTAAATTTATTTAATCTTTATTTAATTTAATATTAACTGCAAACTAAGTTAATAATCTAATATGATGTATGTCAATGATTAATGTTATTGTTGACATATGCCTAGCCCAGCTTTAGAATCTTGGGACTCAATTTCTTTCATTTCTTTTTTCCTTTAAATTATTTTTTCATGCCCTGCCTGCCGTCTTAAATACCATTTTGATGGATGAAGAATATTACAAAGAACACACACCTTTTGCAAAAAGCTCAGGCTGTAGGAGTGTATAAACCAACAGTAGAAGCTACCTTCTCTTTTAGTGGCGCCCACTTCCTGTGGCCAGGCTCTGAGCTGAAATGTTCTGGGGTGCAGCTCTTCCAAGGTAACGGCTGCTCGTGTACCTATAGGGAAGTAGTTTAGGGCGGACCCTGGATCCACCCCCACCTGAGTTCACACCCCAACCCTTCTGCTACTAACATTCCCAGCGTGGGCGTGTCACTCCAGCTCTCTTCCTCCGCTCCTTCATCTCTGAAATGCAGGCCATGATGACAGTGGCCCCTATCATGGGGCTGCTGTGAGGAGTAAATGGCCCACACAGATGGTAAGTCTCGGCTATTACAGTGTCTTGTGTCCTTCTGCTTACTGGAGGTCTTTGAGCCAAGGAGCAAGGAGGATTGACAACCTCAAGGATGTGAACTGACCTAGGGAAAGGCCGAGAAGGATAACAGCACCATCTCATCTCAGATGTGTGGACAGAAGCACTTAACAAAATTATCTAATTGTCCCTTTGACCACCTCCACCCATTTCTCCCATCCCCTACCCCCCACCTGGTAACCACCAATCTGTTCTTTTTATGAGTTTGTTTGTTTCTAGATTCTACATATAAATGAGATCATACCATGCTTGTCTTTCTCTGTCTGAGTGACTCCACTGAGCACTGTGCCCTCCAGATCCGCCCATGTAGCTGCACGGTGCAGGATCTCCTTCTCTTTCATGGAATAGCATCCCATGTGTGTATATACGCTACATTTTCTTTATCCAGTTCCCTGTCGGAGGACACTTGCCTTGTTTCCACGTCTTCGCTATTATGAATAATGCTGCAGTGAACACGGGGTGCAGGTATTTTGGGGATAGTGATCTTGTTTCATTTGTACACCCAGAAGTGGGATTGCTATATCGTGTGTACTTCTATTTTTAACGTCTTGAAGACCCTCCACAGTGTTGTCCATAATGGCATGCATTCCCAGAAGGAGTGCTTTCATACAGGACAGAGTGTCTCCAAGGAGTGCTGGGCACTTGGATGGGCACGACAGTCAGTGGGAGAGAGGAGAGGGGCTGGGGCAGCAGAGTGGAGAACCAGAGGCTTATGGTCCCTTCATGGGTTGGGTTGTGTCCCCCATAAGGGGTCTGCTGGGTCCTAACCACTGGAACCTCAGAATGCAATCTCGTTTGGGAGCAAAGCCATCGCTCAACTCAGACAAGGCAGACCGCAGCAGGACTGGCCCCAGGGCCGTGTGACGCACACGGGGACTCCGTGTGAAGACAGACACAGGAGCAGAGAAATGCGTGTACCAGCCGAGGAGTGCCGAGGACTGCGCAGCTGCCAGAAGCCCGGAGAGACCTGGGCCGTGTCTTCCTCAGAGTCTCCAGAGGGGACATCAGACACCTGGTCTCCACAGCGGGGAGGGAATGTGCTTTTGTTCTTTAAGCTGCTCAGTGGTTTGCACTTTGTTACGGCAGTCCTGGGACATGAAGACAGTCCCCTGCGTTGTGGATCCAGGATGCCTTCCGGCTGCTCGGCCTCACACACCCACCACCCCATCCACACTGGCTTGGTCGTGACCCCCACACGGCCCTTTTATCTCTGACTTCCAGGCCTACTTTGCTCTCTGGAACACTTGCACATCTCCATCCAAACTCTTTTTCAAGTCAGTTCAGCTCCCCCGCCACACCTCTGCCTGTGCGTGTTTATATGGGGTCAGACAGCACTTCCTGGTCCTGTGGTGCATGGGGAAAGGCACTGGAAGCTGGCCGTGAGAGGCAGCTGGGTGACATTGCTTCTCTTCCATTCACGACCTCTGTGTCCCCACAGCGGCTGGATGCAGAGTCCGACTGCCACTGAGGAATGGTCTCCGGGAGGGGGCCGGGCGGGGCGGGGTTGGACGCCGGCAGGCCTGCTTGCTGGTCTCCTCGCAGGGCTTCTGTGCGTATCCCATGCCCTGAACCGTGCCCTAGCACCACGCCCTCCGCTGGGCACCCCTGCTCCGTTGCCCCCATCTCGGGTGAGCACACTGGGCCTCGGGACCACACCTTTCTCCCGGCCCCAGGCTGTGGCTTTCCATGAGTTCCCTCTCCTTTTCTGGAACTAAACCCAAAAGCTGGGACTTGGGGCTGGGGTCCTCACTCTTTGTCTGGTGGTTTCTCTGCACATGACACCTGGTTCTTCACCTCCCCGCCAGGCCCCAGCAGGTGGGACTCTCAAAGATAAATGCTGGCGGTCCCATCAGAGCCTCACTTGCCTTCCAGGCCCCAGGTCAACCCAGCCGTGCACATCAGCGCTCCTGGGTCATGACCCCAGGGAGGCGTGTGTGAGAGCTGCGGCAGCCGCTGCACGGAGCCTTATCCAGACCGCGCATGCAGGCGGGTGCTCTGTGCTCAGCCCTCCTGCCCGAGTCCGGGTAAGGGAACCACGAGCTTCCGTCGTGCCCAGGTGCCTGCAAGGGGCATAATAGACGTGAGTCTGCCTGGGGCCCAAAGCCAAGGGGACCTGAGCAGGTGGCCGCCCCTCCCGGTTGGCCTCCACCGTGGGCAGTGCCTGTGCTCGGCCCAGTGCTGGCACCACCAGGCCCTGTCCTGGCTCCTTGTACTTTGATCCTGGCCATTCTGCACCCATATCACATGTGCAGGAAGAGCAGGGTTTTGAGTTGGACACCTGCCAGGTGTATAGATGGCGCCATAAAGGGGATTGGAGTGTGTCTGGGAGCCTTTATTTCCTCCTCCACCTTCCCATGACACAGGTCTACCTTTGCAAGAAGTGCAAACACCATCCGTCCCTGTCATTGAAGGACAGAGGACGTGGACAGCGCAGACCCTATTCTCCTGGGTGGCAAGCTGCCAAGGGCTGTGGGAGCGGTGGGTGGTCCCCGGCCGGGGCGGGTCGACTCGACACGGTCACATCCCTGTGGTCGGCGTCTGCCCAGATGTGACGGGTGTGGGGAGCCATAAATCTCCTCGCCTGGGATGATATGCAGTGATAAGTGACTTCCTCCCTTTTGCCCTGGCTTCTCTTCCTCCCTGCCTCGCATGCTCTCTGTTGTAATATAGCTGATGTACAGTAGGTCATGCTGGTTTCAGATGTACTATGTAGTGACTCGATAATTACATACATTACTAGGTGCTCGCCACAGTAGTGTGGTTCCCCCTGTTACCATACTGAGATACTACAATATTATTGCCGAAACAGGTGATGGGGATAAAGCAGTACAAACTTCAAATCCTAAAATAACTTAGTCATAGGAATGGAACTACAAGACAGAGAGTATAACCTGCCTTTCTCTTTGTTTCTTTTTTTATTGAAGTGCAGTTGATACACAGTCTTATATTGGTTTCAGGCATACAACACAGTGGTTCAGCAGCTCCCCATATTATTAAACCCTCACCCCCACTATCATGGTTACTATCTGTCAGCACAGGAAGATGTCATAGAACCGTCGGCTGTATTCTCCGTACTGTACTTCCATCCCCGTGACCAGCTTACACTGTGGTTGAGATTTTGTGCCCCTTTATCCTCCTCAACCTCTCCACCCGCCCACGCCAACCCTCCCCCATGGTAACCACCAGTCCTTTCTCAGTATCGGTGAGTCTACTGCTGTTTTATTCACTTTGTTTTGCTTTGTTTTTATTCCAAAAATAAGTGAAATCATGTTATTTGTCTTGCCCCACCTGGCTTATTTCATTGAGCATAATACCCTCTAGGTCCATCCATGTTGCAAGTGGCAGGATTTCTTTTTTTATGGCTGACTAATATTCCATTGTGTATATGGACCACATCTTCTTTATCCATTGATCTGCTGATGGACACTTACGATGCTTCCTTATCTTGGCTGTTGTAAATACTGTGGCAACATAAGAGTGCATATATCTTTTCAAACCAGAGATTTTGTTCTCTTTTGGGTGAATTCCTAGAAGTGGAATTACTGGGTCATAGAGTATTTCTAATTTTAGTGTTTTGAGGAACCTCCATCTTGCTTTCAACAGTCCTGCCTCTCTCTTTGGAAGGAGGAAACCAGATGCGACTTCCTGTCTCAAAAGACTCCTTTCTGAAGAAAACCCTCCCTCAGTAGCCTGAAGGCTCAGGCCTTTCAGACCCACACGGACAGGTGCACTTGCTCGGCCGCGTGCATTTCCCTTGCTTTTCAGCGGTTCACACCTTTGGTCTGCATCCTGCATCTTGGGATTTTAGAGGGTAGAAACAGCATCTTCCGCTTTTGTACAAGTCAGATGCTACAGCACGGGACTCAAGGTCTTTAGCCGGCAGTGTGGATAGCGAGCTGGAAATGACAGTTGTGCTACCCTGTGGGTCAGCCGGGACAGACTAGGTGCTGGTGTGACAAGCGGCCCCATGGTACTGGGAGGTACACACCAAAGCCTTGTTTCTCACTCACACTCTCTGAGTCAACTGCGTTTCTGCTCCCGGTCTTCTTAGCCCAGGACGCAGGCTGATGGAGAAGATCTCATGGGAAGAATCGCTGGCTGTCATGTGGAGGGAAAATGAGCACGGAAATGAACATCACCAAACTGTGCAATTGTAGATAGGTAAGATAATAAATTTTATCTTATGTGTATTTTGCCACAGTAAAAAAATGAAAGGAAAAAGAAGAGAGAAACAGCATGGAGAACTATATACCAGCCATACGCTGGCTTCCTCTGGAAAGTGAAACACATTCTTCTGCTTACATCTCATCCACAGAACAAGTTGTCTGGCCAGATCTGCCACCAATGAGACAGCGTGATCTACCCCAGGAGGGTCAGTGAGTCCCTGGAAGTATTAGTGCATTCTCCCAGGCTCCGCTTGGATGCAAGAGCAGGTGGGTGGCTGTTTCTCTCAGGACCGGGGAGGTGGGCAGCAGGGTAGAGCGGCCTTTCCTGGCATTCCCCGTGCTGATGGCCGCCGGTGGTGGGGGCAGTGGGCATTTGGAGGAGTCAGGAGACTTGGATCGACCCTCATTCAGCTGCAGCCAAGTTCTCCGTCTTCTCTGAGCCTTAGATTCCTCATCTGAAAAAGAAGGGGGCAGGGCAAATATCCAGCTGTAAAATAAATGAGTCACAGGGATGGACGTACGGCATAGGGAATATAGCTCGTAATGTTGTAATGTCTTTGCATGGTGACAGATGGTAACTACACTTACCGTGAACATTTAGCAATGCATGTAATTGCTGAATCACTATGTTATACATCTGAAACCCATGTAATACTGCATATCAACTATACCTCAACAAAAAGTGCAAAAAAGGACAAACAAAGAGGAGACTGGATAGACAACTGGTGAGGTCAGTACCCGCTAGGGCTGCTCACAGTTGCATGGAGAGCCCAGAACCACCCGGGAAGCATGCTGGCTCCCGACACGGTGGGACACCCCGTGCAATGGTGGGACCCTCCTCCACACCTTCACCAGACAGGACCCCAGGATCCTTCCTGTTTCTGGACTTGGCCAGCTCCCCCCAGCTTGGTGTTCCCTCTTTTCCTTCTCTCTCCCTCAAAGGCTGGTTGCCTTCCTCCTCAGAGGAATGGGGCTCTCCCGGGCGGGAGGGGTGTCTGACTGCTCCCTGGCTCGCACACTCAAACCTCACCTTCCCAGCTGTCTATGACCTTCTTGAAGGTCACATACATCCCCAAGTCTTTTCTTGAGCCTCCTGAGACCCTGCCTCTTCCCCACCTCCTGTTGCACCTTTCACAGAGCCGGACTCAGTTTCAGTTTTTAAGGTACCAGCTATGGTTTTTATATATGACCTTATTTCCCCTTTTGGTTCTCGTAACATCTCCATAAGGAAGGCGTTTCCCCCGTGATCATGTGACCTTGTGACTCTTGTGCCCACCCCGTGAAATGTAAAATGTTCAGCGCCGTGCCCGGCACACAGTGAATGGCCAACAAGCAGCAGCGATTGCCACTATCATCACTGTTAGCCAGGGAAGAAACAGGGTCAGAAAAGCCGGGTAATGAGGACACATCCAGCTTTGAAGTGGGGCTGAGTGTGAGCTCAGGTCTTGCTGATTCCAGAGCCCCAGGTGGGAGTCCCTAGAGCCACTCCCTAAATGTCTGTCTCTGGCCCTCGTGGGCCTGTGCTGGCCTCCCCACTCCCTGTGCAGTCGCATGACCACGACACCTGCTTTTATAAAAGGTGACATCTGTCACCTGCAGGATGAAGTCTCATAAGCCAGGGGTTCCCTGTGTTGCCTTCTCACTGCAGCTGTGGAAGCTGTGAACTCTGTGTTAGGGTGGAGCGTCTGTCAGGCCTCATCCCTGAATGAAAGGTGGGAAGACTGCTCTGTAAATGCATGTGGGACATGAGAGAAACAGACGCTTTCCATGTTAGGGCCCTGGGGCTGGGCGCTTGTTCCTGCAGCAGGACCTGACCTGCGGGGCTGGTACACTCCCAGAGAAAGCCTCGTGTGATCATTGACAACTTTCTGGGTCTCCGTGACATCGATGCCGTCCGTCCACCCCACCCCCAGAAATGCAACAATCAGGGCTGACTGGCTGCTGTCTCGCCTGAGGGTTTCAGCCCCGGGCAAGTTCACTATGGGTTTGGTGAGACTGAGAAATGACAGTGGAACGTTCTTGGAATAAAAGGGTTTATTACCTGACTTGTTCTCCCGGGGATAGGTGGAGTGCTAGAATTACATCTGCACCCAGCTATCTGCGGGTCTGTGATCCTCCATCTTCTCTGCCTCCACCCAGAGCACTGGGCAGAGCTCTTTATACAGTGACTCAGCCAATAACAGCTTATTGCCCGCAGGTGTGGAAGAGTAGCCTAGCAGGAGGCCAATTACATCATTGGTAGTTTAAGGTCAGGTGAGGATCCTGGCCATGGAAACTTCCATTTTCCCCACAGCTACTATTGTCTTGTTTATTTCACTCAATACTTACTTTTCCATTAACCAAATTTTTCAGCAATAGATCAGTAATTCTCAACAGGAAGGTACCATCTCCTGGGAAGTGTTTTACAGGTTTATGGAGGTGTTTTAGTATTGCAATTTAAAAGGCAGTGGTCGTTCATTCTATTTAGTGGGCAGTGGGGAAGCTGGACACCTTGCAACTTTTGGGATAGTCCTGAGTGACAAAGACTGGCTTCACACCCATCATGACTAGAATGTGTCGTGTCAGTCAGAAGCACTTAATTATTGGGTCCTGGGACCTAACTCAGTTTTGCATGTAAACACAAAGCATCTGGGGGCACCATTTTTGGACTGGGTTTCCCAATCATGCACCCATCATGTATATATAGAGAGACATGAACTTATGGCCAGAGCCATTCACTTTGGAAAGCCCCATCTTTCATAGCGGTGACATCCATGGCGATCTGAGGAGGTGAACCATCAACACATATGTTCTTGTCGGCCTTTGTTGCTCTAGAAT
The DNA here is from genome assembly GCA_029783875.1 of Phataginus tricuspis. Lineage (NCBI taxonomy): Eukaryota > Metazoa > Chordata > Mammalia > Pholidota > Manidae > Phataginus > Phataginus tricuspis. The sequence goes on from JAQQAC010025234.1 coordinate 646,463, forward strand.
TCATTATGGCTTTATGTATGCATGCAACTATGCATATTTAGTCCTTATTTCGAAATGTCAAAGTATAATACTTCTCATAAATCCAGTCTTTTAAATTAGTCTGGCTTTTTTGTTATACTTTCTGCTGCAGTCACACTGAAGCATGACCACAGTGGAACACTCATTATTTTAATGTAAGTGATCTTTCTGTTTTTGGCCCATTAGATGAAGTTCAAGGCATTGACCTGTTTAAAGTGGTGATGTCTGTTGGTAGCTCAATTTATCCACAAGCTTCATTTCCAGGTAGTAAGGGGTGTTGTTCCGTTATTGTTAGTGACAGGCTTTGGGCCTGGGTATCTATTATACCTGGAACTATATACCTGGGAACTCTTAGGCCAGGTATCCCTGACCTCCAGGTGCCTCTGAGGCCTGCTAATGCTCAGGGAGTCAGGGGCCTCTCCTGGGAAGGTGCTGGCATTCTTAGAGGCACGGAGTGTCAGCTCCAGGCAGTGCACAGGGGCTTCTGCCTGAGCCCAGGGGAAGGCACGAGTGATGGGCTGTGCAGGGCCCCAGCAGGTGAGCGCAGTGGCATGCACGTGTACTCTCTCGGGGAGCTGTTCCACGCGCTTGACCCCGGAAGCATTCCAGTCGCCGTTGTCACAGGCACATGTAGACCTGCCCTGCTGGCAGGGCCCTGGCTTGTCACGGCTCGCCAAGGTCTTTGATGGCCGGGTAGTCTCTGCTCGACCTACCTGCAAGGCCAGCCAGGGGCTGTGTCGTGGCTGCATGAGGAGTGGGGCCGAGGAAGGGGACCCTCTGCCTCTCAGGGCCTGGCTGCCCCTGTGTCTCAGGCCTCCCCCGCTCACAGCATGCCGCCCTCTGGCCTGGGTCTGCCTCTGCAGGAGGTGAGAGGGGGAGCTCTTCTGCTCAGAAAGCCCAAGCCGGATCCACAGGGACAGGCAAAGCCTCACACGTGTCAGTCCTTGGAGCCAGGGGCTTGTGGCCCAGAGCTGTGTGAAAGCAGGTGGGGGACAGCATCCGTGGTATGGCCCACGTGGGTGCAGCTGGCAGGAGGACCCTGTCTGCGCACCGGCGATGGCAGCTCAAGCTGGAGGCCCCAGAGATGGGCTGTTTGCTTCTGCAGTGGTACCCGCTGGTGCAGACCTCTCTTGTGAGTGGGTGCCTGGAACTGTCTCACCTGGTCGGATTGCAGCAGGTGTTCACCGTGGACTTGCTGTTCTCACCCTGGTCTCCCAGCTGGGTGCCCGGCAGGGTGCATGGCACCCTCTTCCCAGCGGGATGAGTTGAGGGGAGTCCTGTCTGGTGTGGGGGCTATTGTTGTTCAACTAAGGCTGCGCTCTGCCAGGAACGTGGGGCTGCGGTGCAGAGAGGGCGGGCGGGGGTGGAGAGGCGGCTGCAGGCTGGCACAGAACCAGGAGGGGACAGCCGTGCTCTGGCCCCTGGTCCTGGAAAGGAGCCCCATGGTCCTCTTCCTCCTAAAGAGATAAATGTCCACAGAAACTAAACCGGTGGGCTGTCGAGCCAGCTTGTAGTAGCGTGTGCCCCGGCTCAGAGGCGGGAAGGGCTGGTAGGAGAGGCAAGAGTTTAGGAGGACTCGCTGGCTTCTGGAGTGCCGAGTCTGCATTGCTGCGTTGACCTGCAAGGGGGGAACGGACAGGAGAATAAGCAGGTCTGAGAAGCAGAGCAGGAAGGGTTGGGCTCGGCCGGGCTGGTTCTGAGCCCCAGTCCCCAGGCTGTATGCTGGTGGGGACAGAGATGCTGAACGACAGGCGGCGACAGAGGGGTCTGGGCTGCAGGCTCAGACGGAGGAAGGGTCCCCCAGGCCCCAGCAGTGGGGGCTCTGGGCTTTGCCTCCCGAGTTTCTATGAAGGCTGCTTTGGACGCACCTCACAGCTTGTTGGAGGCTGTAGAAAACCCTGTGTTTGAGAGGGGCTGCCCTGAGGAAAGGCTGTTTTCTGGGCTGATGGGCGTGCTTGTGTGATGTTGTATTTTTCCAGGTTATGGATGTCAAAACCCAGTTAAAAGGAACCCTATTCCAAGAGCAGAGGAGAGGACCGGCTCCCCCGCTCCCCACCCAGGGCCTGCGTGTCAGCCAGGGCTCCAGCCTGATGGCAGGGCCGTTGCCAGGATTATCTGCAGGTGGCCTTCCATGGGCGGAGCCCTGCTTCCCACGCGGTAACTCCATTATAAATGCACAGGGAAGTGCTGTGAATGATTAACCTGCTCCTCTGCTTGCCCTCGGCCTTCACTGTAAGCAAGTGTCACCCATGTGAAAATGGGGGGAGAGGGAGGGGCTGCAGGGTACCTGGGGTGCTTCTGAAGGTCTCTGGAGTGGCCTGAGGTCTATGCCGGGGAGACATGTGTGTCAGGAACCCTGCGGAATTTTCCGGGACCCTAGCTGGGTCCTGTGCAGGAGGTGGGGCCGGGGGGGGCTGTGGTCTGGGGGATGTCGGGAGTCAGAAGCCTTGTCTGGTCTGAGTGCCAGCTCTGTCCCTTCACCGCTGCTGGCTCTAAGGAAGAGGCTAGCTTCACGCCTTTGTGACCTGCAAGCAAACAGCATGTTTTTCAGAGTATGTATTCAGGAGTGTTCCAGGGGACAGGACATCTTGGAGTTGCTACAATACAAGTAGCCACAGCTGGAGACACCCCCCCAGAGCAGAGAGACAGAGGAGGAAAGCATCCGGTTTCTTCCTCCTTTCCTCCCTTCTCCAGCATCCCAAACGTGGTTGGAAGCCCGTGGGCAAATGCCCTGGGAAATGAGGTTTGCGTGGGAAGCCCCACTTGGAGCAGAAGAGCACCGAACGGCTCCATGAGCGAGCAGGCTCTGGGTGATGAGTGTGAGGACAGGTGTGGGGTGATGAGTCTCTGCTGGGATTAGAACCGGTAACTGGGGTCCAGCAACATCCTGAAGGGCTGGGGCTGGGGGGCAGACCAGCACCCTCAGGGCTGAAGGTTTGGAAAGTTGAAGCCAGGGGAACTGGTCAACAGAGGCCCTGGAGAGAGTCACCCGGAATCCTGTCACTAACCCCAGACCCTGAGAGTCCTCCTTCCCAGACACCTGGAGGTTAAAGAGTTTTAGGAGAACTAGAAGGAACTGGATGTTTTGTCTCCAAATCTTTAAACTGTCAGCCCCTTAGATGACGTCTGTGTGTTCTTGTCGTTATCCTTCTGTCTCTCCTCCAGTGGTATCTCCAGCTGTGACTATTCTCTCCTTGTAGCAAATCTAAGATATCCCTAAATGAATTCTGAATAAGCACTAAAATTTCAGGACTTGCACGCCTCCCCCAGGCAGGTGAAAATGGAAGTGTTGGGGTAATTGGGACAATGGCCTTATCGTATAGATGAGGAGTCTGAGGTCCAGAAAGGACCAGTGCGGGTCCAAGACCACACGATGAGTCAGAGCCCGAGTCTAGGGGAAATGCCCTTCTAGCATTTTCCAGAGTGTGGTCTGCAGTCATTCCTTGCGGGGCACCAGGGGTGTGCGACAAGATGAACGAGCTGCCCCACTCCGGACCTCGTGCGGGGCTTGGAGGACCAGCCTCGCTTCCAGGCCTTAAGAGATGACAGGCATTCTGAGACTGGGCTGCCTGTAGCCAGGACGGGAAGTCAGTGTGGCTGTCCAGCCAGCCCCAGCGCTGCCCAGACCTTCCCACCACACTACCCCACCCCTAGTCCCATGTGCTGGCTGGCCCTGGGCACTCAGACGGCGTCCCCGGAAGGACACACCTTTGAGAAGGTGCCAGGTGAGGGTTAGGGTCAAGGGTGCAGAGGAGGGGCACCTGGGAATCTCGCTCACGGAGAAACAGGGCACCGGGGCTTGCCCTCCGCCCTGCCCCTGGGAAGGCTGACCCCCGCTCAGGGGCTCTCTCCTCCACCCAGCCGCACTGGACATCGCCTGGCTTGTGGCTAAGCATGGATGAGCCTCCTGCCCATCCCTTCCCCTTAGGACTCTGGAAATCCCCTTCTCGGCCTCTCCCTCTTCCCGAAAGGGAAAAAGTGCAGCTGTGGGTCCCACCTCACACCTCCTGGAGTTCACCGTGGGAGAGGTTTCTGTGATGCCTGAGGCCTGGCACAAGCTGCTGTTTAACGCCCATGTCGCTATCAGACAATTAACCTTGTTAACATAGTAAACAATTAACAGTCCTTCAACTATCTGCACGTAACAAATTATATTTCTCCACATGTAGAAGCATCGCTGTAAAATTAACAGAATATCTGTAGATGCTGAATTAGAAAGAGCCTGATGTCAGCTTCTTGTGAAATACTTTAACCCTTAGTGCCCTGAAAAGGTGTGTGCATGAGATGTGTCAGTAAGACTTTAGTCCACTGTTCTCGTAGGTTATTTTTTTAATTGAAGTGTAGTTGATATACAATGTATATATATGTAGTGACTTGACAATTATATACATTACAAAATGCTCACCATGGTAAGTATAATTACTGTGCAAAGATATTACAATGTTATTGACTATACTCCCTGGGCTGTACATTTCATCCCCGTGACTTATTTATTTTATAATTGGATGTTTGTACCCTTCACCTATTCCTCCACCTTCCTCCCCTATGGCAACCACCAGTTCTCTGTATTTATGGGTCTATTTCTTTTCACTTGTTTATTTTTTTAGATTCCACATATAAGTGAAATCATGTGATGTTTGTCTTTGATTTATTTCACTGAGCATAATACCCTCTAGCTCCATCCATGTTGTTGCAAATGGTAGGAATTCTTTCTTTTTCAGGCTGAATAATATTCCATTGTGTATATGTACCACATCTTCTTTATCCATTCATCTATTGATGGACATTTAGATTGCTTCCTTATCTTGGCTATTGTAGATAATGCTACAATAAATGTAGGGGCACATAAATATGTTTTAATTAGTGATTTTTTTCTTCAGATAAATACCCAGAAGGGGAATTTGGTATTTCTATTTGTTATTTCAGAAGGGGAAAACTGGGTTACATGGTATTTCTATTTTTAATTTTTGAGGAACTCCTATACTTTTTTCCATGTTAGCTGCACCAATTTACATTTCCATCATCTCAACACTCAAAAACCCATCATTTGGCTATAAAATGGACAGAGGACCTCAATAGACATTTTTCCAAAGAGGAAATACAGATGGCCAAGAGGCACATGGAAAGATGCTCAACAGCGCAAATTTTCTTTTTTCTTTTTCTTACCATACGATTTTCTTTTCCAAGTTGTGTTCTCTTGGCATTGCACGTGGGTAGCACCGTGTATCCAAGAGTTTGATCAATATTTTGTGGAGACCTGCACTTTAAGCAGAGTTAAACAGCCTGGAGCCCATCTCAGTATTGTATTCAATCCGCTGGGGCCCTGGATTTGATCCCCAGGAGATGAGGGTAGCAAAGATAAACAAAGACGGGCGCTAGGCACAGCGATCAGAGCCTCCCTACTGTTTTCTGTCTTGGCTGCGCCTCCTTCCTCCCAGCCTTAAGGGAGGCTCCCCTTTCTCCACATCCTCACCAACACTTGTAGTATCTTGTCTTTTGGATGGTGGCCATTCTGATTGGTGTGAGGTGAATTCTCACTGTGGTTTTAATTTGCGTTTCCTGATGATTAGCGTTTTGGGCACCTTTTCATGTGCCCATTGGCCATTTGGACATCTCCTTTGGAAAAATGTCTATTTAGCTCTTCAGCCCATTTTAAAAATTGGATTTGTGTTTTTTTAATTTTGAATTGTATGAGTTCTTTATGTATTTTGGATATTAACCCCTTATCTGATGCATGGTCTGCAAAATTTTTCTCCCATTCTGTAGCTTGCTTTTCAATCTTGTTAAATGTTTCTTTTGCTTTGCCAAAGCTTTTACGTCTGATGTTGTCCCATTTGTTGACTTTTGCTTTTGTTTTTTGTGCTTTTGGTGTCACAGCTAAAAAATATTTGCCAAGACTAATGTTAAGGACATTATTCCCTATGTTTTCTCGCAGTTGTTTTATAGCATCAGGGCTTATGTTTAAGTTTTTGATGCATTTTGAGTTAATTTTGTAAGTGGTGCAAGATCGGAGTCCAGTTTCATTGCCCTGCACATGTTTATCCAGTTTTCCCAGCACCGTTTGCTGAAGAGACCATCCTTTCCCCACTGGCGTTCCTGGCTCCCTTGCTGAACATTTCTTGCTGGTATAGATAGGGGTTTAATTCTGGGCTCTCTCTTCTATCCCACTGGCCTGGGTGTCTATTTCTGTGGCAATACCATACTCTTTATTACTGTGACTTTGTGGCATAGTTTGAAGCCAGATAATGTGGTATCTCCAGCTTTGTTCTCTTTTCTCAGGGTTGCTTTGGCTATTTGGGGTCTTTTGTGGTTCTGTACAAATTTTGGGATTGCTTTTTCTATTTCTTTGAAGAATGCCCCTGGTATTTTGATGGGGATTGTGTTGAATCTATAGTGGTGTTGGGTTGTATGGCCATTTTAATGCTATTAATTCTGATCCATTAACATGTGGTGTCTTTCCACTTGTCTGTGTCTTCTTCAAGTTTTTTCAGCAAAGTCTTGCAGTTTTCATTGTACAGATCTTTCACTTCCTTGGTTAAATTTATTCCTGAGTATTTTATTGGTTTTGATGTTATTGTGAATGGCATAGTTTTCTTCATTTCTCTTTCAGATGTTTCACCCATGTATATAAGTGCAGGGACATGCAACCGATTTCTGTGTGTTGATTTTGTGTTCTGCAACTTCAGTGTTGGGATTTGAACCTGAATGGACTGGCCCCAAACTCTGTGATCTTAATTGCCTGCGTTCTGTCCCTCAGAATAGCAAAAAGTCGACGAAAAAACAACAAACATAAGAGGAAATAGAATAGAGAATATCAGATTGCATGTAGTTAGGGTCAAGTATTATCTTTTGAAACGTACTTCAGTTGTGAGTGTGTGTGTATGTGTGTGTAGGATAACAATGTGGAAGTTATTTCTTCAAATTTGTTGCAGTCAAAAATTAGAAACATCCTCATCAGCCCAGAAGATATTACCTCTGGTGTAAATTTAGGAATATATGGTTCAGCTCATTGTAGACTGAATTTATGATTTAATTTCCAGGTGACGATTGTGAAAATTAATAATGGGAAACCTCACGTCAGTGGAGTCGGGAGGCCAGAGGGGGGAGCTCTCGCACAGTACCACTAGATGCCGATCGCAGGAAGCATTGTCAGTCACAGACCCCAATAGAGAAATCCTCAACAGGAAAAGTGTCATTAATTCCGGGCCCAACGGGAAAAGATGTGCCCTGCATCTCCTGCAAGAAACTGACTGCTCAGCAGCTCCGCCCGTGGAGACCAGCACCCCGAACTCTTGAATTTCTCCAATGTACTTTTATTCAAAACAGTACCTCCCAGCCTTTTCTTTCTTCTTCATAGAACAATGTTCCTCTTCTTCGTTTGTTGGACTAGCCTATTATTTTTGCCAGAGCTTGCTCGTCCTGAATCGCTCTTCTGTGCTATTCCCAAATAAACCCATTTTTGCCTATAAAATAACTTTTATTTTTTTTAAGTCAGCACAGTGATGCACAGAATGGAACGGAATGCAGTGTCATGTGCGAGGCCCCCCGGCAGCTACCGATGGCTGAAGCGCAACAAGGTGCTAAGCGCCGTGACCACATCTTCGCGAGGGTGAGATGGGAGTGGGCAGCCGAGATGACTGGAACAGGGGCTGACTCTGCCCGAGCCCCCGGACCTGTCTCTCACGGGGCCATTCTCACCTGGCTTGGGTTTGTCCCCAGAGATGACTCAGTCTTAAACCTCCCTTGGAATTTCCTTGAAATTGACTTCATTAAAAAAATGGCTGTAAGTTTAGTGGCTAGGCTGCCAAAGGTGGGTGTGTCAGACCGGCCCGAGCTGCTTCCTTCCTCTTCACGTTCCCGAGGGGCCCTACCGGCCTTTATCCTCCAGGTCGCTGGCTCCTTTCCCGCAGGTCCTCTGTGTCCTCACACCTCTCATCACTCACACTCAGGAGAGTCACTGCACCTCTGTGAGCCCCAAGTCTGCATCTTTACAGTGGAACTGAGAGTAACGCTTACCCTAGAGCATTGCTATGAGTATTTAATCTGCATATTTAATTTACATGCAGGCTCCCAGCTAACATATGTGAACCTCTCTGGAGAAAAATAACCACTAATAAATATTAGTTATTATCTAATTATAGGATCTCTGGTCCCTTACCCAGTACCCTGAACATAAAGACGTTACTGAATACATCGCTGATTTGTTGATGTAAATCCCACTGCTACCGTTTTGCTTTCCCGCCAAAAACCAAACAAGCGCTCCTGCGGCGCCACAGTCGTCAGCTTTTGGCGGCTGTGTTTCGGATTCCACCTGTCCTGAAATGTGTGTCGCGGTGCCTCTTCGTGACTCACATTTCCCTAATGACTTACGACGCGGAGCATTCTTTCATAGGTTTCCTTGCCCTCTGTAGATCTTCCTTAGTGGGATGTCTGGTTAGATCTTTTGCCTGCTTTTAAGTTGGGTGGTTCTTATTGTGGGGGCTTATAAGTTCTTTGTATATGTTAGATAACAGTCCTTTATCAAATAAATCTTTTGCAAATATTTTTCTCCCAGTCTGTGGCTTGTCTTTTCATTTTCTTTACAGTGTGTTCTGCAGGGTGTAAGTTTTTAATTTTAGCGAAGTCCAATTTATCCATTTACTTCTTTCATGGGCTGTGCGTTTGGTGTTGTATCTAAAAAATCCTGGGTTTAAACCTTGAATCCAAGTTTTTTTCTGGTTATTTTTTAGGAGTTTTATAATTTTGCATTTAACACTTAGGTCTGTGATGCACTTCAAGTTCATGTTTGTGAACGGTGTAGGGACTGCGGCTGTGGGGAATGAGACATGCTGGCAGCCTGCCGCCCCCGGAAGATGGCACGGCTCTCTGCTGGGAGCTGCAGGGGAACCGGCTCACGGGCCCGGAGTGGGGCGTCCATCGTGCTGGACTTGGCGGTGGGCAGCAAGTGGGCCGTGGTTCAGTGCCGCAGACACTCGCGGTCCTTTCAGCTTTAGTAGATTCTCTTGAATGGCTGCACGCCCTCGGCAGAGCCTCTCACACGGCGGGTTACAGATTCTGGCCAGCTAGGCTCCCTCCGTGGGGCAGTGGGTCTATAGAGAGTGTAATGCTGAAGTGTGATCCACTTTTTAAAATATGACCAGGTTTTCTTTTGCTCAGGATTGTTTCTGTTTTTCCCCTAGGAACATTTTAAGCCCATATGGACCCGTGAGATACTCGTGAGTCTTTATGTGGTGGGTCTGCACACGGTCTGCCCTCAGGCCAGGTTGCCTGGCTCAGTGACCGTGTTTGGACTCTGTAAAGAGACCTGAATTCTGGGGACTGAAGCTTCAGAGCACTTGATTCTGCCAGAAGAGCTCGCTTGAATGTAGACCCAGCACTGCCCTTACCAGTATCTCCCCTGGGTTACAAGAAGGGGAACAACTTGGGTTGCAGTCACACAGCCTAGGAAAACCAGACACAGAAACTAGCCCTATACTTTCATACACCTTATTGCCATCCACGTCGATGTGGGTCCTCCACACGTCCATCCCTAGGAGCTCATTCGGTGTTTCTGAAACAGCATGATATTCGGTAAAGGAACATGCCTCCTGAATGAGTCACAGAGGCGTGAGAAGCCTCTTGTATCCAGGAGCACAGACACGGCCTCTGAAGCAAGATGCAGGGAAGAGTCTCCTTCATCCTCCATGTTCAGGACACTGCACTTGTGGCTTGTTTTTCTTCGGTTAGTCCAGCCAGACTTCCTTAACTCGTCCGCATTCTGGCTGCTCTCTTTAGGACGAGCTGAATGGAAGAGTCAGGTGTATGCCTTAGGCATCCCCAAGCGAGTATATAGAACTTCCACAGGGAGTCTAGATTTTATTTCAGAAAGTAAGTAGTGTAAAAGAAAGACACAAACAAAACCAGCACTACCAGCTGAGTGGTGGGAGAACTACTGTCAGCCCGCTCTGCAGTGGGCTCGCCTTGGCCACCGAGGACACACGTTCAGGAGCGGGTCTGGTCAGCTCACTTCCCTCCTGGGTCTCGGAGAGCAGGCGGAATGGCGGAATGGGGAAGGAGGGCCCTAGACGGCCCTTCTTCTCCCTGGGTCTCTCTCCCTGCTCCCCCCCACCCCCCGTTTCCTTCTCTCCGGGTCCTTCTACTCCCTGTGACGTGACTCCATGGAACTCCAGGGACACAGAGCCCCACCCCTGCCTGCTCCCTCTGGGGTCTCACCAACGCCATTACTTTGGCCCTGGCTACCTACTAACGGAGGCTGCCTTTACCCACAGCTCCACATCTGAAGGGTGGAAGGTGAGCTGGGGGTCAGGAAAAGGGATGCAGGTCAGATTCCTCAACACTGGGTCTGCCTGCAGGTTACCTTGCTAGCTACCCAGAAAGCAGAGTAACATTCTTCTCAAGATGATGTAATTAAGTCCTGTATTAAGTCCTATATTCCTCTCACCCACATAGACACAATAACCTTGGCATGACCTCTAAGGGATACCAGACTTCTTCCGACCACATTGGTTAGGAATAGTGGGGCCAGTGGCAAATTGATTATTTCCCCTTCTGTTTCACAGATGAGGGGCAGGGAGTCACCATGCATCTGGTTTCGGGCAGGTATTACTAATTTCACCATTTTACAGATAAGGAAATGGTGACTCGTCCAGAAAAGTTAACAAATAGCCTGTAAATCGCAGTACTAGCTTGGAACATCCCTCTTCTACCAATAAGCCCACCGCTCTTTGCCCTTCGTCTCAGCTGCTTGTGAGAAGAGCAGCATGAAACGCCACAGTGAGCTCAGGGGGGTGTGAATGCTGACCTCCGACCCCTCCACTCAGGCCCTCGAGAAAGGCCTGCTCTTCCACCGCACGGGCGCCCCTGTATGTGCGCCACTCTGTGAGTCAGTGCACTTGGAAACACGCAGCGTCGTCCCTTTGTTTTGAGGGAGATGCTAGGAATCTTAAGGCCACACGCCTGGTAACCGGTGCAGACAAGTCGCACCAGGCCGGGTGTTTTCTGTCCTTGCTCACCGGCTCAGTGCAGGAATCCATTAGTGGGTCATGCAGACAAACTGGTTTCATGATGCTGGAAGCAACAGTTCTTCAAATATGCCTTCTGCTTACAGTTTTGAGGGAAACAGTCATATCAGAACTTTCCTGAGATGATTACCAATTTAGTCCCACATCCACCACCTGCTGTGAAGAAAACCGAGACAGGTCCACCACCAGTGGCCAAGTCAGTGATAAAGTAGTAGCGTGTCCCTGAGCTAAGTGTGTAATGTGTGTGTGTTGTGCAAAGAACGTCTTGTTTTTGCTCTTAATCTTTATGACGAGCTGGGCATTTCCTCTTTCTCTAGGGCGAGGAAACTGAAACTCAGAGAAGTGAAGGTAACTGTCCAGGCTCAAGCAGTGGGTGGGCGGCAGACGTGCACTCTGCGCTGGGCCGCCCCTCAGCCCTCGTCCCCACGGCCCTGCACGGCCCTGGGTCATCACCAGCTCAGCTGAGGGAACAGGGGCCGCGCTCGGAGCTGCTGTCTCTGTGGCCACCCCCAACCCCGTGACCGGCGGTGCCGTGCATGCCCGGGGCCTCTGCCAGCCCTCACCACGAGTCCTGGCAAGCGGGAGCGCTGCCTTTTCGGCTGATGGACGGGCCCACAGCTCGGAGGGTGTGCGTCGTGTACAGGCTGAGACGGTGGGGGAGGCTTCTCTCTCAGGCCGTGCACGTGGCACCTGTGTGGTCCTTGGGTCAGAATGTTTCATTATTTTCAGCCTGTTCTGCCATAGCCAAGTGGGAGGAACAAGCCAGCCCATGAAAGGTCCCCGAAGCAGACACAGACAGAGCAGGGGAGCAGGGTGGGGGCTCTCAACGGGACCCCCTGCTGACTCGCAGCCGAGTCCCCGTTAGCGCTCCTGCTCTGGCCGTCCTGCCCTGCCCTGGCCCTGCTCATCTCTTGTGCGTTTATTCCAAAATGGGGCGGACTTCTCTAGGGACTCCTCTCCAGGCTTTGCGGGTGGTTGAGGGAAACTCTGGAGAAGCCCGTTTCCCACCCTGGTGCCAGGTTCACACCCCAGGGAGATTTCCTGGGGTGCAGGCGAGTCCCAGCTCCCCTGCTGAGCCATCATGAGCACAGCCAGCCGTGTCCTCTGAGGGGACAGTGGACAGGGTGCCTGAGGTTGGCCAGCGTCCTTAATTTAAGAGTGCCAGTTGGGTCATGTGCTGAGACCCTGCTTCTCTTGGACGCCCGACTTCCTTGCTGAGGATCTGCTTTCTCACAGAGCCTGTGACCGGCGGCCCTCAGCCCTGGGAGCCCTGAGAGCCCCATGCTGGGGACAGGCATGTAGCCCTGGGACAGGGGGAGGGAGCCGGGCCAGCTTTTTGAATGCTGCGGGCAGAGGTGGGTCTGCATCAGCTGCGCTGGGAAGACAGTTTGCCTTGGTGTGTAAAGGCTTGAGGAGAGGCCCCCCCCCACCCCGGGCCTAGACTCCTCATCCATCAAGGGGATAAGGACACCGAGGGAGCGCTGTCCGGGTCTCAGGCCTGGGGGGGGGGGGGCAAACGCAGGCTGGCTGTAAGCGACCCTGCTCAGGGGCTGCCACTGCCTCACATCCGATCAGCTCCACCATGGCCTTACCGTTAGATGACCTGGAGAAAACACAGCGGGATGGGGCGGGGATTCCAGACACTAGATCAGTAGCCGTAATTTCTGCAGGTGGAGAGGTTAGACCCCGTGAGTCTGGTTAGTAAGTAACCAAAGTGATGTGACGGGTGAAGTCTGCACCAGGCCTGGACCTTCCCAGTTGCCTGTGGCTGGCTAGGAAATCTGGTGCCTCCGGAGAAGGATTAATGTGCAGCAGCGGCTTCACCTGTCAGTTCTCAGCTCATTGGAGAGGGGTCCCGGGCTGTTACCTTAGAGGCGGTGTACTGGGCTCCGCAATCCCTCTGTCCTCTGCTGGGAGGCCAAGGGCAGGGGCCCTCACCTGCATCCGTCCGCCACCCTCCTCCCCCACTGGGCCCTGCCAGGTGGCCAGAGGGAAGACACAGAGGGATTCTGTCGGGGAGGGAACTGACTTTGTTTAGGAAAGTGCTGTTGTAGGCTGTGGGAGGGCGGGAGGGAGGGAGAGGAGAAAAGAAGTGGTGGTCAGGGGCTCTGTTACAAAATGACCCAGATTCCTCCTTCCCCATGAGACCAGCGCAGGCCTCCACGCGTGAAAGCAAGTCCCGTGTCCCCAGCACAGCCCATCCCTCAGCCTTGCTCTCCTTTCTGCCAGAGCCCGCCGCCTGCTACCACCCTGAAGCTGCTTGTCGCTGCTCCACCATGTCCCCCATTCCAGAGTGTGCTCCAGCGGGGCCAGGCCTTTGCCTCGGCTCAGACACCCCCAGACACCTCGGGCAGGCCCAGCGCATGGCGGCTGTTCAAGAAGTGTGTGTAGGATGAAGGTGTGAGTTTGGGGAAGGGAGGAGAGCTGAGCCCTCCATCTGGGCAGAGCGGGCAGCCCATGGGCACGGGGTATTTTCTAGAGCAGGGAGTGTCTGTTCCGTGTGCATGAGTGTATGTGAGCATGTGTGTGACTGTGAGCACTGCGTGTGAGTATAGTGAGTGTGAGAATGTATGC
>JAQQAC010025234.1:673629-712179 GCA_029783875.1 Phataginus tricuspis
CAGGAGGTCGGGGCGGGGCACGTCTGCACCGCCTCCCTCGGTGTCCTGGAAGGGGACAGCAGGTTCTTGAAGAACAGGTTTTCTTTCTTCTTTTTGTTTAAAACCAGTTAACTGAGGTATGACCAACATACAAAAAGCTGTTTGTATTTAATGCATACAACTGGATGAGTGGAGGGGTAGGTGCGCACCATGAAATCATACCACCACCAAGCCACGGACGCCCACCACCTCCCAGTTGCCTTCTGCACCCCTTTATTATTATTATTATTTGCATGTGTGGTAAGAACATTTAATGGAAGATCTACCCTTTCAGCAAATTTCAAGTGTACAATACAGTGCTGTTAGCCACAGGCGCCATAAACTGGTTTTCTGCTAAGAGCGATGAAGGGGCCGGAGAGGGGAGGACGGAGCGGAGCTGCCCCAGCTCGCAGACACCCGCTTTGCTCCCCTTCACCCCGGCTCCCTGTCCTTCCTCTCTGCTTGGACTGAGGCCTGGCCTGGCCTGGGCCCCTGCGCCTCCGTCCCTGGGTCTGTTCACTCACCCAGCTGACCGGGATCCCCTCCCTTGCCTGCGCTCCCTGGGGCCACGTCCCTGGAGCGCTCTCCTGAGGGCCGCCCCGCTGCCGGCTCCGTGGCCCCGGCCCCGCTCCACACTCAGGGCCTCCGTGGTGTGTGAATGCCGCCCGGCCTCCTCCCACCACCTTGCAGAACCTCTTCCCGGGTGCCCCACACGTACGGCTAAGCCCTGCTTACCCATCTGGCCCTCAGTGTTCCTCTGGGACCTCAGCTAACCTTCAGGTTTCCAGCTGTGCGCGATGGGGGCGTCCTGCGCCCCAAGCCCTGCCCGGTGCTCACGCACAGCCCCCACAATCCACCCCACAGGACACCTTGACATTTGACACCACTGGGGATGCTTTCTTTGAAATCGCCTTTATTTTCTAAAACCAAGCACTATTTAAAACTAAAAAATAAGTGGCTTTATTCAGGCTACAGAAGTATGGCAGACATCTTTTAAGCTATTAAGAATGATATAAAAATTAAAAGAAGAAAATTACTATGAGCTTTCTTATCAGATAATTACTTCTAAAATTTTGTGTATTTCTTTAATTTTGTCTACTTATTTTCAAATCAGTTGGCATCACTTCTTATGTAGTTTCGTGTCCTTGTTTCTAACCTTGATAATGTCCCACGAGCATTGCTGCATACGGATAGCACCTCCCCTCGGTTTCATTAATTCCGTAACATGGGTGTGCCCTCCTGTACTCACTGTCCCCTCTGGCTGCGCACGGGGCGGCCACAGAGGAGGCTGCTTGACAGACTATCGCCTTGCCCGGACTAGGCTCTCGGCATCTGCCTGGGCATTTGGCACCCGGTACTTGCACCTGGCAGGCAGGTGGCTTCACTTCCCGAAAGCTCTCATCCCACTGGGACTTTACACCATGTGGGTTGTGTGCTCAGAGTCGAACCCCCGGGCCCCTGGGTCCCCGGCAAGGGTGCCTGAGCTCAGGTACTCCTCTCAGCTCTTGCTTGAGTGACTTTCCCCAGTTCCTGCTGCCCTTGCTGCGAAGGGGACTTCACCCTCTAACCATGCCCCTGGCTTCCCTTGCGTGACCCCCCCAGGGTCTTGGGTGACAACCGTGAAGGGCTGGGGCATAGTTACACGCCCGTGCCTCCTCTACATAGGGTGTTCCCGAGGATAGATTCCCGAAGTGGAAATACTGAATGAGGGGCGGAAGGCTTTCAAGGCTCTTGATCTCAGGCTGCCCTCCGCTCTAATTCCCGCTCTCAGCAGGGTATGGAGGCCCCTGCCACGGACTGCAGGCAGCTGCCAGGGCAGCACAGGCCCAAGAGCAGCGTCGGCGTGGGCGTCGCTCACCGGGCGGAGAAGGCGGAGTGCCATCCGGGCTCCAGCGTTGCTGGCCTGGGGTGAGCGCGTCTCCCTCCCCTGCCCGGGCCCCGGGTTTCTCCCCCTCATCTCCTGGCTCCCCTCTGGTGTCTTAGGGTTTTCCTCCCAATTCGTATGACACTTTCACACACTTTCCCCACTATTTGCCCATTTTTCCGTGGGCTGTTTCCACCCACAGACTCTTGAAATGCTGTATGCTGATTCCCAACACAGATTTTCTAATCTAACAGCCCCTTTGCCCTCAATATCCCAGCAATTCCAGCCTCTTTCAGTTGGTTAAGTTTTGGTTTTATATAAAAATATGTATTCTCAAGATATCCAAATTTGGTTTTAATAAAACATGTCAAAGCTGATTGGTATGGCTTCACATAGAACTCCAGATAAAGCTAAAACACAAGGTCTATTTTTTTTGAGTTACTGAGTTTTTTTTTATTAACATATCATTGGTGTACAATCTTATGTTGCTCTCAAACACACCAGACGGTGGTTCAACAGTTCCCCATAGTATCAGATCTTTGCCGTCCCGTGCGGTCACTATCTGTCAGTGTAGTGAGATGTTACAGAATCATTAACTATATTCTCCGTGCTGTACTACCGACCATGTGAAGGCCTTTTTTTCTTTTTTCTAAACAAATGCATCCAGGGCATGAACTCTGTCTCCAGCTGAATTGTCTGGGACTGTCCCGTTTCTTCCCGTTTACAGTGTGCGAAGCCTGTAACCCAGCGTCGGACTCCGCAGACGACCGCGGTCATCTCCTCTTCTCCACGCCGAGCGCGTGCGGCGGCTTCCCCCCGGGCAGGACAGGCTGCGCTGTCTCGTGTTCCCCTACCATTCAACTCTTCCTTTGGCCCCAATTCCAGGCATTAACCTGTGTTTTAAAATGCATTCTATTACTTCTTTAACAACTTATTTCACTGCAGTAAATATACATGACACAGTGCTCACACGATTCTAACCACATTTAGTGGAACAATTCAGTAGCATTAAGGATATCTTCCAAGTCGTGGGACTATCACATACCCATCTCTGAAGTGTTTCATCATCTGAAACCAAAACTCTCTACTCATGAAACAACTCTGCTGTTTCTGATGCTTGATTTCACTCAACTGCATACATTCTTGATCCACTGCATATTCATTTCCTTACAAAACGTACCATCAAAAGAAAGAGCTGCTTGAGATGCTTCTGGGTTCAAGTTTGCTCGTTTTTTTCTCCAGCTTTTCTTCTACTTCCCTAAATACAGCTTATTTTAAAAAATACCCATGATATTATAATCAATTCAGTTTTGAAGATTGATTGTCCAAACAGGAAAGCTTTAAAATCCTCTCCAAAAAGGGCTGTGCGTACTGTCGCTGGTTTTGAAATGGTGTTTTCCCATAATTTCTTGGGAAAGCCCTGTAGGGCACTGTGCAGATGAAGCAAGCTTAGCTTCCTAGTCTGCTGGCGGGCTGATTAGCTTGTTTTACACTTTCCCCAAGAAGATATTCAAACTGTTTACTACCCATGGTGCAATGTGGCCTGAGCACATGATTCTCATGTTCTCTACATTTCACTGAGTGGTGACTGCAGAGCGTCCTGGAACGCTGGCTGTTCTGCCTGCAAAGATCGGTGTCAGTGAAGGAGGGTTACTTGCAGTGTTGTTTTATTGCACTGCTGATGCTAAGGCACTGATTGCTCTGCTCAGGTAAGGCTTGGAAAGGACAAGACCATATTTAACACTGAAAGAGAAAATAGTTAGCTAACAAAAGACTATTGTATTCTCCCAAGAAGGCATACAAATGGTTAACAATCCTGTTAAAAGATGCTCACGATTTAGGCACCAAGGAAATGTGAATCAGAACCACAATGAGACACCACTTCACACACACCAGGGTGGCGATAGTTGTAAAGAAACATAAGGGCAAGTGTTGGTGAGGATGTAATGAAACTATAACCGGTACACACTGCATCTGAGAATATTAAATGGTGTAGGTTTGGAAAACAGCCTGCAGTTTCAGAGTTAAGTATTGAACTACAATCATTCCCAGGTATATATTTGAGAGATATGAAAACATTTGCTCATGCAGAAACTTGTACACAAATGTTCGTAACAGCTAACGACGTTCATGATTGCCAAGAAGTGCAAGCAACCTATGTGTAGATAAAATGTGGTCAATCCATGCAGTGCGATAGTATTCAGTCATAAAGGAAATGAGGTGCTGATATGTGCTATGTGGGTGAATCTTGAAAACTTTTGCTAAGAAGCCAGGTACAAAGCATCACATATTGTTATGATTCCATGTATATGAAATGTCCAGAATAGACAAATCTACAGACACGGAAAATAGATTAGCGTTTGTCTAGGACTGGGGGTGGGGATGGAGGGGGTGGGTGTTGATGGCTAAGGGGTACGTGGTTTCTTTCTGGGCTGGTGAAAGTGCTCTAAAATTAATTGTGGTGATTATTGTGCAACCCTGAGATTATACCCAAACCCGCCGAATTGTGTGATTGAAATGGTGAAGTGTCTGGTGTGTGAATTACATCTCAGTAAGACTATTTAAAACAGCTATTACTCTGTACGTCTAGAGATACAAGAAAATAATGCAGAAGAAACAAAAGCACCTCCCGCAGATCCCGAAACTCTGCACATCACCTCACTGCTGCTGCACGGACAGCGTGCACCCTTCCCTGCCGCCTGTGCACCTTAGATACGGCTTCATGGAAGGCAGGCATTTTCAGAAAGGCAGACACAAGGCCAAGAGGCTCACAGATTTTGGAAGTTTCTCCCTGATCATCAATACCTTTGGCAGCAAACAGTTCAGATTGTTGAACTTTGTCCTTTCTTTATATGTATAGAGTTTCACAAAAAGCTTTGTAAAGAGAGAAGCTACCCTTCTGCCCCTTTACTTCTGCCTGCTGAGCCCTGCAGGGGGTCCCCAAGGCCTGCGCCTGCCGCTCCACTGCACTGAGGCGTCGGCAGCCCCGAGGCTGAGCACTCACACCTGAAGCGTGCTGCTTTGCGACCCCTTCGGCCTGGCAAAGTCCTGCATATTCATTAAACTTTCTGCCCTAGCTTCCAAAACATTTCTTTCTTACAGCTTATTGGTATGTAACTGACATGTAACCCTGGAATTTTAGTGTGTAAGCGTGATGGCTTGAAACACATACATATTGCAAAATGAATATCACAGTACGGTTAGTGAACACATACAATTACTTTTTGTGGTGAGAACATTTAAAATCTATTCTCTTATCAAATTTCAAGCATATAATATACGTGGTCACCGTGCTGTAAATTAGATCACCAGAACTTCTAATGGGGAGTTTGCACCCTTTGAACAGCATCCACCGACTCCCCTGGTGCCTTGCCTCTGGCACCACGTCCCAATCTGTTCCTGTGGGCTTGGCTTGTCCAGGTGCAAGTGAGACCATAGACATTTATCTTTTCTGTCTGACTCATCTTACTTAGCGTGATGCCTTGAAGGTCTTGCCCTGCGGTCACACATGGGAGGATGTCCTTCTTCCTCGTGGATGAATAATATTCCATTGTGTGTGTAACACATCTCTATCTTTTCATTCCTTGATGGACGCTTAGGTTGTTTCCATGTCTTGGCTATTATGAACGATGTTGAAAAATCATGGGAGTGTAGATATACCTTTGATATGGTGATTTCATTCTCTTCAGATATACATCCGGAAGTGAGATTGCTAGATCATAGGGAAGCTCTATTTTTTTGGGGGGGGGGAATTCCTTACTGTTTTCCCTAGTGGCTGTACCAATTTACATTCCTGCCAACGGTGTGCAAGGTTCCTTGTTCTCCATATCCTTGCCAACACTTGCTGCCTCTGGTTTCTTTGATAATAGCCAGTCTAACAGGTGGTTTTTTATTGTGGTTTTGATTTGCATTTCCCTGATGACCAGTGGTGTGGAGCGTCTTTTCATATACCGACTGGCCATCTGTATGTCTTCTTTGGGAAATGTCTATTCAGATCTTCTGCCCATTATAAAACCATGGGTTTTTTTTTTTTGGCTAGTAAATTATATGAGTTCTTCATATATCTTAGATATTATCTCTTTATCAGACACATGACTTGCGAATATTTTTCCCATCTCATACGTTGCCTTCTCATTATGTTGATGGTCACCTTTGCTGTGCAGATTTTTAGTTTGCTGTACTCCCACCTGTTAATTTTGCTTTTGAATCCAAAAATCATTGCCAAGACTAATGCCAAGGAGCTTAACCCCTGTGTTTTCTTTTAGGAATTCTATGGTTTCAAGCCGTATGTTCAGCTCTTTAATACATTCTGAGTTGATTTTTGGGTATGGAGTAAGATAGTGCTATAGTTCCATTCTTTTATATGCAGCTGTCCAGCTTTTATTTCCAACACCGTTTATTGAAGCAGCTGTTATTTCCTCATTGTATTTTCTTGGATTCCTTGTCATAAATTAATTGACCATATAGGCATGGGTTTATTTCTGGGCTCTCTATTCTGTTCCATGAACTGTATGTGTGTTTTTATGCTGATGCCACACTGTTTTAATTACGATAGCTCTGTAATATGGTGTGAAGCCCGGGAGCATGATGTCTCGTTTTGCTCTTTTTGAAGATCATTTTGATTATTTGGGGGTTTTTTTTTTGGTTCCATACAAATTTTACCATTATTTGTACCATTTCCTTGAAAACAGCTATTGGTATTTTGATAAGGATTACATTGACTCTGTAAGGTTGCTTCGGGTATTTAAAAATATTTAAAAATAATTTTTCCAGTCTATGAGTACAGAGTCTTTCCATTTATTTATGTCTTCTACAGTTTCTTTTATTAATATATTTTAGTTTTCAGAGTACAGGTCTTTCACTTCCTTGGTTAAATTTATTCCTAGGTATTTTACTCTTTTTGATGCAGTTGTAATGGGACTGTTTTCTTGTTTTCTCTTTCTGCTAGTTTGTTATTAATGTATAGAAACACAACAG
Source organism: Phataginus tricuspis (assembly GCA_029783875.1). Lineage (NCBI taxonomy): Eukaryota > Metazoa > Chordata > Mammalia > Pholidota > Manidae > Phataginus > Phataginus tricuspis. Next base: position 680,489 of record JAQQAC010025234.1, read on the forward strand.
ATTTGTGTATTGATTTGGTGTCCTGTAACTTTGCTGAATTAATTTATTAGTTCTCACAGGTTTTTGATGGAGTCTTTAGGTTATTCTCTTTATAATATCATGTCATCTGCAAATACTTACACTTTTATTGCTTTCTTTCTAATTTGGATGCCTTTTGTATCTTTTTTCTTGCCTCTGTGACTAGGACTTCCAGTGCTCTGTTGAAAAAAGTGGTGATAGTGGCATCCTTATCTGGTTCAGGTTGTTAAGTTGTTAGCCATTGATAATGATGTTATCTGTGGGCTTGTCACATGTAACCTGTATTATGTTGTGGTAATTTCCCTCTATACCTATTTCACTGAGAATTTTTATCATAAATGTATGTTGTATTTGGTCAAATGCTTTTTCAACATCAATAGACTTGTACAGAAGAGATTCTCAAGATGGAGGCATGAGCAGGGCGGTGGAAATCTCCTCCCAAAACCATATATATTTGTGAAAATACAAGTATTCCTAAAAGAGAGACCAGAAGATACAGTACAACGGCCAGGCTACATCTACATCTGCGAGAACTCAGCATCTTACAAAAAGGCTAAGATAACAGCCGTGACCCAGCAGGACCCGAGCACTCCCCCACCCCAGCTCACCTGCAGGAGGAAAAGAATCAGAGTGGGGAGGGAGTGGAAGCACAGGACTGCTAAATAACCAGCCCTAGTAATCTGCCCTGGGAGCACAGACACACATCACATGGTGTACTGGATATTAGAGAAACAGAAAAGTAAAATCTGAGACTGAGACTGTGAGAGGGTCCCCACAGCTGGCTCCCCTGGGACAAAAGAAAGTGGGCACCTTAAAAATCTTAAAGGGACAGGGTTTAACAGGTGGACAAAATCGTCCCAGCAGACTCAGCCCAGCAGGCTGGGAACTTTAAGGAGCTTTAGGTGCCCTGATCCCCTGGGTGGCAACACAGCTCCAAAGCCCCTCACGACAATAAGCAGCCTGCCGTTAATTCCCCCCCCTTCCCACCAGCACTGCAGGTGAACAGGCTGACCCACCATTGCTGCGGACCAGCCTGGGAGCAGCCCCACCCACAGCAACCACACAGAGTATTCTCCCAGCATGCAGTTAACCGGGCCAGACCCAGAGGATGCCCCCCCCCGGCACAGATAGCAGAGAGACAGTGCAGAGCCCGGAAGGCACAAAGGGGCTTTATACTTGTGGTGAACACGCGCTGCTCAGCTGCAACCACTGCCGGTGCCCTAGGCCAACCCTGAGATCCGCCCTGTCCACAGCAACTCAGGGAATTAACCCACAGGCTGCTCCCTGCACCCGGTTGCCCAGCACAGGCAGCAGAGACCAGCACAGAGTCCGGAAAGCATGAAGGGGCGCCGTTCTCACAGGAGAACACACGCCGCTTGCCTACTACTCCTGCCCAGTGCCCTAGGCCATCCTGACGGCCGCTCCACCAACGCTAGCTCAGGGGATTAACCCAGAGGCTGCTCCCTGTGTGTGGTTGACCGGCACAGGCAGTGGGGACAGGCAAGGCAACCAGCAAGCAGGAAGGGACTTTGTTCTCCCAGCAGACACATGCGCCACTCACCAGCGATCACTTCTATTGCTATGAAAAGGCAGAAGAAGCTGGGTCAGTCCAAAATCACTCAAACGCCAGAAAGAGGGCCTGGTGTGACTGAAATAACCAATCTTCCTGAAAAAGAATTCAAAATGACCATGTTGATGGAGCTACAGAGAAATATGCAAGAGCTAAGGGATGAAGGGAGATAACAGAAATGAAACAAACATTGGAAGGACTTAAGAGCAGACTGGATGAAGTGGAAGACTGTTAATGGGATAGAAACCAGAGAACAGGAATACAGAGACGCTGGGGCAGAGAGAGATAAAAGGATCTCTAAGAATGAAAGAATATTAAGAGAACTATGTGACCAATCCAAACGGAGCAATATTCACATTATAGGAGTACCGCAAGAAGAAGAGAGAGAAAAAGGGATAGAACGTGTCTTTGAAGAAATAATTGCTGAAAACTTCCTCAATCAGGGAAAGGAAATAGTCTCTCAGACCACGGAAGCCCACAGATCTCCCAACACAAGGGACCAAGGAGGACAACACCAAGACATATAATAATTGAAATGACAAAGATCAAAGACAAGGAAAGGGTATTAAAACAACCTAGAGAGAGAAAAAGATCATCTACAAAGGAAAATCCATCAGGCCATCATCAGACTTCCCAACAGAAACCTTACAGGCCAGAGGGAGTGGCATGAGGTATTCAATGCAGTGAAGCAGAAGGGCCTTGAACCAAGAATACTGTGTACAGCTATATTATCATTTAGATTTGAAGGAGGGATTAAACAACTCCCAGATAAGCAAAACTTGAGGGAATTTACCCACCACAAACCATCTCTACAGTGTATTTTAAAGGGACTGCTCTAGATGGAAGTGCTCCCAAGGTTAAATAGATGTTACCAGAGAAAATAAAATCACAGCAAAGAAAGTAGATGAACAAAATACTAACTAAATGCAAAATAAAATAAACTATCCACAAAATCAGTCAAAGGAAACACAAAATAGTACAGAATAAAACACCTAACATATAAAGAGTGGAGCAGGAAGAAAAAGAAAGGGGAGAAATAAAGAATCATCAGACTGTGTTTAAAATACCTTAATAAGACAGTTAAGTTAGATGGCTAGATAGTAAAGAAGCTACTCCTGAACCTTTGGTGACCAAGAATCAAAAGCCTGCAATGCCAATAAGTACATATCTATCGATAATCACCCTAAATGTAAATAGACTCTGAATACACCAATCAAAAGACACAGAGTAATAGAATGGATAAAAAAGCAAGACCCATCTATATGCTGCTTACAAGAGACCCACCTCAAACCGAAAGATATACACAGACTGAAAGTGAAGGGATGGAAAAAGATATTTCATGCAAATAATAGGGAGAAAAAAGCAGGTGTTGCAGTACTTGTATCAGATAAAATAGACTTCAAAACAAAGAGAGTAACAAGAGACAAAGAAGGACATTACATAATGATAAAGGGGTCAATCCAACAAGAAGATATAACCATTATAAATATCTATGCACCCAACACAGGAGCACCGATACATGAGAAACAAATACTAATAGAATTAAAGGAGGAAATAGAATGCAATGCATTCATTTTAGGTGACTTCAACAAGCACTCACTCCAAAGGGCAGATCACCCAGAGAGAAAATAAGGACACAGAGGCACTGAACAACACACTAGAACAGATGGACCTAACAGACATCTACAGAACTCTACTCCCAAAAGCAGCAGGATACACATTCTTTTCAAGTGCACATGGAACATTTTCCAGAATAGACCACAAACTAGGCCACAAAATGAGCCTCAGTAAATTCAAAAATATTGAAATCCTACCAACCAACTTCTCAGATCACAAAGGTATAAAACTAGAAATAAATTTCAGAAAGAAATCAAAAAGGCTCAAAAATACATGGAGACTTAACAACATTCTCCTAATGAATCAATGGGTTAACGACCAAATCAAAACAGAAATCAAAGAATATATGGAGACTCATGACAACAACAGCACAAAGCCCCAACTTCTGTGGGACGCAGCAAAGGCAGCTCCAAGAGGAAAGTATATAGCAATCCAGGCCTATTTAAAGAAGGAAGAAGAATCCCAAATGAATTGTCTAAATTCACAATTATTGAAACTGGAAAAGGAAGAACAAATGAGGCCCAAAGTCAGCAGAAAAAGGGACATAATAAAGAGCAGAGAAGAAATAAGCAAAATTGAGATGAATAAAACAATAGAAAAAAATCAGTGAAACCAAGAGCAGGTTCTTTGAGAAAATAAACAAAATAGATAAACCCCCAGCCAGACTTATTAAGAGAAAAAGAGAATCTACACACATAAACAGAATCAGAAATGAGAAAGGAAAACTCACAAGGGACACCACAGAAATACGAAGAATTATTATAGAATATGAAAATCTCTATGCTAACAAACTGCATAACCTAGAAGAAACGGGCAACTTTCTAAAAAATGTTCCATGACTGACCAGGGCAGAAACAAAAAATCTAAACAGACCAATTACCAGCAATGAAATTGAATCGATAATCAAAAAACTACTCAAGAACAAAACCCTCAGGCCAGATGGATTCACCAGTGAATTCTATCAGACATTTAAAGAAGACATAAAACCCATTTTCTTTAAAGTTTTCCAAAAAATAGAAGAGGAGGGAATACTTCCAAACTCATTCTATGAAGCCAGAATCACTCTAATACCCAAACCAGGCAAAGACACCCCCAAAAAAGAAAATTACAGACCAATATCCCTGATGAACATAGATGCAAAAATACTCAACAAAATATTAGCAAACCAAATTCAAAAATACATCAAGAGGATCATACACCATGATCAAGTGGGATTCATCCCAGGGATGCAAGGATGGTACAATATTTGAAAATCCATCAACATCATCCACGACATCAACAAAAAGAAGGACAAAAATCACATGATCATCTCCATAGATGCCTAAAAAACATTCAACAAAATTCAACATTCATGATAAAAACTCTCAACAAAATGGGTATAGAGGGCAAGGACCTCAACATCATAAAGGCCATATATGACAAACCCACAGCCAACATCATACTTAACAGTGAGAAGCTGAAAGCTTTTCCCCTAAGATTGGGAACAAGATAAGGATGCCCACTCGCCTGGCTGTTATTCAACATAGTACTGGAGGTCCTAGTCAAAGCAATCAGACAAAACAAAGAAATAAAAGGCATCCAGATTGGTAAAGAAGAAGCCAAACTGTCACTATTTGCAGATGACATGATATTGTACATAAAAAACCCTAAAGACTCCACTCCAAAACTACTAGAACTAATATCTGAATTCAGCAAAGTTGCAGGATACAAAATTAATACACAGAATTCTGTTGCATTCCTATACACTAATGATGAACTAGCAGAAAGAGAAATTGGAAAACAATTCTATTCACGATTGCATCAAAAAGAACAAAATACCTAGGAATAAACCTAACGAAGGAAGTGAAAGACCTATACCCTGAAAACAAGACACTCCTAAGAGAAATTAAAGAGGACACTAACAAATGGAAATTCATCCCATGCTCTTGGGTAGGAAGAATAAATATTGTCAAAATGGCTATACCACCTAAAGCAATCTACAGATTCAGCGCAATCCCTAACAAAATACCAACAGCATTCCTCAACTAACTGGAACAAATAGTTCTAAAATTCATATGGAATCACAAAAGACCCTGAATAGCCAAAGCAATTCTGAGAAGGAAGAATAAAGCACGGGGGAATCTCACTTCCCAGCTTCAAGCTCTACTATAAAGTCACAGTAATCAAGATAATCTGGTACTGGCACAAGAACAGACCCATAGACCAGTGGAACAGAACAGAGAGTCCAGATATTAACCCAAACATATATGGTCAATTAATATATGATAAGGGAGCCATGGATATACAATGGGGAAATGACAGCCTCTTCAACAGCTGGTGTTGGCAAAACTGGACAGCTACAAGTAAGAGAATGAAAATGGATCATTGTCTAACCTCATACACAAAAGTAAACTTGAAATGTATCAAAGACCTGAATGTAAGTCATGAAACCATAAAACTCTTAGAAAAAAACAGGCAAAAATCTCTTGGACATAAACATTGGAAGAGCAACTTCTTCATGAACATATCTCCCTAGTCAAGGGAAACAAAAGCAAAAATGAGCAAGTGGGGCTATATCAAACTAAAAAGCTTCTCTACAGCAAAGGACACCATCAGTAGAACAAAAAGACATCCTACAGTATGGGAGAATATATTCATAAATGACATATCCAATACGGAGTTGACATCCAAATTACATAATAGCTCACACACCTCAACAAACAAAAAGCAAATAATCCAATTAAAAAATGGGCAAAGAATCTGAACAGACACTTCTCCAAAGAAGAAATTCAGGTGGCCAACAGGCACATGAAAAGATGCTCCACATCACTGGTCATCAGAGAAATGCAGATTAAAACCACAATGAGGTATCATCTCATACCAGTGAGGATGGCCAACATCCAAAACACAAACAACAACAAATGTTGGTGAGGATGTGGAGAAAAGGGAACCCTCCTACACTGCTGGTGGGAATGCAAGTTAGTTCAGCCATTGTGGAAAGCAGTATGGAGGTTCCTCAAAAACTCAAAATAGAAATATCATTTGACCCAGGAATTCCACTCCTAGTAATTTACCCTAAGAATGCAGGAGCCCAATTTGAAGAAGACATATGCACCCCTATGTTTATCGCAGCACTATTTACAATAGCCAAGAAATGGAAGCAACCTAAGTGTCCATCAGTAGATGAATGGATAAAGAAGAGGTGGTACATATACACAATGGAATACTATTCAACCATAAGAAGAAAATAAATCCTACCGTTTTCAACAACATGGATGGAGCTAGAGGGTATTATTCTCAGTGAAATAAGCCAGGCGGAGAAAGACAAGTATCAGATGATTTCACTCATCTGTGGAGTATAAGAGCAAAGAAAAAACTGAAGGAACAAAACAGCAGCAGACTCACAGAACCCAAGAATGGACTAACAGTTACCAAAGGGAAAGGGACTTGGAGGATGGGTGGGAAGGGAGGGATAAGGGGGAAAAAGGGGCATTATGATTAGCACATATAATATAGCAGGGGTGGGGCACAGGGAAGGCAGTACAATACAGAGAAGACAGGTAGTGATTCTATAGCATCTTACTATGCTGATGGACAGTGACTGTAATGGAGTATGTGGTGGGGACTTGATAAGGGGGAGAGTCTAGTAACCACAATGTTGCTCATGTTAATTATACATTAATGACACCAAAACAAAAAAAGTAGACTTATAGACACTGAGAAATGACTGTTGGTTACGTGGGGCGGGATTTGGGTAGTGGGTGAAGTAGGTAAGTGGGATAAAGAGGCATAAAATCTCAATCATAATATAGTCATGGGGATGAAAGTACAGAATAGAGAATACAGTCAATGACTCTGTAACATCTTGATATGTAGACAGATACTAACTGCACCAGTTGAGGTGTGAATTCATCAAAAATGAAACAAGATTTTATGCCTCTTTTTGATCCTGCAAAGCCAGACCCAGTGATGACAGCCTTCTAGCTTGCTTTTCCTACACTGGTGCCGAGTTCTTGGGTCTGTGTCCTTTCTCCCAGTCCCGCAGAACTGGGCTGGCTTCCTACCTGTGCTGAGCAGCCTCTGTGAAGGCTCGTCGTCACCGCCATCAGCAGCATGCAAAGGGAGCTGGCCACAGGACAGAGGAGCGAGTGGGTGAGCCGTGGAGAGTGTCAGGGGTGCTTGTGGGCCAGTTGGGGAATCTTCAGGCAAGGCACCCCCGTGGGCAGCTTCCTGATGGAGGCTGAGGAGTGGTTAGTAGGGTCTGCGGCCTTTGATACATGGCATTCCCGGTCCCGGCTCCTGCTCTCCCAGCCCCTCGTCCGTCCTCCGGTTTCGCAGCTTAGGACTCAGTACTCGGGATGGTGAGAGAGAAATGGGTCTCTTTGGTAGGGCGCTGCGCAGCTTGGGAGGCTGGGCACTCTCATGCCCTCACCTTCTCCCTGGCAGGGCTCTCAGGCTGAGGAGTTCTGTCTGGAGCTGAGCTGGGCAGCCTGGGGAGAGGGGTGATGTGGGTGAAGTGAAGGTGTTTCTCGTACCCTCTTTCATGCACCTAATCTTGGATTTTTTAGCTCCAACCATATCCTGCGACTTTTCTGTTGGATTCCCCCACTTCCGCAAAGGCACTCCTGTCTGTGGGTGATTGTCAAAATTGGTGTTCTTTGTGGGGACGATGGTAGGAAACTCACATTCCGCCCCGATAATGCTGTCACTCCTCCTAAACTTCGGGTGTCTTTGGAGAACACACTGGGCCTTTAGGCTCAGGGGTCCCTTGGCAGCCGCCACTGCTCAGTGTTTGGAGTTTGCGCGGCCAGGCTTTTGTCTTGTGTTTTGGCAGCACAGAACCTGCACATTCAAACGTGTCCTTCGGATTAAAACGGAGCCTTCAGACTTCTGTGATATGGGATTTGATGCTTTTTTAGGAAGCTTTGATTTAGCCTATTCTCTCTTCTTTGCCCTAGGTCTTAGTTTGTTCAGCATTCTGGTCTGACCAGGCACGAGTCTGTCAGGGCAGCCATAATAAAGTGGGCAGCCTGCATGGCTTACGTCGTCTTCTCACAGGCTAGGAGCGGGATATCAAAGGGTGTTCTGAGGGTGGGTGTCTTCTGAAGCCTCTCTCCTTGTCTTGAAAAAGCCCATCTGTCTCCGCATGGCCTCCTCCTTTCTATGTGTGACCTAATCTCGTCTCGTAAGGATTCCGGTCATGCAGGGTTAGTGCCCACCCTATTGACCCCATTTAACTTATCACCTCTTTGAGGAACTTATCTCCAAGTAGCCATACTTTGAAGTAATGGGGGTTTGGTCTTCAACATATAAACTTTTAGGTGACACAACGCAGCTTATAACGACCAGTACCGCTCAGCTTCCGGGGTCCTATTAGTCCACGCTCACGTGTGACCAGGGGGCCCGCGAGTTGCTCTGGACAACAACTGGGAAGGTGTAGGGGATTTAAAAATTCAAAGATTGCTGATACCAGATTGGTGAAATCTCAGGTAAGAAACTGTAATTTTGAACGGATGTTTGTGTGGTTTGGGGACCCCTGGCTGGGGAAGAAGGCAGAGTGTCGACCGTCCTTTACTTGATATTTGTTGGGGGGTGGGTAACAAGGACGAGCTTCACAATCATCACCCGGACTTCTTTCTGCAGGCACGGATGCCCCGGAGTTTGCAGGCACGAGCGGCACGGGCTGATTCTGTATGGCCTGTGCATCTCAGTGTCTCTCCCGCTGTGCACTTTATGTTCACTACGGACATGGGCACTTAGTATCTGGGGGAGTGGCAGCTATGAAAACAGGGCTGATTTCCATTCAAGTCTGTCTGTGGATGAAGAGGAAGTTGGGGTTACAGCCCAGAAAAATGTCATTTTGATTATTTTTGTGGGTGTCTGATGTCAGCCTGTGTACTGAGGCTCTGCTGAAACGTTTTGAGCGTCTCCTTGGCCAGCGTCGGGTGGCTATGTACGGGTATGTGTGGGTGAGGTGGTGGTGGTTGTGCGGTAAGCAGCCACTGATGGGCACGTGGCCATAGGGAGCCCATAGCCATGCTGCTCTGCCTTCTGGGTCGTTGGGTGAGATGCAGGATGAGGGACCCAGAGACCCGGATGGAGAGGGAGTCATGGCATCAAACTGGGACACCAGCCCAAATGCTTCTGGGCTTATAAATTGTGCTTCTACAGATGGAATTTCCCTGCAGACTGTTCGTATAGCAGGAGGGGCGCCATCTATGCGCGAATGTGCGGGAGCATCGTGCCAGCTGGGTACTGCGGCTGATGTCACTGTGATGGGATTGAATCTGGAGTTTGCTGAGAAGAGCTAGACTCCTTGAGCATATGGTGCTGACTGTGACGGGGGGGCCACGCATTCCCCAGACATTCCTGGGGGGCCTGAGCCGGTCACGTCTGGCTCCTGCCGAAACCGCCCACTCTGGGGCTGCCCACCGGGAGGCTGCCTAGTGCTGAGGCTGCACGCGCCAGTCCTACTTCCATTTCCCTCTTTCCTTCCCATCTATGGGGCTCAGCCTTCCAGGACTATAGGTCCAGGTTGAGAGAAGTCAGGTGACTGTGCAGACCAGAGATCTCAGCGCCAGTCTCCCCAGGCTGGTAGTTCACAAGCGGGCTATTCTGAAGGGCAGCCGGGCTATGTGACCTGTGACCTGCCGCTGGCCACCGTGACCCCAGGCGTGGAGTTTGCTTGGGGCCTGTCAGACCTGAACATCAACCTGGGGACTTCTTGGGCCGTTTGCACGTTACCTGACCAGACCTACTGGTAAGTTGGTGCCCATGTTCCAGACAAGCATTTCCCTTGTTCCCGGTCTTCTTCTACACAAGCCATTGTGCACTTTGGAGCTAAACAGCTTCGTCTGTGACACTCTCCAGGCAGCTGGGACACTTCACAGTGGGTGTGGCCCCAGGTTCTGCTCACAGATTCAGGACCTTTAGGGAAACCTTATGTCAAAGAGGTAACCTCAGCTCCTTTGATTCAGGAAAAATTGTATTTTATGCTTCCTTCAGAGAAATATCAAAGTATATTAAAAGTAAATTAAAGGAAGAAAAGGCTAAACTCACTAAAGGTGGCCTGTAAAGTTGACATCTGTCACCACATAGCAGTATACCTTGTTTCTCATATATTTTAAGAGTCAAATGGCAAGCATCAGGTGATAGAATATTCATGATCCTAGACCCAGAGTAACAGGAGCCGTCATTCTCCAAGGTCACCAAGTGCCGGTGGGCGTCGGTGGCATGGTGTGGGGAGCAGGGTGGAGCGAAGGCGCTGAACCCACCCCAAGGAGCTTTCAGAGAGGGAGTCGAAAGAATTGTCTACAGAACAATGAAAGCATTTTAATGAGAGAAAATTCTCCCAAATTGGGTGTTAAACAATACACCCTGAGCTACATAACAGTAATATGAGAAAAGATGAGTATCTTTGTATATGAACTATGTATATATAGATACGTTTATTTATGTGAATTATATGATAGTGTGTGTGTAAATATATAAATATGTGTATATATATATATATATATATATATATGTGTGGCCCTCACCGAGGGCCAGAGGGGCAGGGGTGTGGCTCCCAGGGGTGTGAGCCGCTCTGACTGGGTGGTCCCCAGGGTCCTGCCCCTTGCCCTCCCTGAGGGCCCACCACCCATTAGGAACGGGGCATGGCCACTGTGGCCGTCCCCTCCCGGAGCGCTCAGCCTTGCAGGGAAGCCAGGCTCCCATGGTGGTCACTGCTCTCCTTGGTTAAATCCAGCCACCTGCTCCCACCCCGAAGCACCGGTGCCCGCACTGCCTGGCTCGCGCCGCGGCCTGGGGCTTGAAGCGCAGGTCAGGCTCAGGGAGGGCGGGACAGTCGGGTGGGACAAGCTGGTTTTATTCTGGCTGCTGGGAAAACGTGGCCCCACCACACATCCCCACGGAGAGCAGAGCGTGACACCGGGCCTGGGACGCCCAACTCTGTGCCAGCTTCCTGCTTCTCAGGCGTGCCCGTCAGGGGGTGGTCACGGTGGGGAGGCCGCCAGCGGCCCCCGGGGGGCACGCTCCCCCAAGGACAAGAGAACTGGCAGGAACGCCTGAAGCGTGGGAGTGCCCCATGTCCCTTACCCCAGTCGTGCCGTCTGCACAGCCCTGGGCTTCAGCCATCGCCCCTCTCAGGTCACTGTGCTCATTCTAACCAGAGATGACGCTCCGCCCACGTCCCGGAGAACAGCCATGTCACGGAATTAGCCCCACCAGCCCAGCTCCTGGGCACAATTCTGAAGGGACCCACCCCCTCCAGCGCAGCTCACACCCCTGGGAGCCACACCGCTGCCCCTCTGGCCCTCGGTGGGGGTGAGACCCAGCCTGCTTCCCAGGTGTGTTCTGCGCTGAAGACAGCGCCTGCTCCAGCATCTCCATGTTCATTCCCTTGACCCTCAAAGATCAGGCAGCATTTCTGTGGAGCATTTGCTTCCAGACCAGGCCCCGGGGCGCTTCCGGGAGTCGGACAGACTCCACCCCAGACCGTCTGGATGCCAGGCTGGCTGCAGGGCGGCTCTCACACAGGCCGACCGGCGAGACAGCAGCCCCTTTGTCCAGGAGGGTTCTGGTCCCGCCCGGGGCCCTGGGGGAGCCTCGGGCTGGAGGGCAGCTTGCGGCCCAGGAGGAGCCCCAGGGAGCCCGTCCCTGAGGCTGGGCGGAGGAATCAGATGCCTGAGCCTTGGGTCCTCAGGGCCCGGAGTCAGAGGGGTGTGCGGGGCTCCATCCCGGAAGGCCCGTGATGGGCCGGGGCACCAGGTGCAGCCCGACAAGGGCTGGGTGGCGAGAGGCCAGAGTGCCTGCAGAGTTCACAGAGGCAAGACCCCTACCTTCCCCTGGGCCCACCCGATTCTCTGGGCCCAGCGAGGGGCCAGCACCCAGCCCCAGATCGACCACAAGATTCAGGCGAAGTGCCCAGGTGTGGGCGAAGGCGGCAGGCGGCAGACGGTCAGGCAGGGCGTGGGTCTTGTTCCCAGAGGAGAGCAGGTTCGGGGAAGCTGGCCTCTGGCCCCGCCGCTGGGTGCAGGAGAATGCCAGGGCGCCAGGAGGCCGGCTCTGTGTGCTCCCCTGCCGTCCTGGCCCCGGGTCGGTGCGCGGGGTCTCAGAGCCCCCTTTGCGGCGGTGTGTGACCCTGGGAATGGGGCGCCGTAAGGGGGCCGGCCCGGCGCGGCTCACTGTGAACGGGGAGGCAGAGCCTCCTGAGCCCCATGCCCCGGCACCGCGTCCCCGGCCACAACAACCGGAAGGCGCGTGTGAGCTTTGAAACACTGGGTCTCTGAGTAGAAACCCCACCAGCTCCTGCAGGTGGGAGAAGCAGTTGGCCTTTCCTGGGGTCCGTGAGGCGTGACAGGGCCCTCCCAGGAAGGGAGGCTGGAGGGCCCCCGAGGAGACCCGCCGCCCACTCCACGAGCCCGGGGGCGTCTGGGGCCAGGATGGCAGCACCAGGCGCAGGCACCTCTGGGCAAGGCTAGAGCTGCCCCAGGAGGGGCCAGGGGCCTCTTCGCCATCTGGATGGAGATCCATGGCTCCCTCACGTGGGCAACGTGGCTGGGGGGGCACATGGGTAGAGGTCCCTCAGGGCCAGGAGCTGGGAGGCTGCAGACCGCAGAGCCAGACCCAAGCGGGGCGTCCTAGGGAAAGCGTGGTCTGCAGAGGGCCCGCCCGCCCTCCTCTGTCCTCCCCACCTGCTGGCTTCGCCTCTGCTCTTATGACCCAGCACACAAGGCTTCACTGCAGGCTCGGAACAGTGGTCCACTGCCCTCAGAAACTGAAAGCCGGGTATTGATTTGCAAGTCACTCGTAGGTCAAGGCAGAGCGGGCTGAGAGCTTTCACTCTTGTTCAAGCCCTTTGTTTATATATTAACCCGCTGGCATTTTCCCCAAAAGTTTATGATAGTCTCTCTCTCTCTCTCTCTCTCTCTCTCTATACATATATACAGGGTCCATGTGCCCTGGACAAAGGGGCTGCTGTCTCGCCGGTCGGCCTGTGTGAGAGCCGCCCTGCAGCCAGCCTGGCATCCGGACGGTCTGGGGTGGAGTCTGTCCGACTCCCGGAAGCGCCCCGGGGCCTGGTCTGGAAGCAAATGCTCCACAGAAATGCTGCCTGATCTTTGAGGGTCAAGGGAATGAACATGGAGATGCTGGAGCAGGCGCTGTCTTCAGCGCAGAACACACCTGGGAAGCAGGCTGGGTCTCACCCCCACCGAGGGCCAGAGGGGCAGCGGTGTGGCTCCCAGGGGTGTGAGCTGCGCTGGAGGGGGTGGGTCCCTTCAGAATTGTGCCCAGGAGCTGGGCTGGTGGGGCTAATTCCGTGACATGGCTGTTCTCCGGGACGTGGGCGGAGCGTCATCTCTGGTTAGAATGAGCACAGTGACCTGAGAGGGGCGATGGCTGAAGCCCAGGGCTGTGCAGACGGCACGACTGGGGTAAGGGACATGGGGCACTCCCACGCTTCAGGCGTTCCTGCCAGTTCTCTTGTCCTTGGGGGAGCGTGCCCCCCGGGGGCCGCTGGCGGCCTCCCCACCGTGACCACCCCCTGACGGGCACGCCTGAGAAGGAGGAAGCTGGCACAGAGTTGGGCGTCCCAGGCCCGGTGTCACGCTCTGCTCTCCGTGGGGATGTGTGGTGGGGCCACGTTTTCCCAGCAGCCAGAATAAAACCAGCTTGTCCCACCCGACTGTCCCGCCCTCCCTGAGCCTGACCTGCGCTTCAAGCCCCAGGCCACGGCGCGAGCCAGGCAGTGTGGGGCACCGGTGCTTCAGGGTGGGAGCAGGTGGCTGGATTTAAACAGGGACGGCGGTGACCACCACCACATCCTCCTGGCCTCACACCTTCTCTGCTAGAAACCTGCTTATCTCCAGCCACCTCCGCAGGTCAGGAGTTCAGGGCAGGCTGTGCTAGGAAATTACGGATTTAATGGATGGGCCGAGGAGATAAGAGAACCATAAAAGGTGCAGCCTTGGGCCGCGCCTCCCTGCCTCCCTCACGGGAGTGGGACAGGGCTGGTGCTTCTCCTCTTCTCAGAAGTGAGTGGCAGTCCTGTCGATGCGGATCCTGTGGTGGGTGGCACCTGTGCACCCTTCACAGAAAAATCTAAACCGCATAGGAGTACAGTTTTAACAAATTCAGGTGTACAACTCGACCAATGAATGGCGTGGTAGCAGGTGCGCTTCGTGAATGTGTCGGAGGCCAGGCTCCAGCAGGGGCTGCCCGGGACCCAGGAGGGCAAAGAGCATTCATGTGCAGATGTCACGATCTCAGCAGTGACTAGGCATGGTGGTTTTGCTCTGGTTTGTGGACTTGATGAAAGCAAAAGCTGAACCTCACTTAGAGGAGAGTGAGCAGATGCAACCCTTCTATCTATCCAAGTGACAGGCCCTGGGTGCATCCCCCGCCCTGAGGCCCGGCTCCTGGGAGTGCCTGGGGGTCTGGTCCCATCAGAGGCAAAAGCCAGGTGTGCACTCAGCTCACAATCTGGCTCCCAGACGCTCACACCCACACCGCCGTGTACACAGCATTTCAAGAAGTGGGCAGGGTCACTGTCCCCATTCTGCCAAGTGCAAACTGGTGCCCGCTTCCACTCACAGGCTGGAATAGGTGGGGTCTCCGTGCCCACCCTGCAGAGAGCCCTCCACGCCCGCCCCCCAGCCCTCACGTCCTCTGCAGCAAGCAGGCATCACCATTTCTCTGCACAGAGCAGGAAAGCTGCCTCTGAGCGGTGGAACCTTGAGCCCAGGCCCCCACAGAGCTCAGCCCCGGGGCGGGGATTGCCTTGTCCCGAAGCGCGTCCTCACTGCCATGAGCAAGGCTCTTTCCTTAAAAATGACCTTTCCTCTCCTTACAGCTGCCTGTGTTCCGTGTGCTCTCCTTCCACCCCCGCCACTTGCTTTAGGACTAGAGGCCTGTGCTCCTTCACCCCTGCTGCCCAACCACCACGGCTTGTGCTCTGTGTCTGCGTCTGTAGCCGTGGGGATGTGTGGCGTTTGTTTATTTGCTCCTTTTTCTCTCTTAACGAAAGTAACATTTTTATCTGGTATTTGAGGTTGTGAGAGAGACTAAGCAGAAGAAACTTGGAATGAGGTTGGACACAGTTCTTAAAAAGGCACTGTATATTTTAAAAATTGTATATTAATATATATTTTTATTATGTGTGTGTGTGTATACATACTTGTCTTTGGTAATTATGGGAAATGAGACCTGGGATTCAAAGTGTGAAGTAGGCTTTGTTATTTCCTGAAAACCTGCCTTCAGGAAGGAAAAGGTGGGGCCCCAACGGCTGCCTGGCCTCTTTCTCAGACCCCTGGGAGGACGGCCCTGAAGGCAGGTGCGCACGGGGCCCGTGGAGCTCCCCGAGACAGGGCAGCTGGGTTTCCTTCCGGAGTCGGCAAAATTCAAATGCGCTTAGAAAGGAGCATTAAGGACACGAGGTTAGAAAGAATGTCAGAGAACATCTAGCAAATCCTGGCTCTGTCATTTTGTTGGAGAACGAGTGTGTTGTGGGGCTGGACAGAAACCAACGAGGTGGGGTCCGGCTCTGAGAGGAGGGAAATTTAGAATTGGGACATGGGGGTCCCTGGCTAAGGGGCTACTTGCCGCGGTGTATGACAGGCTCGATACTTCCTGGTACATGGAGAGCTCTAACTACTCCCAGAAAGTGATTTCTGCATCTTGGTGAGAACATCCTATGTCAGCCATGCAGGGAACTCGGACAAGGTGCACATCCACACAAGAAGGAAATCCCCCATATGGACCCTTTATAGGGAAGGAAAACCCTTCCCCTGGGGCCCCTGGAGCGAGAAGAGGCAGCATCTTTCTCATCCCTGTCCCCAGGGAGAGGCACAGCGGGCTAGGTCCAGGGCTGGGCAAATTCTCACTTTGCCAAATGAAGGATCACCTGCCCAGGGCGTGGTGGCTGCCTGCAGACCCGGGCCTGACTGTCTGCTCTCCCCGGGCCTTCTGCAGGGACCCCATGCCTCCATCTCAGCCCCGAAGAGCCTCCTTTCCTCCTGCATCCTTGCCCCTTGGGCTTCTGCACTGTGGGTAAGAAAGACCAGATGGCCCCTTTCTCCCTAAGGCTGGAAGGGTAAGGTGGACAATACAGAAAAGGGATGCCCTCTTAGGGGAGGCCAGGCCCTTCTCCAAGAGCATTGTTGGGGACCCCCGATCAGCCTTGGGCTGTGGGCAGCTGTGGGCATGGTCCTGCATGGGAGGTGGTGGGCCAGCGCTATGCCAGGGGCTGGCTGGGGCCTGCTGTGGCCCGTGGGGAGGGCCTGTGGCCTGACTGAGCCACTCAGCCACAGAGCGGGCTTCATAGCGTCCTGACTCTCAGGAATGTTCCGCTATTAAAAACACCAACTATGAATCTTGATAGCTTTCATTCCTGAATTACTTTGTGAGTGATTTTTTATTTCCTTTCCATAGAGAGTTATCTATGTACAAGGTGCTTTCTGAACAGATGCAATGATAACTCAAAAAGAATTTGTGAAACCTCTCAAAGCTGCTTCAACCACAAGAATTAAAGATGTCAGGTCCTCTTGCCAGGCCCCTGCCCGCTCTCCTGGGCACAAAGGTTGGAGGGAGATGGTGTGCGGGGCAGGAGGATGCTGTGTGCTGAAGTGTGACAGAGCCCCACTGCGGGGGTGCCTTCTCTCAACTTGCATCCTTGGGTAGTGCCCCGCCCAGATGGGGCTGGGCCTGTGGGGTGTTGGGAGGTGGCAGGACTGAAACTCCTGGGAAAACACTGGCTGTCCTGGGTTAACATCAACCTTGCTGAGGCGTGACGCTGCCATTCTAACAAATGCTGACCCACCGTCCCTTTGCTGGTTCATTCCAGGACCAAACTGGCTGTGCACGTGGGCACCACTCTCTGGTGCAGAGGAAATTCCTTCTGGGGTCTGCTTCTGGGCTGGGCAGCTCTGACAGTCTGTCCAGGAGAAAGGCTGCTCTCAAAGCTTACGTGTCCCCTGGGGGACAATCTGGTGTTTGAGTACAAGCACCGGGGCTGCAGAGATGAGCTGTGTGACCAAGGAGACCCCCCAGGTGAGTGCCAGCACAGCTCTGCTCTCTCCTCCCAGCCCTGCCTGAGTCCGTGGCCTGAGTCTCTGCTTTCTAAGGACCTTTCTACGACCTGCCTCTGCTTCTGAGCCACCCACTGATGGCCTTTCCTCCTGGGAAGGGTGCATGCATGCCTTCCTCCTGCATGGGAGACTGACAGCTGGGTGGTTGGCACTGGTCCTGGGGATGTGCTCCAAGTGTGAGTCTGGAGGTTTAGACTATTGGCATCTCCATTCGAGCTGCAAAGCCATCTTTCCTCTCCTGTTTAATTCCTCAGTTCCCTAATCGTATTTTTTTTAATTGCAGATTATCTTTGCCGCATTGTCTAAACACATTTCTCCAACTGGGACGGACAAGGGTGATTCATGAAAGGAGCAGATAACACCAAGTTCCTTTAAGATCCTTTGGCTACATCCTTCTACTCAATACCCGCTCCCCTGCACCCTCCATGCCATCCTAGTCATACATGAGGTGAGGAGCCCTGATATGACCATGACCTTGAGGTAAGCATGCTCTGAGCTCCTCTTTCAGCTTATTCTTTGAGACGGGATCTTTCTCTCTTCATTCAGTGCCCGGGAAGCCCCCCGAGCCTAACGGTGCTCAGCATCACCCCTGCTGTGATGTGCGTGTCAGTCCTTGTGACCCGGTTCCCCTCGCCTGCACTGGTGCAGAGACAGAGTGTGTTGAGGCTATTGGCACAGGCGCGGCTATTTCCCCAAGCTTTCTGGCACTCATCTTCTTAAAGGGTAGAGTGTGTTAGCCATCTATCACCGGGCAACGGGTTATTCCAAAACATGGCAGCTTAAAACGACTCACAACTCCTATTTCCTGGTGTCCCCCGGACACAGGCTCTGCTTCTGAGACCACTCACGTGGTGGGGCCTGGTCGATCTCCATGTGGGCCTCTCCAGGGCTCTCTAGATGTCCTCGGGGTGTGTCGGCTGGCTTCCCCCAGGGCGAGAAATGGAAATGAGAGGGAGAGGGGCAAGAGGAGGGGAGGAGGAGAAACTGCAGTTTCTAATAGTCTAGCCTTAGAAGTGACATGTCATCACCTCTGCTGTACCCTGACCAGACCAACCCTGAGGGAACACGGACGGGGAGAGCACAGGGGCCCCCAAGAGACGGGGACCGCTGGGGGCGGTCCTGGGGGCCGACCACCACATAGGGCAAGGGCCTGCCCAGGTCAAGGGCTGCTCATCCCTCCAAGGCTGGGAGGGAGCCCTCCGTCAAGAGCGGAGAGAGCACAGCTGCTTCGCACAGCAGAGTCCGGGCTCGGGAACACACCACACCTTGGCCCCCGGCAATGGGACCTTGGCTTACTGGTCACACAGAGGGGGCATCTCAGGTCTGGTTTTCAACATTGCCACCACTGTTGCTATTAGCAAAACCCCAGGATTAAGCACTTACTTTTTGCATGGGGCCATCGTGAAATCTGTAGGATTGGTAATCATTTTCCTGAGTAAGAGGAAAGTATATGAGCACACATAGCATTCAGATTGGGAACAGCCAGAAGGGACACTGTCAGTTCTTTTCTGAACAACTTAAAAAGGTTTCAAGAAGTTAGTGTTTTCGGAGGTGCTTAAGTGATGGGAAGGAGCGTGTGGTGGGAACAGAGGAAAGTTAGGCTTTTCCTCTTTTTCTCTTTTTTGGGGGGATTTTGAAGGAGGGCCTGGGACTAAAAGGTGAGGGGCCCTGCCTAGATGAGTTGGAGGTCAGTACACACAGGGCCGGGCTGCGGCTGCTGATAATGGAGCAACCTCTCTACTCGCCTTGCTGGAAAGCAGACATGTGTGACATGCCACAGTGCCAGCCCGTTAAACTCTGGGGAGAAGGGATCTAATCTGCTGGGGTTCTGCACGGGCTCTCTCTGGCTTCCCCGTGGAAGCAAAGGAAGAGAACAGGTACCAGGACGTTTTCTCTGCATATCTGAGTCCTGACCTCCACTTTCCTCTCCATGCCAGCTGTCTCTCCCCGGGTTGGGAACCAGGGGTCCAGTCTTAGCCATGCCTCTGAGGCAGCAGGAGCTCTTGGGGTCCCCCTAAGCTGGAGAGATGCTGGAGCCAGAGGGAAATGAGGGAGGCTGGTCCTGGCGTGCAGCTGGAGCTGCAGCTGCTTCTGTCGTGGGAGACACAGCCAGAAATGCCGGGCACTCTTAGCCTGCTTCACCTCTGCAGGGGAGGCCGGCGGGCTAGGGCGGGGCAAGGACGAGAGACAAGAGGAAGCCTGGGCTGATCCTGGGTGTTTCTCCTCGCCAATGGTCCCAAAATTATTCTTGCCATGGGCTGTGCTACTGAAAATGCAGCTTTGTCAGGCAGAAAAATAGATATGAGTAGGTGGAAAGAGAATAAGGCCAGTAAAGCCCACTAGAAGGGTCTCAACTCAGATAAAACTTTTCAACCTTTCAGGACACCTCCTCTCTAAGGACATCCACACTTTCTCTCTAAGTGTGTTAACTTCAAATAAAACTTTTACTCTGCTTCACAACGGTGTCTCTGCCCTTCAATTCTTTGTTGCATCTGGGACAAGAAATGAGGAAAATAAGCAACTGTCCCCTGATGTATTTGGTGCTGTGGCTTGGACTTCCACCCCCCCCTTTAAGCCGCATGTGCCTCGTCCCCTGGCTGGAGACACTAACTCACCATCTACCTCTTCTCTGGGAATCCTTCTCTTCTTCTCTGTCTCTCATGGACCAAAAACAGCCGCATCCTGGGCGCTGGTGGAACAGCAAAAGCCACAGGCTGCTCGCTGGAAGATTTCCGTGACAGGCTAAGTCGGTTGTGGACCAGAGAAGGTTGCATTAGGCACATTGCCAACTGCAAGACAGCGCCCACACCACAGAGACACACTGTGAAAGCACCCATGTCCAACCCCGTGGCAAGGCCACAGGCAGGGTTTAATATGTCCACGCAGAGACTTCCTTTTCTGTGTTTTCAGATTTTTCCTGCTTGCTGCATTTCTTTTCTTCCCTCCTCCAAACTTTCTGTGTTATCTGCTGGTAAGCTAATTGGGGGTCCCCCAGAGACCCCCATCTCATGGTCCCTCAGCCGTGAGATGTCCACCAGACCCAGCTGATGGCAGCACCACTTGTGCTCACCTTGTGGGGAACCCCTCCCTAAGAGGTGAGTCATGATTGGGTCCGGGGGAATGTCACCTGGGGCAGTCAGATTACTCCCTTTACTCTCCTCCTCTCCAAGGGCTCCCTGCAGGAGCTAAGAGCCTTCTCACTCGCCTTTATTCTGTGACCCTTTGTCCCTTTTGCAGTGAGTTCTTTCTATTGTCATGTCTGCTCGATTTTCCATTCAGAGGGAAACAGGCTTCCCAGCGAGTGCCTGTGCTGGCGCTACTGGCTCTGGGCTCCAGCACAGTGGTGACCAGGGGGTGCTCCTGGGCTGGGACACCTGGCTGGGGGCCCGAGGCAGTGGTGGGCCAGGTGCCCCCTCCAGGAAGGCTCTGTACTTGTGGCTGCCAGCTCTGAGGTCACACAGCAGTGGCCTGGATGCCCTCTCTGGTGGGTCCACGCCCACAGTGCCACAACAGCCCAGACGCACTCTGGCTGGTGTGCTGGGGGTGGGCAGGGCCAGGAGACCATTAGACCAAGCCGGGAATTAGCATGTGTGCCTGAACCCTGCGCCCTGTGGTGCTATCAATGTGGGGGAAGGAATTCAATGGCTCTCACCAGCTCCTCCAATCCTGGAGAGTTCTGGCAGTCCTCTGCCAAATGGTGGGCGTTTTCATTCTCAAAATCAGGTTTTCACTTATAGTCTAGATGTATTTTACAGCTCAGCCCCTTTAATGTGCCCCAGGTAGGGGATTTGCATCTGGGTCCCTCTGGGATATCCCTCCCCACTGAGGTCACCACTCTAGGGGTGGGTTCTCTCTGCTGTCTCCACATATCCTGCTGTCTTCTGTGTGTGGTCTGTCTGTCCCTCATCATGCAGGTGTTCACTCAGCCTGTTCTTCCTCCAGATGAGCTGCTGTGTGTGTAGGCAGATTCAGTGTGTAGGTGGGAGAAGGTGGTTTCGGGTCTTTCTCCACTGCCATCTTCCTCTCCTTCCCTATATGCCATTGCATTTGTATATCCTAGGTCTTTAATGTCTGGCTCCTGAAAGGGGAAAAGCAAAAAATGGAGTGGCTACAAAAAAACCCATTGCCTGCCTCTCTGCACCTGTAATCTGAGGCAGCCATCGGCAGTCAGAGCGCAGCAAGGCGATGTGCCACAGGCGCACCTGTATTGCTTTGTCTCTTGGAAAGTTTCAGTGTCAATGTAAGTTCTTGTATCTCTCTAGTAAGATCACACATTAATTTTTTTTGCTATTCAAATTTATCTTACGTGCTGTGTACCATCAATGAGAAAACATGAATTACATGTACATTTTGGGTCTTTGATTATTAAATGTTTGCCAAGTATTCCTTTTATTTCAAGGAAATCTTGAATTGGAGCTAATAGTATGGTAAGTGTGGAGAAAGTGAAGGTTCCTATGGCTGGTATTCTCACCTGGCCCAGGTAGGCTAGCTCACCGCACACGTGTGGGCAATACATTGTGACTGACTCTATATAAAGAGCTCCACGCAGTGCTCTGGCCTGTACTGCTGCAGGAGGGCAGAGACTGGGGTGGCTGCGGGGGCGGAGAGGCGCAGAGGCAGAGCCCGGCCGGCTGCCTGCAGACTCGCTCTGAGTGGACGGGATTCCTGTGTTTGACCTGCTACCGTGGGAATAAAGTTGGGGATAAACCCTTGCACCCCAAGAACATTCCATTTTTTGGTCTCATTGAATCCATAGTGAACTTGTCTGGAGATGAAACCCTTTGGCAAGACAGTAAGTTTTTGTAAAACTCTTCTGTGACTCACCTAACAAGTGCTGACAAAGAACACAAAGATCATTAATATACCATATTCTGTTTCCTTTAACAGTTCCATAAGCTGGTGATGATTCATGGCATTTGCATATGTAAACTCACTGATTTTAAAAACTTCATGATGCTTTTCATAGAGGCTGCTTCATAAAACTGAGCAAAAATACTTTCAGCAGAATGAAGCAGTAAGAGAAACACCTACCTGTGGGTTTAAAATTCCAATAAATCCAGGTTTTTCATCTAATATAGCTGGAGCACCATTCAGCATGATAGAAACTAATTTAATTATATTTAACCGAAATTTTTCTTTGGCAGATGCCTATGCCATGAGTGTCATTTTTTGGGTTATGAATGGCCGTTTCATCATGAACACGGAAGCCCTCGGAGACTAAGTGCGCTGATCTGGTCCGTGCCAGATACCGCGCCACTCCCTAAGGCTGAAGAAGGAGACTTGCGACTTTCAAGTTGCGTCAACTGACATTTGGTAACTGAGCATGTACTTTTTGTAAAATAAGAGTTTTAGTCTTTTCCTCATACCTCAGTGTGTTTGTGAACAGTAGCTGAAAATTAGAATCATTTGGAGGAAGTAAAAATAAATTCAGCAAAGGACCAAAGTGGGGGGTAGGTGGGCAGGGCGAGGCCTAAGCCAGATCACTGAATCCAAACTCCGGAGGTTGGCGTGAGGAGCATTCTGATGTGCATCTGACGAGTGGGCAGGGCGAGAACCACAGAGGCGCCGCCCCCTTCAGAGGGCACCCGCAGGGCACTGAGAGGGGCTGCCTTCCACCACGGAGGCAGCAGGCCTGTGCCAGCGCCCTGCGCCCCGGTGCTCACCGCCGCCGGCACTCCTGTCACTCACAGAGGCTTCCAGCGGGTGGCTCCATTTCCTGACCTTCCTCCCCTTCCCTCTCCGATGCTGACCTCGGCCGCTGCGCCTCAGCCTCTGCCCACTCCCTTCCCGTGCCCACTGCAGGCCAGCCCTGTCAAACAGTGCAGCTCTCCTCAGAGTCCACCTAGAACCCAGCTCTTCCCCCAGGCAAATCCCGACCTCCCACCTCCAGCCTGTGCCTAGCGTGACCACCGGGGGTGGCTTGAGCACAGTCATCACTCTTATTCTTGCCTCCCACTCGCTCTCTCCGCGCTCCACCTGTGCCAGTCCTCACTTTCTAAATGCCCTGGATCTCCTCAGAGATGGGAGCCAATGCTGAGTGACTCTGGTCCTGACCCACGTCGTGTGACATGAGGTAAGTACACCTGGCCGAATGAGTAGTTTAATTTATCTTTGGGTAAGTATATCAGCTGACATGAAAAAATACCCAAACAAAAAATGCATGTTTAATTCACACGTGAGATGGCTGGGCCCTTGCGGGAGCTCAGGGAAGCAGCTTCTCCAGGAAGAGAACAAAGAAGACGGGGGCTGGGGGCTGACCCTGGCACCGTTTCTGATGGCTGATTTGCAAATTTTACTGTCATTAGCTATCGGAAAAGTCATATAAGTTACCGTCTCTTTGCACAATTCTGCTTCTGTGCATCTCTTCATTTCAACAGCTATGTCTTTAAGACCTGTAAAAACCATACTGAGAATTCCGCCCTCCTTCCCCTTCCTTATTCTCCCCCTTTGCCCATCCAGACTGGGCTGGAGGGAGACACGAGCCAGGCCACACTTGCGTGAACGCCACGCAGCACAGCTCTTTCTAGCGGAGGCAATGGGCCGGCACGCTGTCCTGCAAACACAGGGCCTCCAAGGCCTCTCACACCCTACCCCGTTCATACCGGCATATTCTCTAAACCTTCTCTAAGTTAGTTGTTTCCAATCCCTAGTTTCACCTGGGGACCTGGCATGCTCTTATGGACATGTCATGCACATGGTAGTGAGAACTTGTCCCTCTTACTGGGCCTCAGACGACTCTGTTAGGCATGCTGCTGCTGGAAGAGATTTGGGGTGGTTGCGTTTCAGCTACGTACACTGGTCGTGATTTTAAGGACGTAAATCTAACCTCCTCTTACTCTTGGACTGAGTTGTCTTTTAAGAAATAGCAAGTAGACACAGGAAAGCTGTCACCCTGACTGTGCTCCCTGCCTTCCGAGGGCCTGCAGGCACACTGCTCCACGTGGCAGCCACCCTGTGCTCTTGGTGGCAGACCAACCTCCTCAGGCTGGCACATCCGGTGGCTGCCATCTTAAAGCAAAGAATCACTATGTTGTGCAAATTACAGAAGTGGAAACATAAGAGACCAGATCAACCAACACTAGCTTCTGCAGCCATCTTGCTGACGATGGACTCCTAGAAGGCGACCCCCCGGCGTCAGCAGGCAGAGGGAGGAGGAGAAGGGCCGTGAAAGCCTGACCCTCACAGGGCTCGCCCACTGCCCTTCCACGCCGCACTGTTCCACTGCCCTTCATTCACTCTGGTTTGTGTCTTCAGTTCATTTAGAATTTTGTATTGGATTTTCTCAAGGCAAACAGAGTTAGCAATGCTTTATAATCTTTTGGAAGAAGGTTTAAGACTAGTAATTTTCTTTCTCCAAAGCTTTTACTCTGAAAATTTAAAAACTCAGAGGGGGTGGGAAATACAAACTTCCCTTGTGTTTAAAAAAGCTAACTGAAATTTGCAGATGGTGAAAGTTCAGCCAATATGCAGAGTTAACTTCTTCAAAACTAGTGGAGCGTTTGTTGATAAAAGTGTGCAAAAATTCATAGGTGAACGTAAGAATGTGAAAAAGCCAACTGGACGTATTTTCAGAGTCAGGTCGTGATGGGATCCTCATTTCTAAGAGATCTGGACAAAAGCTGGGCTCTCCTCACTCCTACCCTGAGACACATGCCCCATAATCTTGGGAGGGAGTGCCTCTTGTTCCGTCTACACAATACCGCCTTCTAGAGAGATACCTGTGTTTATGATGCCAGAAAATTCCACGCACTGCCTTCTATCTGCTCTGCACCACTTGAGCTCATGGTCACACTTCCTTCCCATCACAGCAAAGCATGTTGGGCACTGAAAGCCATTGGAGTTGAATTCATCAACATCTTTCTCTTCTAGGTTGTTCATCTTAATCTCCCAGGACATTGTCAAAAATACCCTAGAAAACCGGCTATTTGCCATTGGCCAGCAAACGTAGCCACATTCACAGAGCAGACTTAGAGCTGCACCTGCCCCCTTCACCCTCCCCTACAGCCCACCACAACAGCCTGCATGTAACTGGAGGCACTGGAGGCACCACCAAGTCCTGTCTTCACGGAGCTTACATTCTGGTGGGAAGGTGGACAGAGCAAAGAAGAAAAGGACATGGATGGCAGATGATGATAAATACTAGAGAGAACTAGAACACGATAGGAAATGCTGGGCATCGTTGCAAGTCATAAGGTGGTCAGGGGAGGGAGACCATTTTGAAAGAAGGCTTGAAAGAGATCACCTGCACAGAGTAATTCAGTCTTACAAGTAAAAGAGCACACGATGCTCAAAGATGGGGTCCCAGCAGACAAGAACTGGGGCGCGGCTCCTCTCGCATTATGTCTCGGTGAACCAAAGTCCACGGACCCCTTCTCCCTCCAAACGTCCCCACTACCACGAGCTGCTGAGGACAGGACTGTCTTCAGCTGCTGCAGTGAGATGTCCTGGGGCAGAGAGTGGAGGGAACGATAGATGAAGAGGCAGGAACCTGCAGAAACTTAGGGGAAGGGGAAGAACGGCAGCAAAGTTCCTGGTATCCAGCTGCGTGATCCTTCTCAGGCCACCAGGGGGCGGCTTAGGGCTGTTCACCTCCCTCCTCTTCGCCCTCCTCTAACTCGGCCAACACTCCCAGGGCGGGTAGTTTCTGACACCAAGAGCACACGCCACTCAGGGCCTGTCGGCCGTCCCCCATCTTTGCTGGATGCCAGGAATCCTGGAATTACCAAGGAGAGGCGGCAGGAGTGGGGCTTGGACCTGAGGCCTGGCATGTCCGTGTCCGCGCTCACGCTGCCCTTCACAGGGCAGAGGCAGGTGGGGCCGGTTGGGGAGGGGGGCTGAGGACCAGGGCGGGGCATTCGGAGGCACAGAGCTCTGAGTGTGTGACAATCCCGTGCCTCTGGAGTCACTCTGAAGGTGTACCCAGGTAAGAGGAAGAACCTGTTTCAACCTTTTTAGCTTAAATGTTGAGCCATATTGCCTTGGGCCCTGCAAATCTGAGGACAGCAGGCTCCCCGCCCTGGGCAGGAGGGGGTTGCTGTCTGGGGGCTCAGACCCGTATGCTGATAGGAGAAGAGGAGTCAGTGAAGTCCAGAGATGGCGGAAGCTCCTCGGACAAATGGCCCACCTGGCCTGCTTGCCGAGAGTCTCGTTCAGCAGAGCACGGGACAGAAAGCCAAGGGTAATTTAAAAAACAAACTAACACAAAAAGAATTGCAGAGAGGTGCTGTCCAGTAGAATGTACTGCGATAAGCAAATTATCTGTATTTATGCCACTCAGGACACGTGGCCACTGGCCATGTGCCCCTATGGAGCCTTTGAAATGAAGGTGGTGCAACTCAGGAACTCAACTTTTGATTTTTAAATTTTAATGAAATTTAAATAGACACATTGGACAGAGTAGCTTCAAGCAAAGAGGGAAACAGTTTGGAAAGAGAGAAAGGGATATGAGACATATCGCTAAGGAATTATGAATGGGAAAGTCTCTTTAACATTAGCGGTTGGGATTCTTTTTTGTGTTTGTTTTTTAAATTACCCTTGGCTTTCATGGCAAGGTGGGCGAAAATTAAAGCTTAAGTGTGTGGGTGAGAGTGTGGGCAACAGGCATTCTCATCTGTTTCTGGTGCGTAAATTAGTACAACTTCCTTAGAGGGCAGTGTAATACAGAATAAAAAATTAGACGGTACAATTTCTTTAATCCAGCAGTTCTTACTTATTTTCCTATGTGTACAATTCTTTTATACTCGGTCATTCACTGCAGCATTCTTTGTGATAATAAATGGTTGGAAATGACAGAATCTGGCATATCCATGAAGCACATGTATATAGAATGTGCAGGTACAAATGCACTGATACGAAAACCTCTCTAAGATGTACTTTAGGGGAAAAACGCAAGATGTAGAACACCAGGTATAAAATGATGCCACAGAAAGAAAAAGACACATTTGAATATGTCTGGAAATAGGCTCTTTCTGGGAAGGTACTTGAGAAAGGGATAGTCGTGGCTGCCCTGAGGAGTCGATCTGGGGCCTGAGTAGGAGAGGGCAGGGTGGTCAGTCCTACTCTCGGCTCTATAGTTTTGCATTTTACATCATGGACACATTTATTGAAAAAGCTATGTACCTTTAAACAAGTAAATATAAGTAAACAGACATAAGAAAGGACAGGAAAAGATGGATCTTAAAATGTACTTTTGCCGCTGAGAAAAAGACTGCAAAAAACTCCCACAAATAATCTAATTAAAACGGGCAAAAAAACCTGAATAGACTTTTTCCAAAGAAGATGTACAAATGGCCAACAGGCACATGAGAAGATGCTCCCCATCTCTAGTCATCAGGGAGATGCAAACCAAAACCACAAGGGGACACCACCTCACACCTGTTAAAATGGCCATAAAAAAAAAAGAGGTAACAAATGCTGACCATGGATGTGGAGAAAAGGGAGCCCTTGCACACTGCTGGTGGGGTTTGAAATTGGGACAGCCACTGTGGGAAGCAGTACGAAGGACCATCAATTAAGAATAGAACCATGATATGACCCAGCAATCCCCCTTCTGGGAGTATATCCAAGGGAGGTGATTCAAAAAGATACCTACACCTCTATACCCCCATGTTCACAGAGGTATTATTTACAATAGCCAAGATCTGGAAACAACCTAAGTGTCCACTGATGGACGAATTGATAAAGAAGTTATATGATGATATTATCAGCCATGGAAATGAGGGACTCATGCCACTTGTGACATGGATGGACCTTGAGGCCGTCATGCTCAGTGAACCGTTAGTGAAGGGGCGGGATCTGCCATCTCAAAACATATTTCTTTAGCATAAGGGCTGTTTTAGGCTGATTATTTTTTTAAAAATTGCAAACAGGAGAAGCTCTGGAAACCAAGTACAAGTTACCCTTTTGTAAGATTATCACACCTTAGGGTAAATATCCATCCGTAAAGGTGCCTTCCTCCCTGCACCAGGAAGAGGGGTGTGACTGCATCTCTAGAAACTCGTCCGTGTAGAAGACGACTTCAGTCTGTGTGACACCTTACCCTTGTTTACTGTGCTGTTGCGGAGAGCCTTCCTTAACTGACTCCCACTCCCAGCATCCTCCTTTGTTTTTGGCTAAACATGGTATTTAAGGTGATAGCTGTGGCCATTTCAGAATTACTCAACTTTTCCGAATTTCACACGTGTCCATGTTACCAAACCTTTGCTTTTCTCCTGTTAATCCGTCATATCAATTTAATTATTAGACTAGCCAAAATATAAAGGGAAGAAGGGAAACATTTCAACTCCTACTAAGACAAAGATAAATACTGTATGACCTCCCAAGTAAAACAGTAAAAAATATCAGATTTGGGAGGGGGAACTGGAGGAAGGCAGTCAAAAGTTATAAAATTCCAGTTATAAGATCATTAAGAACTGGAGATGTAATACGCATGATGACTAGGGTTCACATTGCTGTATGACACATAAAAGTTGCCAAGACAGTAAATCCTAAGAGTTCTTACCACAAGGAAAAATTTTTTTTGCTCTTTCTTTTTATTGTATCTATATGAGATGACAGGTACTAAGTAACTACAATAATCATTTCACAATATATGTAAGTCAAACCATTATACTGTACACTTTAAATTTATACTGTGATATACATCAATTGTTTCTCAGTAAAACTGGGAAAAAAGCTTATTATAGAGAATATTAAAGCAAATTTCACTACAAGTCACAACCACAAAGCAAGCTCTGACCTGCAGTGTGGAGGAGGGCGTTTCTGAGGAACGCGTGGGGCTGTCACCTCCTCCCCCGCCCTGAAGTTGCCCCCAAGCCTCTCTCTGCGTTGGTGCTCAGGGCAACGGTACCTGAGCTGGGAAGTTAGAGCATGCATCCTTCACAGAGTGACAGACGTTCACACCGTTTACTCAAACACACATCTCACAAACTCTTACGTCTGCTATGGCAGCAAAAGGCTTTTTTAAGTTTTGAGCTCTGGTTTCTATTAAAATGCAGGGCACCTGGACCCCCTGTACACTGAAAGCACAGGTGAAAGCAGGGTCTGGAGGCCACACCAGCTCTAGACACCCCTCAAGGCAGACACACCACCCCTGCCTGCGCCCGACAGAGCCCGTCAGGGTGGCCCCGGGGCTGTGCACACCTGGAATTCGCCGGCCCACGGCACTCCCACTATTCTCAATTACTCGCAGTGTGAGGAATGACGATCTTCTCTTGTTCTTGAAAATGAGCTTTGAAGGGAAAACCCAGCCAAGGTGGGTTTGAGCCCTGGAGGAGGAATGGTAGGAGGCCTGGGGAGACAGGAACTGGGAATGGAGAAAAGAACTTGGGAGGTTGAAAACTCGAATCAACCTCCCCATTTTACCTAAGGCCTGTCCTAAAAACAAATAAAATGAGTGGTTTCTTTTATTAGGTGAGGAAAGCAGAAGAGGAAGAAATAAATTAAGACAGACCTGGAGTTTCATGTAAAATTATGGTGACCTTTCTCATTTTATCAATAACCCTAAAGTGACTTACAATGAATTCTTGCTGAGTGATAACTTTTTATTGTGATGGCTGGGCCACACCATGGAGCAGGGGGAGAAGAGGATGTAGGTGTTGTGCAGTCTATTTTCAGTTGGCCTTTCCCGTTCATATAAAAAGATGGGGACATGAGAGGCTGAGGGAATAAGATGGGGGAAGAGGGTGTGTATGAGCAGGTAAAGCTCCTGGCCACTGATTGGTGGACTATCCTGATGATAGAGGAGGTCAGCTTGGGAGGTAACCTCAGAATGTCCTGGCAACACCCAGAGAAATTTAAAAGTGACTGAGAGGGAGAGAGAGCAGTCCAACATGGCAGTATAGAGCAAGCCGCCTCCTTCCACACGCACCGGGTCTGCACACACACACAGAGAGCACTTCCTCTGAAGAAGCGCCGAGAGCAAAGTGACCACACAGGATACAGCAGGAGAGACAGAGACAGCACAGAGGGCCCCACCCCAATACAGACCTGTAGTGGGGGGGCGTCACTGAGGGGCCTGCTCTGGGGAACTGAAAAACCACAGTTCAAAGGGCAATTAGCCTTTGCGTGGAGGAAGCTGGTTTCCAGAACCAGAGCACTTTCTGCACTTTCCAGAGGGAACTGCTGGAACTTTCTCTGGGATGGGAGGTGCCAGGGATCTCCGTGGATTACGTCCCTCTGTACACTGACAGCACAGGTGAAAGCAGCATCTGGAAGCCACACCAGCTCTAGACACCCCTCAAGGCAGACACACCACCCCTGCCTGCACACCAACAGAGCCCGTCAGGGTGGCCCCGGGGCTGTGCACACCTGGAA
Source organism: Phataginus tricuspis (assembly GCA_029783875.1). NCBI lineage: Eukaryota > Metazoa > Chordata > Mammalia > Pholidota > Manidae > Phataginus > Phataginus tricuspis. The sequence goes on from JAQQAC010025234.1 coordinate 711,074, forward strand.
TTCGCTAGCCCACGGCACTTCCACGCCCACCCAGCCTGCCAGCATGGCTCCAGCAGTGCTCATGGGGAATCCCCCAGACTGCGCCCCCTTTTTGGTGTCCAGACATGCTTCAGACCTGCACTCTTGGCCCTGATGGCGTGCTCCTGGCCACACTCCCTGAGACCTCACCCAGACGCATCACCCTGATTAACAAGTCTGACTTCTCAGCCCGACTGATCGACGGCACCCTGCTACACTGCTGTCCATTGATAGATGAATAAAGAAAATGTGCTACATATGTACAATCGAATATTAGTGAGCTATAAAAAAGGATGAATTTTGCTGTTTCCAACATAGATGGACCTAGATGATATTACACTAAGTGAATATATCCAAGACATATACCAAATGATTTCACTTTTATACGCGACTTAAAATGCAAAATAAACAAACAAAAATATATAGTTTCATAAACATGGAGAATAACTGGTGAAAGAGGGGTGGGGGAAGTGCAAAATAGGTGAAGGAGATAAAAAGAGACAAACTTCCAATTATACAAAAAAGTTACCTGGATGACAAGTACAGCATAGGGAATGTAATTGATAATATCAGAAGATATTTGGTGATAATGATGTATTTTATTGAAGTATCAGTGATATACGGTCTTATATTGGTTTCAAATGCATAACACATGGTTCAACAGCTACCCATATTATTAAATCTTCACCCCCCAGTGGTATGTTATTATCTGTCAACATGTTACAGATGTTACCAATCACACTGAGCATTTTGTAATGCATGTAATTGTTGAATCACTATGTTGTACACCTGAAACCAATATGATATTGTATGTCAATAATACTTCAATAAAAAATGGCAAAAAAAAAATGTGTGGCCATCACTGAAGGACCCCTGCCCCTAAGCAGATCCAGAATACTGTGTCTCTGGGGAACCACCAGGGTAGTTAGAGGCCATTCACACAGGACCCCACAGCCTGCAGAGCAATCAGGGAGATGCAGAAGTGTTTGGACAAAGGCCCATGACTCACGTTCAGTGGTGAATTTTCTCTCTGCCGTCCTGCACACACACACACACACACACACACACACACACACACACACACACAC
>JAQQAC010025234.1:718072-737556 GCA_029783875.1 Phataginus tricuspis
TTTTTAATTTCTGTAAAATTAGTGACAAAATCCCCTCTCCTCTTTCATTTATGATTTTATTTTAATCTTCTTGTTTTTCTCTTAGTCAGTTTAGCTAACGGTTTGTCAATCATTGAACGGCGTGAAGAGCCGTATCTTGGTCTCACTGATCCTTCCCGGTTGATCTTGTTCTCCGTTCCGTTCATGTAGGCTGTAGCCTTTACTGTTCCTTCCTTCTGAGGCTTGTTCTTTCTTTTCTAGTTCCCTAAGCTGTCTATTTATATTGCTGATTTAAGATTTGTCTTCTTTTTAAACGTAAGTGTTACAGCTATAAAATTCCCTGCCTTCCATAGTTTGGTATTTTGTGTTTTAATTTTTATTTTTCTCAAGGTATTTTCTAATTTTCCTTGTGATTTCTTCCTTATCCTATTGGTTGCTTAAGAGTGGGTTGTTTAATTTCCACGCATTTGTGGATTTTTGTTTTCCATTTGCTATTGATTTCTAGTTCCTTTATGTGTGATTAGAAATGGCAATCTCTATGACTCTAATCTTTTAGCTTTATTTGGACTTAGTTTGTGGCCTAATATATGTTCCATTTTGGAGGATGTTCCTTGTGCATTAGAAAAAAATGTGTTTTCTGGTATTTTTCTGTATATGTCTAGTAGGTCCAATTGGTCCATGATGTTGGTCATGTCCTCTATTCCTTTTTGAATTTCTGTCTAATTGTTCTATCTTTTTTTGAAATTAGGGTATTAAAGTCTCCAACTATTGTTGTAGAACTGTCTACTCTCCCTTCAAATTGTCAATTTTTGCTTTATATATTTCAGAGCTCTGATATTTGGAGCACATATGTTCGGAATAGTTATGTCTTCTTGGTGAATTGATCCCTTAAATCAAATATAATGGCTTCTTTGTCTCTTAACAGATCTTGACTTAAGGTCTGTTTTGTCTGATATTAGTACAGCCACACTTGCTCACTTCCAGTTAGAATTTGCATAGACTCTCTTTTTCTATCTTTTCAATTTATGCATGTCCTCAGAGCTAAAGTGTTTTGTAGGCAGCAAATAGTTGGAATACTTTTTGAAAAATACACTCTGTCTACTTCTTTTGATTGGGGATTTTAATATATTTACTTTCAATGAAATTACACAGAAGGCCTTACTGTGGCCGTTCTGTGACTTGCCTTCCGTGAGTCTTATAGCTCCCTTTTATGGTCCTTGTTTCCTCCCTTACTATTTTCCTTTGTGTTTAGTTGATTTTCAATAGTGACATGTCTTAATTTCCTTCTTTTTTTTTGTGTATTATATAGATATTTTGGTGGTTTTTATGGGAACTACATGTCGGGGTTTTCTCGGCCTCTCTCCCGCCGGTCCTGCTCTCGGTCAGGACCACAGCCCTTTGTGTTACAAGCTCTTTCTGTGACCCTCCGAGCCAGCGGAGGGGAGAAAGGCAGGGAGAAAGGCTTGCCCCAACAGGCGAAGTAAGGGAGGTAAGCGCCGGCTGTCCGCCCGTTCCTGCAGCCTCCGGCGCTCGGCAGCGCCGCCACTTGCAGCCGCTCCAGCCTCTGCTGCCGCCGCCACTGGCCGCTGGCCACTTGCCGCTGGCCGTTCGCCGGAGACAATCAGACGCGACAGGAAGTTCACTCGAAGGAAGAACTCCTTATTGGGGCTCAGGGTACGGGATATATAGAGTGAAGTCTCTCCTGATTGGTCACACCTATGCTAATAAGGCGACTTTCAACTTTCCAATCACGCACAGTTGTGTGCATGCGCAGTTGTCTCTGATGTAAGAGGTGGACTGAGAGTGGGCGTGGCTGAAATTCAGAGGTAGTTCTCAGCGGCCATCTTTGGCGTGGCTGAGATTTAAAGGCAGTTCCCCACAACTACATATAATACCCTAACATTATTATATTCTATTATGAATTGATAACTTTAATTGCATAGAAAATGCCCCTTTAAACTCTCTCCATCACTTTATATTATTGATGTCACAAATCGCTTATTATATCCTAAGGTCATAATAAGTAATTTGTATACTCTGTCCATAATATCTTGCCCCAGACGTCTGCAGTCCCCTGCAACCTGACCTCTGAACTGTGCCCTCCTACCTGTCAGCTTTCCTAGTCAGACAAAACAGGAATCAGTCCCTTAGGCAGCCTCAGACAGGTGAGGAAATTGCAGTCGAGCCCCATTCTTTTCCTTCTATCCAAAAAGAGGAACTGGGAATCAGTGGCTCCTTCCCAGTTAGGTTGTGCCAAACCTGGTAGAATGGGGTGAGGGTGAGCAAAAGCACTATAAAATTTCCTACCATTTTTTAAAATAATTTATTTTGATATCATTAATCTACAATTACATGTGCAATATTATGGTAATTTCCTACCATTTTGAATGTGATGTTTCTTGGTTAGGCATTTGATTAGTTGCTACAGCTACTTAACTCGTTCCCAGAATCCCCACAAAGCTGCTTCGGGGCTAATGTTATTCAGTGTTCCCACGAGGGATGAGGGCCTGGAGCGCCCTCACGTGTCAGCTTGCGGACGTCCCGTATTACTTCCTCACTGGTTGTTTTTAACTGTAAGCAGACACACATATTTAAATCCATAAATTTGGTTCTTCAGACAAGTTTAACGTGTCTGCTAAATGGTTCTTGATATTTTCTACAAGTAGTGATGCTCCAAGTCACTTCCTGAAGGAGACAGACTGCTGGAAACTCAAGGGTTTTGTTTTCCACCTGCAGGCAGTGTTTCTGAGGTCATAGAGACAATCATAAGTGTACGTGACAACGCCAAGCGCCCCACAGGGCACCCGAGGCCAGCGGGGTCCACAGAGATGGTGAATCCCAAGACATCTGTCAGTCAGCTTGTTCACCCCCGCTGCGCTGGGTGTTCCTCAAAACAAGACTGTTCATCTCGAACTGTATTGTCCTGAGTTAATGAAGATGCCCCATACTTTGGCCTCTTTTGGGGTCCATTTGCTGGGGGTTGATTTTCTGACCCACCACCGAGAGGTTGTCACAGCCGCTTCTGAATCTGTGTGAAGACGGGAAGTCTCACTTCCCCGTGGCCGCAGCATGTGGGAGGGCTGTTTCTCTCCTGTAGGTCCCCAGGGCAGACAGCTGTGAGCACCATGCAGTCTGACCACCTTGGTTTTTCAGTAACTTCTTTTTCAGTGGTTTCCAATAAGTAAATATTAATATACTATCAATGGAAAAACATTTTAAAACACACAATTATAAGGACTAACATGTGAGAGCCCCACTTAACTCTCATACCTATTTTCACCTCTCTTCTCAGAGGCAACAAATCTATATGTATCTTTCCAAAGTTTTTCTATTAAAAATACATGGGCATGATAAATTTTTCATATTTTATTCTGGTGAATCTTTTAAAAATAAGCTTTTGATTTTGGGATAATTTTAGATGTAAGAAAAGTTGCAGATGTAATGCTGAGAGTTTCTGTGGACGCTCTGCTGGCTTGTTCCTGGCCCGTCCCCTCGGGGGAGGCACTAAGGGGCGTGGTCACTGTTCTCTGAAGTTCCCCCCACTTGGTTGGATGATTTCTCTGAAAGCTGAGAGAAATTCAAGCAGCTAACCGTACACAGAATTAATTAATGTCTGGGGGCAAACTCCCAGCGGACAGGTGCCACGGGAGCCTCCAGAGCAGTTGCGTGACTGCAGGTGTTGATCTCATCAGGGGTTCCCATGCCTGACGCCCCATTTCCTGGAGAGGCACAGCCCCACTGCTGTGTGGCATCCATTGACTGGGCTGTGTTTTTTTCTCCATGAGTATCATGACAACCAGTGGGGTGGATTTTTCAAAAAAATAAAAAATAAAATAGGGCTGGTTACCACGGGGGGGTCCACATTTCTGAAGACCACGCCGACTGGGCATAAGCAGGTTTATAAACTGGAGGTTTTGCTGGGACAACTGTCCAGTGCTTGCCCAGCGTGAAGTGGAGCTCACGTCCAGGTCAGTCTTTAAAAGGGTTAATCGTACCCCCTTAGCAGTTTAGGAGGGTTTCATTTCCTCAGGCCTGGAAATCTGTAATTAGGAGATCCCAGACCCACGATCTGAATAGGGTCACTGGTCTGGATGGAGGCAGGGAGGAGGTGACTTGGGGCTGGAGGCAGGGCCTGGGGGGGACAGGCTCTGAGGCTTAAGAAAGGCCCCTGGGCCCTGTCATTGCCCTCTGACTCCACCGGCCTCCTTCAGCGTCTTCCCCAGTGCGAGTTCCCGACTTGGTTCTCAGTTAAGGTGAGAGAGGGAAGCGGGGTTGTGGGTGGGGGACCCTGGGTGCAGTGGGAGCTGAAGGGGATGGGAAGCCTGGCTGGAAGGGACAGGAGGGGACATTGTGCCTGTAGTGGTTGTCCACAAGCAAGAAATGGCACATGGACTCTGAAAGTTCCTGTTCCAGCCAGGGCTCTGTGCTTGTTACCTATTTGATCTGAGGTACGTGAGGTTACCTCTGACCTCTCCACCTGCAGAATAACACCTAGCACACCGCTTAGGAGAGTAATTAGTAAGTAGACGGTATTTAAAAAGTGACCTCCTCTTAGGATTTAAGTAGTGTTAAATACATTATTTCCACTCTCACTACCTGTTCTGTAAATTGGTTTTGGGTTCCTGTCTAAAAATTTATGTGAAATAAAAAAATTACTTATATTTTACTCTTTAAGTTTTGGTGAAAAATGGTGTTATTCTGGTATTATCTTGTTCAGGAAAAGAACCAGGCAGAATCAAACCTAAACATCCAAGTCAAATGACAATCAGCCTCCAAGGAAGAGTGGATAACAGACCTCCTCACACATTCCAGCATCTCTCTATCCTGGCTCATTTAAGACCATTTCATGGTGACATCCTGAAAAAATCAAGAGTAATTTTCCCCATGGGTGGCCTTCTGCATTTAACCAGACTCAAGAAGGAAATACTGTAGCTGTCATTTATATATGTGAGCGCCTAAGATGGTTTACTGAGGCTTCCCACAGGGCATTGGTCCTAATGGGTTTCCTTGTTCTGTCTCTTAGTCCCTCCACCCCCGCTTCTCTCTCTCTTTCTTCCTGTCACAGTACGGGATAGCCCGGTGTTTCAGTGACTGTGTCAGCACCGAGATAAAAGGATGAGTAAGTCGGGCACATCTGTGTCAAGCGGGGGCAGGAGAGCAGACACGTGCGCAAATGAGCACGAATGCCCATGACCGGCATGTGGCTCCTGCGGAGACCTCGCTCACCATGACAGGACCCCGGACGGCTCTCCCGGGCTTCCCACCCACCCATGAGTAGGCCAGTCCGTATTTAAGGTGAAAATTAGTTCCATTTAACGTTTTCTTTTAAAAACATCCTCTGTGGGAGACTTCTAAAGAGTCTGATCACATCAGCATTTAATGTGCTTTGAAAGTGGAATCCATCTCGCAGGCAATTGCCTCGTGGGTTCGCTCTCCAGGGGGGGCAGTGTCTCATCCCGGCTCTGACGGCCAGAGGGGCGGAGGAAGACAGACACTTCCTGGGGAGAAGCACTGTGCGAGGGACAGGCGGCAGGCACCCAGGACCGCCGGTGGGGCCACAGGGTTCCGTGAGGACTGTGTGTGAAGAGGGGAAGAGACCGGCGACCAGTCCCATACATCCCCATTTCACCATTCTAGGCCTGGGAAGGAGGCCAAAAGGCGCATGTCCCGTGGCCTCTCATATTAGGTGTAGGGGGCTCATAATGACGGGGGGGTCTTGGGAGCATCAGGACACTCATCCAGATGGGCTCTGAATTCCCGTGTGAGGGGTTCTGTGGATCAAACTGGACCCAGACCCACCAACCTCACACGTCACTCATTCATTTGAATATGTCAAAGTAGTGTGTGCCGTGAGTCAAGGTCACCCATCTTCACGGATCAGACAGAATAAAGAAAAACAAAGTAGTATGGCCAGCAGGGAGCAATAGGCCTGGAGGCTGCAGTAAATGGGAGAGTAAAGAACTTTTTGAAGTTGGTTAAATTACATTTTAAGATGTTCTGGCATATCAGCATATAAGTATGCAAATTTGGCACTTGAATCTCCTGTGAGCTTGAATTTTTGAATTATTTGAATTCAAAATAGTACTTGTGATTAAGGAACACACTGTTTTCTCTTTTTATTATGTTATATGAATTTATGAAGATAGAAATAGCATTTCATTTTTTAACATTTTTTTTATTGGGATAAAGTTGATATACAATATTATATTGGTTCCAGATGTGCAGCTTAGTGACTCAGTGATTACATACATTACTAAATGGTTGCCAAGGTAAGTGCAGCTCCCCCTGTTACCATACCAAGATGTTACAATATTATTGGTCGTGTTCTCTATGGTGCACCTCCATCCTATATCTAACTTATTTTACGGTTTGCAGTTTGTGCCTCTTTATCCCCTTCATCTATCTCACCCATCCCCCACACCCCTCCTATGGTAACCAACAGTCAGCTGTCCATATTTATGGGTCTATTTCCTTCTTGTTTATTTGTTTTGCAGATTCCACATATAAGTGAAGTCATATGGTATATGTCTTTCTCTGCCTGGCTTACTTCACTGAGCATAATGCCCTGTAAGTCTATCCATGTTGTTGTAAATGACAAGATTTCCTTATTTTTTATGGTTGAGTGATATTCCATTGTGTATATATACCACATATTTATTCATCTATTGATGGGCGTTTGGGTTGCTTCCATATCTTTGCTATTGTAAATAATGTTGCAGTGAACATAGGTGTGCATATTAGTGATTCAAATTAGTGATTTTGCTTTCTTGGGGTAAATTCCCAGAAGTGGAATTGCTGGGTTGCATGGTACTTCTCTTTTTAGTTTTTTGAGAAATTGCTCTATTGTTTTCCACAGTGGTTGGATCAGTTTATTCCCATCAACAGTATAGGAGGGTTCCCTTTTCTCCACATCCTCACTTATGTTTTTTACTTCTTGTCTTTTGTATGGTGGCCATTCTGACTGGTGTGAGGTGATACCTCACTGTGGTTTTGATTTGCATTTTCCTGATGATTAGTGATGTGAAACATCTTTCCATGTACCTGTAGCCATCTGTATGTCTTCATTTATTTATTTACTTTTATTGAAATATAGTTGATATGCAAACATATTGGTTTCAAGAATACAACATAGCGATTCAATTGTTATATACATTACCAAATCCTCACCCCCACTGGTGTAGTTACTGTCAACATGGAAAGATGTTACAGAACCATTGGCTGTATTCTCCATGCTGCATTTCCATCCCCGTGACCAACTTGATTGATCAAGATTTTGTGCCTCTCTATCCCCTCCCCCCCCCATGGTAACCACAAGTCATTTCTCACTGTCTATGAATCTATTGCTATCTTGTTCATTTTGTGTTTAGATTTCACAAATAACTGAGATCATATGGTGTTTGTCTTTCTCTGCTTGGCTTATTTCATTTAGTGTAATACACTCTGAGTCCATCTATGTTGTCACAAATGGCAGGATTTCTTTCTTTTTTATGACTGAATAATATTCCACTGTGAATATGTACTGCCTCTTCTTTATCCATTCACCTCTTGACAGACACTTTGGTTGCTTCCATATCTTGGCTATTGTAAATAATGTGGCAATAAATATAGAGGAGCATATGTCTTTGAATCAGAGATTTTGTTTTCTTCAGATAAACTCCTAGATGTGGAGTTACCGGGTCATATTTCTATTTTTATTTTATTGAGCAACTTCCATACTGCTTTCCAAAGTGAATGCACCAATTACATTTCCACCAACAGTGTAGGAGGGTTCCTATTTCTCCACATCCTTACCAGCACTTGTTATTTCTTGTCTTTTGGGTGTTGGCCATTCTGACTGGTGTGAGGTGATATCTCATTGTGGTTTTGATTTGCATTTCCCTTATGATGAGTAATATGGAGCATCTTTTCATGTGCCTGTTGGTCATCTGTATTTCTTCTTGGAAAAATATATATTCAGGTCCTCTGCCCATTTTTTAATCTCATTATTTGTTTTTTTGGTGTTGAGGCATATAAGTTCTTTATATATTTTGGATATTAACCCCCTATCCAATAAATCACTTAAGAATAAATTCTCCCATACTGTAGGATGACTTTTTGTTCTGCTACTGCTTTCCTTTGCTGTATAGAAGCATTATATTTTGATGTAGTCCCACTTGTTTTCAGTTTTCTTCTTATTTGCTTTAGTGTCTGAAAAGATACTGTGCTTGAACTAATTACTATGGAATGTTATTCATCCTTACTTTGAAGAAAATATCTTTGCAAATGACTTGAAGTTTCAAATTTGTTCACAGAGAAGAATTTTCACTATTTTTATTTAAGTGATAATTGAAGAGACTTGTGCTACTCTTTCATATATAAACCACAGAAGTTATCCAATCTCTAAACCGCATTTTCTGGTCCTTCATGTTTGAGGGTTGGAGTGTTTTCTTAATGGCTTGGTATCATCTGAGTAATGGTCACATGCTTATAAAGATAGTTATAATCCATGCTTCATTCTGTATCATGTACCCCAAGTTGCCTAGAAGATAACAATTCCTTATTTCTATGACTATAATATGGAGGATGGGGCCAGGGGAATATTGTCCCACTTAGATACAGGCTCAATATAATTTCTTTTTCACATCTTGTGGAAGCTAATTTAATGTTCATGAATTTTTCTAGATGTGAGTCATCATTTGGTTTTCTATGAATATTTCAAAAAGAGTACACAACTCTGATAATTTCAGTTAACTCTTTGGCTACTTGTCTTACTAAAGAAAATGTCCTCCTAGTTTCCACTCCTATGCAAGGATCATGGACTCCCTCAACTGCACTCTATTTTACACTCATTTATGGCTCCTTCCATTGGATATACATAACCTGATCTACAGACAATAGTTCATATGTACAAAGAGTTTATGTGTTTACCTAATGTGTGTCTAGCCACGGATATGTTCAGTGGCTACATATGACCTCCAGTCACTGGCCATTGTGAAATTTTTTGCCACAGAAAGCCCATAGGTTTCATTATTAGAATTTAACAGATTGCATAAAATACAGGATTAAGAAGTCAAATTATAAAATATCTGAAAACTTGGCATGAATGGAGGAGGTTGGTGGTAGAAGTTCTAATTTTTCCCCCTTTCACTAATCCCCCTGTTCTCTTCCCCTATGTTAACCACCATTCTGCGCTGTGTTAAGGAGTCTGTTTAAGTTTTGTTTGTTCATTTGTCTTTTTTTAAATTCTACATATAAGTGCAATCATATGGTACTTGTCTTTCTTTGACTTATTTCACCGAGCATAACACTCTCTGGGTCCCTCCATGTTGTCACAGATGGCAAGATTTCATTATTTTTTATGCCTGAGTAATATTCCATTGCATATATGTCCTTTTCTATATGTTCATCTATTAATAGACAGGTTGTTGCCAAATTCTGGCTATTGTAAAATAAAACAAAATCATTAATTCAAAAACGTACATGTGCTCTTGAATTTGTCACAGTGTTATTTACATTTTAGTTACTTTCAGTTTCCAGCCTTTTTATGGTTCATGGTGTGTGGGTTTACTTTCAGATCATATTGATATTGGGCTTCATATATGACGTGCTTTAGTCACCTGGATGTAGCTGAAGATGAGAGGGCAATTCTGAACTCAGTTCCCAAGAGGAGTTACATAGCTCTGCTTGCTCCCCTCTTGCTTCTGCAAGCTCCACGGGAAGAGCAGCCTCAGGTAGCCTCAGATCTTACAGATACGTGGATTCCACCTTTACCTGACTTGCAGCCCAAGTAAAAATGCCCAGCTTCCCCACAGCCCTGGAAGTAAGAAAAATAAGTGTTTATTGTCATACATCACTGAGATTTGGGGAATTGTTATGTCACATTAATGAAGCAATAGCTACCATGAGTAAGCAAGAAAACATGACACCAATAAGGTACATGATCATTTCTAGTAACTGACCCCAAATAAGTGGAGATCTGTCAGAGACCTGGCAAATAATTTAAAATCGTTATTTTAAGAAAGCTCAATGAGATTCAAGAGAACAAAAATAGATGAACCAATGAACTCAGGAACAATGTAAAATAAAATGAGAAATTTAACGAACAGAAATTATTAAAAGAAGAAACTAAACACCTTCCCAGAAAAACCAAAGCTGAGGGAGTTTATCACTATTTGACCTGCTTTGAAAGAAATGGTAGTGGTCGGAAAAAGATGGTGGTATGAGAAGTGAGGCAGAAACTTCCTCCCAAAATCACATAAAACACAGAATACAGAAAATACAACTAATCCTTAAAGAGTGACCAGAACCCTGCAGAACATACTGCCTACATCTGGGGAAAAGAGAAGACCTCACAGAAAAGGGTAAAGTAGCAAAGCCACAATCCAGCAGGACCCAAGCCCTCCCACCACCCCAGCCCAAATCTGGGAGGAAGAGAAATGGAGGAGGGAGGGAGCAGAATCCCAGGAAGGTGAACACCCAGGCCTGGAGGCCTCCTCCAGGACCACAAACCCAAGGGGTGAAAGGCCTGCACCCTGAACACTACGAGACACCCCGAGGGAAACTAAAGAGGACGACCATGAATGGAAACACATCCCGTGCTCACGGATAGGAAGAATTAATATTGTCAAAATGGACATCCTGCCTAAAGCAATCCATAGATTCAATGCAATCCCTATCAAAATGCCGGCAGCATTCTTCAGTGAACTAGAACAAATAGTTCCAAAATTCATATGGAACCACAAAAGACCCCAAATAGCCAAAGCAATCCTGAGAAGGAGGAATAAAGCTGGGAGGATTATGCTCCCCAACTTCAAACTCTACGACAAAGCTACAGTAATCAGGACAATTTGGTACTGGCACAAGAACAGACCCATAGATAAATGGAAGAGAACAGAGAGCCTAGAAAAAAAGCCAAGCCTATATGGTCAATTAATATACAATAAATGGGGAAGACAACAGCCTCTTCAACAGCTGGTGATGGCAAAACTGGACAGCTACATGTAAGAGAATGAGACTGGACTGCTGTCTAACCCCATACACAAAAGTAAACTCGAAATGGATCAAAGACCTGTATGTAAGTCATGAAACCATAAAACTCAGAGAAGAAAACATAGGCAAAAATTTATTGAATATAAACATGAGCAACTTTTTCCTGAACACATTTCCTTGGGCAATGTAAACAAAAGCAAAAATGAATAAATGGGACTACATCAAACTAAAAACTTCTTTACAGCAAAGAACACTATCAGTGGGACAAAAAGTCACTCTACAGTCTGGGAGAATATATTCATAAATGACATATCCGATAAGGGGTTAGCATCCAAAATATATAAAGAACTCACACACCTCAGTACCAAAAAAGCAAATAACCAGTAAAAAATGGGTGGAGGATCTGAACAGACACTTCTCCAAAGAAGAAATTCAGATGGCCAACAGGCACGTGAAAAGATGCTCCGCATTACTAATTATCAGGGAAATACTAATTAAAACCACAATGAGACATCACCTCACACCAGTTAGGATGGCTGACATCCAAAAGAAAAGGAACAAATGCTAGTGAGGATGAGGAGAAAGGGGACCCTACTACACTGTTGATGGAAATGTAAATTAGTTCAACCATTGTGGAAAGCAGTATGGAGGTTCCTCAAAAAGCTAAAAATAGAAATACCATTTGACCCAGGAATTCCACTCCTAGGAATTTACCCTAAGAAAACAAATTAACAGATTAAAAAAGACATATGCACCCCTATGTTTATCACAGCACTATTTACAATAGCCAAGATATGGAAGCAATGTAAGCATTCATCGGTAGATAAGTGGATAAAGATTTGGTACACATACACAATGGAATATTATTCAGCCATAAGAAGAAAACAAATCCTACCATTTGCAACAACATGGATGGAGCTAGAGGGTATTATGCTCAGTAAAATAAGCCAAGTGGGGAATGACAAGTACCAAATGATTTCATTCATTTGTGGAGTATAACAACAAAGCAAAATTAAAGAAACAAAACAACAGCTGACTCACAGACTCCTGGAAGGGACTAGTGGTCACCAAAGGGGAGGGGGTGGAGAAGGTCTATAGGGAGGAAGGGAGAAGGGGATTGAGGGGCATTATGCTTAACACCCATAATGTACAGGGATCAGGGGAAGGCAGTGTAGCACGGAGAAGACAAGTAGTAACTCTAGCATCTTACGATCCTGATGGACAGTGACTGCAATGGGATGTTGGGGTGGGGGGACTCGGTAATATGGGTGAATATTGAAACCACAATGTTGCTCATGTGAAACCTTCATAAGACTGTATATCAATGATTCCTTAATAAAAAATAAATAAATACAAATATATCTTTGACCATCTCTTTACTTTCAGTCTATGTGTGTTTTTAAGGCTAAGTATTTCTAGTGAATTACCCAGCTCAGCTGTAGGTTTTGGCTTTTTAGCAGCAGATCATTACATTTTTTAAAATCCCATGAGACTTTGGATATCTTTTCATTGGAGAATTAATCCATTTACATTTAAAGTAATTAATAAGAGGTAAGGACTTAAAATTGTTACTTTCTTAATTGCTTTATTTTTTTGAAGACCTACCATTCTTTGTTTCTTTTCCTGCTTTTCTTAAATGTCTTTTGGTATCACTAAGATTTTGACTTGTTCATCATGCTCTTTTGTGCAAACATTACAGGTTTTTACGTTGTTTCCCATGGCTTATACAAAATATCTTAAAATTACAGCACCATATTTTAAGCAGATGACAAATGAACTTCAGTCAAAACCTTAAACTCTACACCTTTTCTTTAGTTATCCCTTATGAATGAGGTTATTGATTTTACATTTTACATGTTTGATATTGCGCAATTAATGACATATTATTAGTTATGGTTATTTTCAGTACTTTTTCCAACTTTTGAACCAGAGTTGTATATGAATTATGTACCATAATCAATATATTACAGAATCTAATTTTGACTATATATTTTCCATTACCGTTGAGCTTTAAGCTACTTTCTTTTTTATTATTAAGGTATCATTGAGGTACAATCTTATGACGGTTTCACATGAGCAACATTGTGGTTTCAACATTCACCCATATTATCAAGTCCCCCCACCCCAAGGCGATCACTGTCCATCAGTGTAGTGAGATGCTATGGAGTCACTACTTGTCTTCTCCGTGGTGTTGTGCCCTTCCCCCGGCCCCCCCCCCCACATTGTGTGCTAATCACAATGCCCCTTAATCCTCTGTTTCCTCCGTCCCACGCCCCCTCCCTACCCCCCCCTTTGGTAACCACCAGTCCCTTCTTGGAGTCTGTGAGTCCGCTGCTGTTTTGTTCCTTCGGTTCTTGAGCTGCATTCTTACTGTGTCATGACTGAGGAGAGCGTAGGTGTGCTTCCTCTTACAGAACTCTCCAGCCGCCTCACAGGGCGCATGCAGGGCCGGTGAGCCCCCTCAGCTTTGTTTGTTTGTTTGTTTTGGGAAGTCTTTATCCTACTTTCTTTTCTGAAGTACAGCTATGCCAGGTATTGAATTCTTGGCTTACATATGTTTTTCAATATTTTTAAATAAATCATCCCATTCTCTCCAGGATGGAAAAGTTTCTGTTGATAATTCTCTCAATATTTTTATGGAGATTCCCTTGTATATAATTTCTAAATTTTCTCTTCTCGCTTTTAAATTACATTCTTTTGAAAATTATGTTTCTTAGTGTAGTCTTATTCATATTCAGCCTGTTTGGGATCTTTGTGGCCCCATGGATCTGGTTATCGATTTTACTCTCCATGTTTTGGAAGTTTTCAGCCATTAGTGCTTTGAGAAGTCTGTCTCCTCTTTCCTCTCTGTAATTCCAATAATGGTGATATTGGTCCTTTTGATTGTGTTTAAGTCCTACAATTTCCCTTCAGTCTTTGTCATTCTTCCTTTCTGTACCTTTTAATGGACAATTTAAAGAGTCGTATCCTCCAGGCTACTGATTTTTGCATGGTTGTATCTTCTTTTGAGGCTTTCTAGTGAATTATTCTGTCCATTTGTATTTTCCAGTTCTAGGATTTCTGTTTGTTGGTTTGTTTGATTTTTTCTGTTTCTTTGTTTAACTTCTCATTTTTTTCACAACTCTTTTTTCCTAAATTTGCTTAGTTGTCTCTGTGTGTGTTCTTGTAGCTTACTATACTTATTTAATCAGATTATTCTGAATTATTTGTCTGATGGTTCATTGCTCTACATTTCAATAAGTGTCTCTTATTGGAGCTTTCTTGTTTCTTTGACAGTGTCATATTTCTGGATTTTCCATGATACTTGTTTCCTTACATTTATTACTGCATATATGATCTATCTGCTCTTCCAGACTTTTCAGCTCCAGTTTGCGTGAGAGTTTCAATATCAGTTAGTTAAGTTTGGGTTTCTGGACTTTTTCTTGGTAATATCCTTGGGTATGGGGCCAACTATCAGTGTTTACATTTAGCAAAGACACTGCAGTGGAAAATCAACCAACTGAGTTGCTCTCCAGACATTTTACAGCATGACAACCCTGCTTAGACCCACAATCTTGGCTTTTACATAAGGACCCAAGCCTAAGATTCCCACAGTGAATTTCTGCCCTGCTTTTCTTGGACTTTTTAAAATGACCCTTAAGATTTGAGTCCACTAAAAATTAGGAACAACCATCCCAACCACCTTATAAGTAACAGGTGCTTGTTGCCTTGCTCTCTGTGTCCTGCTCGCTTGTTTCCTGAAGTGGAGGGCTGACCCTCCCCTGGTTCATTGTGTCCCTGTTTGGGGATTTGAAAATAATAAACCAAATAAACCTTGTGTCTTTAGTTCCTTTGTATGGGTGTGCTGAAACTGTGCCTTCAGTAAAACGGTCTTGTTGTTTTCATTTCCCCAAAGAGGGAGCTTGGAAACTGGGAGCAACTTGCCAGACCCGCGTGCATGGCTTGTGCCTCCTCATTCAGCAGGTAAGAACATTCATGTTGTTAACAACACACAAGCTATGGGTTTTCAAAACAGCTGCTTCCCAAGGTGTGAGAGTAGGGGTTGTGTCACTGGCTGAGAGCAGCGGGTTTTGAGCCCCTGCTGGGTTACCTGCCCAGGCAAGGTTGCAGGGTGGTTCCTGTGACTGCCTGGCTTCTCTGGTGAGGCTTACTAGAGAGCCAGAGCTGACAGTCCTCCACGCAGCAGCAGGGGGAGCTATGAATCAGCTGCTCTGCCCCGGTGGGGCCGCAGGACTGGACACACGCAAAATGATTCACTGATACATGTTACAGGATGAAAATGTGCACAATGAAAAATCAGTCTCAAAGCATAATGTATTGTATGATTCTGTTTAGGTGAATGATCCAGAATAGGAAAATCTACAGACACAGAAAGTAGATTGGTGGTTGCTAAGGTATTAGAAGTGAATAACTTTCTTCTCAAAAGGATAAAATAAGAAACACAATGAGTTTAAGCATATTGGTTAATCAGA
The DNA here is from genome assembly GCA_029783875.1 of Phataginus tricuspis. NCBI lineage: Eukaryota > Metazoa > Chordata > Mammalia > Pholidota > Manidae > Phataginus > Phataginus tricuspis. The sequence goes on from JAQQAC010025234.1 coordinate 733,492, forward strand.
AACAATTGTGTTTTTTTATATCAGGGCCTTGAATAATATACCTATGAATATTACTTCTATTTATACTTCTACCAACTACAATGTGAGGAAGAAATGATTGAAAAGGACAAAATTGTACTGCCACCATTACTAGCAAATAAAGTGTGTATGTAACAAATTTAAAGAAATCTAAAGATACATATATAGAATTAACAGTATGATGTGGAATATTAAATTGATGTGAAGTCAATTAACATACTTTGATTATATATCTTTATATCTGTGTAAATTCATATATATGATAAATAAATTAATTAAAAATACCCCTACAATTGAATGAAAATATGTAATAATACACACATATATATACATCTTTGTGAGCCCGTGTGTTACTGAGCTTTTGGCCAGTTGAAGTCACAACATTGGTGCACAAGTCAAGCCACTGTTGGCTTTCAGATCAAGGCTGTCCAGTGGTCATGGGATTCTGCACCCTCACTGCACCCCAACAAGAAGACACTGGTGACAGAGAAATGTGATTTCCATTTAAAGTTGTTTTTAAGTGTTCCTTATGTGAATTTCAAATTCTTCTTTAAATCCATTTTATATAGACTCTGTGATCAAACAGATTTTTTTTCCTTTTGTTTAAAATTTGATTCTTTGAGAGCTTAATGTATGTATATTTCTACATATATCTGTTTGTATGCATATATATATATATGGATATATATATAAATCTTTTAAGAAAATTATAACTACTTAATTAAGAAATGTAAGTAAATAAGTAAAAAGGCATATACCTTGGGTGTTAAGGTATTTATTTCCACAAAAATGATTTTTAGATTCATTGAAGTCTATTAGCTCACTGGGTATTTTTCTTTAGAAAATAAAAAGTATAAACTTTAAATGACAATACATATAGCTATGGAGGAGGAGGAGCTGGAGAAGAAAAAAAATGAAGATTTGTTACACAAGGTCACATTTTATTTTATTTTATTTTATTTTATTTTTTATTTTGGTATCATTAATGTACAGTTATATGAGCAACATTATTGTTATTAGACTCCCTCGACCACCATCAAGTCCCCCCCATACCCCATTACAGTCACCATCCATCAGCATAGCGAGACGCTATAGAATCACTACTGTCTTCTCTGTGTTATACCGCCCTCCCTGTGCCCCCCCCTCCTACATTACGTCTGCTAATCTAATGCCCCTTTTCCCACCTTATCCCTCCCTTCCCAACCATCCTCCCCAGTCCCTTTCCCTTTGGTGACTGTGAGTCTGTTCTTGGGTTCTGTGAGTCTGCTGCTGTTTTGTTCCTTCAGTTTTTTCTTTGTTCTTATACTACACAGACGAGTAAAATCATTTCATACTTGTCTTTCTTCACCTGGCTTATTTCACTGAGCTTCATCCATGTTGTTGCAAACAGTAGGATTTGTTTTCTTCTTATGGCTGAATAATATTCCATTGTGTAAATGTACCACCTCTTCTTTATCCATTCATCTACTGATGGACACTTAGGTTGCTTCCATTTCTTGGCTATTGTAAATAGTGCTGCAGTACACATAGGGGTGCATCTGTCTTTTTTTCAAACTGGGCTCCTGTATTCTTAGGGTAAATTCCTAGGAATAAAATTCCTGAGTCAAATGATATTTCTATTTTTAGTTTTTTGAGGAACCTCCATACTGCTTTCCACGCAGTTGAACTAAGGGTCACATTTTATTATAAAATCATTTAATTGAATGATGTGTCAAGGATGTAGAAATAGGCAAAGTGACCAGTTTCCACAGAGTAAGGAGCATAGCTACAATCCTGTTCATGTAAGAACACTTACTATATGACAAGTCAACATGTAATAATATAGTGATAACTTATGTACTTTTCAATAAATGGGATTTGAAAAGTAAGTAATAATATTGACTCTAATGTAAGGTGACTCAGCTCACACCATGCACAAATGTAATTGAAGGACGAAATCATGAAAGTCAAAAATATAATGCTTTTAGAGACTAACAAAGTCAAGTAACTTCAGGACATTAGTATACGTAAGAATTAATTTACTCAAGAAACAAACACATGTCACTGTGGAAAACATTGTTTGACTACATTAAAGTTGAGAATTTGTGTTTCTCCAGACACCAGAAAAGCACAAAAATAAGTGACAAAAACTGATTGATGATATCTGCCACACCAATAAAATAGATAGAAAAATCATAAAAGAACTCTAGATAAGCACTAAAGATATTAAAATAAAATTAAAATGAGGTATATCTATGGACTCAATACATTGGGAAACATTTAAATACCTGAAAATATGAAGTATTGAGGAGAAAATTGAGCAAAGAGAACTCTCCAACACCAGTAATATGAATATTAATCATTCCACTTTAGGGAACTGTGGACAGCGTGTCAATCATGTAAGGCGACATAAGACTTAGCCTATGTCATACTAGAGCACACCTCCAAATCTCAGCACAGGCTTATTTTTCAATCATAATATATATCTATTGTGTGCTGTCTACAGCTCTTAACTCCAGAATCCAATCTGATAAATTAATCAAAGGACAAAGGGAAAAGAATATGTCAAAGCAGAGTCCAGCTTAAATTCACACTCTTTACTTCCTTTGTCATTTATTTTGCCTAAACCTGCTATTCAATCAAGCTTTATTCAGTGTGATTAAAAAACTAAATTTTTTTCATAGGACAGGACTCTACAGTATTATGAATAATGCACACTACATAAACCCCATCCTATTAAAGATAAAAATGTATATAACCAACACACAATGGACAAATATTTTGAGAAGGAAATAAATTTGTGTTGTTTTTGGCCAATGAGATTAGGAGCTTTGGGTGTGTGCTATATTTAATGCAGAAAAGTGCCTATTAGAACAGGAAAAGGGAGAAATTGTCACAATTTCTGTCAAATTGTTTTAAATTTGTCTTTTATCTTTTTTTTTCACAAGAGTTATAGTTTTATTTTTTAATAAAATAATAAGTATGCCTTGTCCCTATGTTTCTTGGAACATATGCTTCTGTAACTGCTCAGTACTTGAGAAATAGCCTCATGCAAGTACAAGCCTTGTGAAGACTTAGCGACCACCCATGGTGCATGAAGTGACTGCAAGGCTAGCGCTGCCCATCATGAACTGTTTTGTATAATTTTTACTTGGTTATTTCACCAGCTTACTTATTCACAGGGGAGTATTTTTCCTCTTCTGACAAATTTGGATGCTATATGTCCTAGTGACACATAGTTAAATGTAAATGAAGAGACATGACACAATGAAAAAATATTCACACACGGACTCAGAAATGTAAATCCCAACACTTCTAAGAGTGTTACTTGAATGTGAAATTGAGTAGTAATGTATTTTCCAAGGACACAGCTATACAAATAACAGAGGAAGGAACAAATAGAGGATATAAACAAACATAATAGAGTCCTCAAATGTTAAATATTAAAATTATGAGGATTATTACAGGCATTAAATGAATATCACCAAAATTCAGATTTTTGAGGATTATTTGCTTTGGTACACACGCAACTTCTAATCTTCATTTACTCTTTGCTCCTATGTTGAAATATACGTATTGAAACATAATGAACATGTTGTATCTGTTGTACGAGTTTAAAGCTGAAGTTAAGTGAGCATTGCTACTAAATTCTGAGTTTTTCTAGATAGGATTCTAAAGTATAAAGGCTGACCCTTTGGGGTTCAATTCTGAAAAGAAAAAAAAAATCTTTTTAGTCAGCAAAATGTTTCCTTAGCCTTTTGGAAAGAGAAAAAAAATTGTTTCAATTTTGAGATATTTATGTCACATTTACTCTGAAAAATGTATTGTCTAGTCTAAGAAATATCTTGCTCTCTCCAGGTGAAATAATATGGTTACTAACGCATTTCAATACCTTCTGCAATTACTGATTCCCTTTTCTTCATTAATGATAAAAGTTTGAATGAATCAAGCATGACATTATCCTTTCATCCGGAGATCAGGGTGAGGATAAATGTATAAACCCACTCACAGCAGACGACCAGTGGTTTTAGAATCCACAATTTCATGGAGTGAAGCAAGTCTTCAGGG
>JAQQAC010025234.1:740683-753193 GCA_029783875.1 Phataginus tricuspis
CTGCTTTTTTCTCCCCATTATTTGCATGGAATATCATTTTCCATCACTTCACTTTTAGTCTGTTTTTGTGTTTGAAGTGAATCTCTTGGCAGCATAAAGATGGGTGTTATTTTTTTTATTCATTATATCACTCTGTATCTTCTGATTGGTGCATTTTCCATTTCCATTTAGGGAGATCAATAATATGTACTTATTGCCATTGCAGGCTTTAGATATGTGTTTATCAAAGGTTCAAGGGCAGCTTCCTTGTTATCTAAAACTCTGACTTAACTCGCTTATTATGCTATTTCAAACACAATCTAAAGGTTCTTTTTCCCTCCCCTCTTCTTCTTCCTCCTCCTCTCTTTATATATTAGGTGTCATATTCCGTACTCTTTGTGTATCCCTTGACTGACTTTCTGAGTAGTTGATTTAATTTTGCATTTGCTTAGTAATTAATTAGACTTCTTCCTTTACTATTGTTTTATTTTCTCTGGTGACAGCTATTTAGCCTGAAGAGCACTTCCATATAGAGCAGTCACTTTAAAATACACCGTAGAGACAGTTTGTGGGTGATAAATTCCCTCAACTTTTGCTTATCTGGAAATTGTTTAATCCCTGCTTCAAATTTAAGTGATAATCTTGAAGGGTAGAGTATTCTTGGTTGGAGGCCCTTTTGTTCCACTGTGTTAAATACATCATGCCGCTCCCTTCTGGCCTGGAAGGTTTCTGCTGAGAAGTCTGCTCATAGCCTGATGCAATTTCCTTATAAGTGATATTTTTTCTCTCTCTGGCTGCTTTCAATACTCTCTCCTTGTCCTTGATCTTTGCCATTTTATTATATGTCTTGGTGCTGTCTTCCTAGGGTTTCTTGTGTTGGGAGAGCTCTGCACTTCCACAACCTGAAATACTATTTCCTTCCTGGGTTGGCAAGTTTTCAGCAATTATTTCCTCCTCAAAGAGGCTTTCTATCCCTTTTTCTCTCTTCTTCTTCGTCTGGTACTCCTATAATGCAAATACTGTTCTGTTGGGATTGGATGCAGAGTTCTTATTATTCTTTCATCCCTAGAGAGCCTTTATTTTCTCTGTGCTTCAGCTTCTTTGCTTTCCCATTCTCTAATTTCTATTTCATTTACCATCTCCTCTCCCTCATCTAGTCTACTTTTAACTCCCTCCATTGTATGTTTCATTTCAGATACTGTATTTTTCAAAGTTTCTCTCTTGAAGTCCTCCCTGAGATCTTGAATACTTTTCTGTAGCTCCATGAGCATATTTATGATTTTTATTTTGAAATTTTTATCAGGAAGATTGGTGTTTCCACTTCACTAAGCCCTCTTTCTGGAATTTTTTCTTGAACTTTGAACAAAATTCCTCTCTCTTCTTTTTTTTAATAGTGTTTCTTAAGGGATAATTCATTTGTGTAGGAGGTGCCCTCTAGTGCCCATAAGCTCTACTTCCTGGGGCTACCAAGCACATGTAGCAATGGCGGGGGTCACAGGTGAACACATTGAGTGCCTGCCAGAAGGAAAGAGCTTTTGCCTCCGTGGCTGTAGTGCATGCTTCCATTGCCAGGTTCAGTGGGCCAAGCATGCAGGGGGGACCCTCTATGCTATGCCCCTGTAGCTGCTAGCTGGGGTCACTCTCCAGCTGGCCTGGTGGAATGATGGAGGCAGCAGTTATGTGTGACCAGTGCCTGCCAGGAGGATGGAGCAGCAGGCTACATATCACAGCGAGGGGCCTCTGGGCTGCATTTACAGCCAGGGGGATGGAGCATCTGAAGCTCCTGAGAGTTCCCAGCCCACTGCGCTGAGTGTGCCAGGATGATTTTGCCTACCTGCCCCTTCTCCTGAGCAGTGAGCGCTGTGCAATCTTTTCCCCTTTAGCACCCGTCTCGCTACTGGGAAGTCGTTCAAACTGCCCATCTTTCTTTTGTCCCATGGGGCTGGTTGTGCTTAGCTGTTCTCCACAGTCTCTGTGAGTATTCTCCCTGCCTTTGCTTTCCAACACCACTAATCTCCAGAGCACCATATACTGTGGTTCCATGTTCCCAGAGCAGATCATCAGGGCTGGGTGTTCAGCAATCCTGAGCTTATATTCCCTCCCGGCTCCATTTCTCTTCTTCCTGCCTGAGGGGATGTCTTGGATCCCTCCAGGTTGCAGCTTTCCTACTTTACCCTTTTCCGTGAGGTCTTCTGTTTTCCCCAGATGTAGGCAGTCTCTTGTGCAATCCTCTGGTGGCTCTCTCAGGATTAGTTTTATTTGCTGTAATTTTTGTGTACTATGTAGTTTTGGGAGGAAGTTTCTGCCTCACTTTTCATGTTGTGATCTTTCGTCTGTATCCAGGCGCAGAGATTTTTATAATGGTTATATACTCTTGTTGGACTGACCCCTTTATCATTCTAGAATGTTTTCTTTGTCTCTTGTTATATTCTTGCTCATGGGTAGTAAGTCTTGATATCTGATTGTATACATCTTCCAGTTGGGTTTTTTTTTCAAGAATTCTTGGTCTTCCTGGGCCTTAGAATTTTTTGAGACTTATTTTTTTGTTGGCTTTTCAACTTCAATGTAAACTTAGTATAAGCCTTAAAACATCTTGATTCAGGGTATTTTAATAAAAACATTGACTCAAGGTTCAAATCTATAAAAAAAATATACCCTTAATTTAAGTAGGTGTTCTTTAATTGTATAGTTGCTGGGTAAGTATTTGCAAATTTTCAGTAGATTATTTCCAAGTGTTTATTCTTTTGTCCTTTTGTAAATATTATTTTTAAATCATTTTATAATAGCATTTTTTGTTTATAATGACATCATTGGTATATGTGGATTTTTAATAATTCCAGTAGTTTGAGTACAGATAGGACTGACAAATAAAAATATGTATATATTTAATGCATACTAATCAATGATAATATAGTTAAGTATATATCAATGAAACTATTACCACCTTCAAGTCCATAGACATCCATCACCTCCCAAAATTTCCTCAGGCCCCCTTATTATTGTCTTTTTGTGGTAACATTTAACATAAGACCTACCTACTTAACAAATTTTAAGTGCATGGTATTGGTAGCTATAGACTGTATATTGTATAATGTACCTGAAGAATGTATTGATCTTGCATGATTCAAGGTTTGAACCCTTTGACTATCACCTATCCACCCTCTCCAGCCCCTAGTTACCACCATGTCACACCCTGCCCCTGTGAGTTTGACTGTTTTGGAGTCCACATAAATGAGATAACGAGGTATTTGTCTTTCTAAGTCCGGCTTATTCACTTAGCATAATGTCAGCTAGGTTCATCCATGTTGTCAAAAGTGGCAGGTTTTCCTATTTTTTAGAGGCCAAATATTTTTATAACATTTTCAATATATACAATAAGTACAGATTTTTTCTTTTTTCCAATTTTTGTTATAAGTTTATATATTTTATTTCACTGGCCAGGAAATTCAGAACAAGATTAGATTACATCACTGTCTTGTTCTTCAATTCACAATCTTAGCAAACAATACTTCATATTTATGTATTAATTTTAACATTTGTTGTTATAGTTACTATTTATAAGAATAAAGAAGGATTTATTGCTGAGAAACTTTTTTAATTATGAAATTTACTTATTTTTTAATTCAATTTTACGAAATTATTTCTATGGTTTGGAGAGATAGTTTATCGTCTTAAATGTTTGTTAGAATTCAGTAATGAAATACTAATATTCATTTACAATGCTTTTAATTGATAATTCAATTTATTTAATAAATGCAGAAATATGATTTTTCCTATTATTTTCTAATGGCAATTTTGTAAAGTGTTTTAGGATAATATTTAATTTTTACAAAATCTTAAGTACAGATATGATTGACAAATAAAATCTGTACATATCTTTATTCTTGATATATATTCCCCTAAAAATTGCACAATGCATGTTTAAAAATCAATAAAATATCATGAAATAAAGATACCCCTATATGGTCCACACACAAAATGCAACAGAGCACATATACATAGTAGAGCTTGTCTTTCTTTGACCCTTTCCAATGGAAAATGGAGACGATTTCTTGATTCATTTTATCAATTTTATTAGTGTTTTCAAAGTTCCTATAATTTTCCATTGTTTAACTTTTATAATATGTTATACTTTCTAATTTGATTTTAGTGATATTATCTTTCCTGTATTGTTTCTTCACTTTTATTTATAATAATTGCCTGTTTTTTTAAAAAAATGTTAATGATTAGATCATTAATTTCCATCCTTTAAAAATTTCTAATATGTGACATTAAATCTGACCATTTTTATTTGATCATGTCTTAGGAATATTCTACGACAAACACTAAAGAGTACTTACATTTTAATTAATTCAAAGAGATGCCCATTATAATTGAGATACCTTTGTTACTTTCTTTTTCTGAACTTATACATACTTCACTAGATGTTTATTCTTTATATCAAGTGTACTATGTGAAGAAATAACACAAATCGTAAGTGTAGAGCTTGATCATTTTTACAAAGTCAGAATACCATTGCAACAAGCATCCAAATCAAGAAAAAAAGTTACTACTCTTTCAAGGGTATCATTTTGTCCCTTTTCAATCATTAAGTCCACAAGGTAAAACAATAAGGTGCCTTAAAACTATCAATTAGTATGCATATCTTATTTTTTTATAAGTGGAGTCATCCTGTGAATTTTTCTTTTTGTCAATCTCTTTGGTTATGATGATTTAATATTAATTTTCTCAATGTCACTACAAATAATAACTACTTAGTGTTCAGCATTGTATTAGCTTCCAGTTTGTGCAATGTAAGATTGCTGTATGTGTCTTTTGGTGAATGTAGATAGGCATTTCTATTGGAAATGTATAGAATGGCTGTGTCATGGCCAAGTGAATGTGAGGATGCCAAGCTAATGGCATGCTCCCAACCACCTCCACACCACAGCCAGATTCCAGATAGTATGATGGAGGAAGGAGGAGCGAACTTCTGACCTATGGTGACATCATATACTTCAAGTTTCAAATCACTTTGCCTCAGACATTGCCCAGAACTTAATCATATGTTCACATCTAATTGCAATGGAGACTTTTCATAAAATAAAATGTCATGAACAGCACAAGAAAATCACAGCACTAGTGATATGTTGTGTATATGAGAACATGTATTGTGAACAACATATTGTAGCATTGGGAAAAGTACAGTACTTAGGCAGCCTTAGCCTCATAGTCCTTTGGAAGGTAATACTTGGGCATGCAGGCTGTTTTCAAGAGGAAGAAAGAAAAATACTAGGAGACAGTCTTTTCTCCACTCTTCCACTCCTGCAATTTCCAATTATATGTAAGCCTAGGAGAGTCAGGAAAACATCATTTATATATACATAATAAAGATAAAAGGGAATATTAGCCTGAACACAAGGGTCTGGGTTTCATATCTGGGCCAAGTTGTGAACATTGAGATTCTGGGAACAGATGGTTGTGGTTCCACTTGCCAAGAAATCATAAAGGAATAAGGTCACCCATCATCTGAAAATATAAGCAGCAATATTGTTTTCTACAGTGTAGAATCATTCTGAATTCTGGATAGCCAGGTTGTACTAATTACATTGGATTCTGTTTAATAAAGAACATTGTTGATGCAATACACTGTAAAAAAATATGTTAAATGATATTGCTAGTATTCTTTTATGCTGTCTTTCCAGTTAGGACATCTGACTTTTTAAATTCTATTTATTAATATTGCTAAATAAATTTTCTTAGCCACTGCCCAAAATAAACCATAATAATTGGAGCATATTCTGCAATACAGCCCTATCACTAATCCTAAATGGCGACAGTACTGCACTAATGTGAATGCAAACCCCCATTATGTAAAGGGTAAAATTTGATAACAATGCCTTAGAACTAAAGAGAAAATTCTCTCTAAAATATCCCAAATATATTTAATTTGGTATAAATACTACAATTCCAAGGACTTTTCCCAGAGTTACTTTAATGTCTTTGCTTCTAACTCTGTATATGATGGGATTCAATGATGGAGGCACCATGGTGTAAAATATAGACAAAATATTATCTAGAACTGATGTCAACTTATAAGTTGGCTTCAGGTAGGTAAAGGAACCTGTTGAAATAAACACCGTCACAATGACCATATGAGGGAGGCAGGTGGAGAGGGCTTTGGACCTGCCCTCCAGGGAGGAGATCCTTGAGACAGCAGAGCAGATGTGCACATAGGAATATAAAATAAAAAGGAAACAAAATAGGGAGATGCTTGTAGTAAATGCAGTCACTGATGCTTCATTTATATTCATTTCAGAATTTGAGATCAAAGTAATTTGAGATATATCACAGAAGAAATTATGGATTTTATTGGAACTAAAAGTTGTGTCAAATGTTGCTGCCATATGCATAGCTCCAGAGACCCCCCCCACCCACTGATGTATGACGCCAACACCATCCGCCCACAGGACCCTTGTTCATGACGGTCTCATAGTGCAATGGACGGCAGACGGCCACGTAGCGGTCATAGGACATCCCTGTGAGGACGGCTAATTCATCAGCACCAAAATACACAAGAGAAAGCACCTGGAAAACACATCCAAGAGAGGAAACTGTGTTCCTTTTCCTTCAGTGAGTTGAGAACAATTTTAAGAACAGTGACTGAAATGTAACAGAGATCTATGAATGACAGGTTCTTCAAGAAGAAGTAGATGGATGTGTGAAGCTGAGGATCCCACGTAATAAGGATGGTTATGAGTCCATTTCCTAACACAGTTGTCAGGTAAGCCACGAGGAGCAGGAAACCCTATAGAGTTTGCATCCTGGTGTCATTAGAAAATCCCAGAAGAAGAAATTCAGTAACACCTGTGTGGTTGATCATTTGTCCAGTGGATGTTCCCCAAGAGTAAATCTTTCTGTAATCATAATCAAAGAATAGAAAATGGTATCTACTTTTTAAATGGATATATTAATTGTTTTATCTTTGGTGATTATTTCACAATGTGTGTGTAAGTAAATACAATGCATATGTGTATGTATATATCAGGATGTACACTTTAAATACATAAATTTTTTCAGTTATGTCTCAAAAAGATAGACAACAAAGAAAACAGTAGTTTCTAGAAAAACATAAGATATGAAATTTAAAACTCTAGCAAGGAAATTAACTTTAGAAATTCTCAGTTGCAGTGATGCCTTGGTTATTGTGATGAGTTCATAAAGGATTGGATGGATAGTCAAGGTGATAATTTCATATTTTTGAATTTCTGCATTAAGATCCCCATTATGGACATAACAAGTCACCAGTGTGGCGCTGTGCAACAGAGTGAGGGAGACATGCTCCGAATTTCCCTCCAACTGTTACAGGACACTCCAGCTCATCACTTTAAGACAAACTCACAGAAAATCAAAGCAGCAAGTAAAAACTTAGGTATTCCTGGAAACTTATTTAAAGATTCTCATTATGTGCACAATATTCAAATTTGCTTCTTGGTTTTATTTAATACCTTGAAACATGTGTTAGCCATGAGTACATTGTACTATGAAAACTATAAGAAACTGATGAAACAAACTGAAGAAAGACACAAATCAATGGAAATCTACACCATGCTTATGGATAGGATGAATTAATATTCTCAAAATGGCCATCTTGTTCTAAATAAAGATTCAGTGCAATCCCTATGAAAATAATAGTGACATATTTTAATGAATGAGGGCATAGAATCCTAAAATTCATATGGAACCACAAAAGACCCAAAATAGCCAAAGCAATCTTGACAAATAAAGCTGGGGTTATCCCACTGCTTGATTTCAAGCTGTACTATAAAGCTATAGTAATTAAAACAGGATAGTACTCCTATAGAATAGACACATAGACCAATGGAATAGCAAAAAGAGACCAGAAATGAGCCACTGCATATGTAGTCAACTAATATATGGCAAAGGAAGTAAGGATACGCAATGAGGAAAATTCAGGCTCTTCAATAAATGATATTGGGAAAACCAGAGAGCTACATGCAAGAGAATGAAACTAATTAAAGTAGATCACTGTTTCACACCATACACAAAACTGAATTCTAAATGGATTAAAGAAATAAATGTAAGACATGAAACCATAAAACTCTTTGAAGAAAACATAAACAAGAATATCATGAACTTACACATGAGAAATTTCTCTGTGAATGTATTTCCCTGCATGAGGGAAACATAAGCCAACTAAAAAGCTTCTTCACAGCAAAGAAAACCATTACCAAAGAAAGAGGCAAAGGAATTTACACAAAGAAAACAAAAAGCTCTAATTTGAAAAGATTTATGCTTTCTTATGCTTATTGCCCCTGCTGTATGTACAACAGCCAAGATCTGGAAGCAACCAAAGGGACAATTAATGGATGGATGGATAAAGGAGAGGTGGCACACAGTGCTGTTAATGTGAAACCTTGATAAGAGTGTATGTATATCAATGATACTTTAATAAAAGAAGAAAAGAAAAGAGGTGGTACATTGGAATATAAAATGGAATATTATTCAGCCATAGAAAGAAAGAACTCCTGTCATTGACAATGTGGATGGACTTAGAGAGTATTATGCTAATGAATAAGCCACACTTATTTCAAATATTAATATGATTTCATATTATATTTGAGAGATAAATACCATATGATTTAAATTTTTCGTGGAATCTAAAATCAAAACAAAAAGTGAACAAAACAGCAATAGATCATAGATACTGAGAAGTGATTGGTGGTTACTGCGGGGGTGGTTGAGGGCAGACAAAATAGGTGAACAGTATAAAGAGACACAAACTTTCAATCATAATATAAATTAGTCAGTGGGATGAAAATACAGTATAGAGAATATAGTAAATATTTCTGTAACACCTTTCTATGGGGACAGATAGTAAGTACACCATTTGGGGTGAGCACTTAATGAAGTATGTAACTGTCAAGTCACTCTGTTGTGTACTTGAAACCAATATAATATAGTATACCAACTATAATTTAATAAAAGTATTTTAGAAAAGGAAATCTACTGTATGGGATAATATATTTGCAAATGATATATCTGATATGGGGCTAAAATAAAAATATAAAGAACTCATGCAATTAAACAAAAAAACAAATAACTGAATTTAAAAAATGGACAGAGGTCATGAATAGAATTTTTCCAAAGAAGATATAAAGATGGCCAACAGGCACATGAAAAAATGCTGCACATCATGAACCATCAGCAAAATGCAAATCAGCACCGCAGTGAGGCATTTCCTCACACCTGTCACAACGGCCGCTCTCAGAAAGAAAGAATCAGCAAGGGTTTGTGAGGATGCGAAGAAAAGAGAACCCTCCTACGCTGCTGATAGGAACATAAATTTGCTCAGCCACTGTGGAAAACAGTATGAAGTTCCCTCAAAAAACTAAAAATAGAAAGAAACAAAATTACCAATTTGTAAATACATATGCATACTTATGTATTACAACATTATTTGAAATAGCGAAGATATGGAAGCAACCCATGTGTTCATGATAGATGAATGGATAAAGCAGATGTGGTACATACATACAACGGATTATTCAGTCATAAAAAAAGGAACAAATTCTGCCATTTACAACAACGTGGATGGACCTAGAGGGTATTATGTTAAATGAAATAAGCCAGGTGGAGAAAAACAAATATTGTAAAATTTCACTTATAAGTGGAATCTAAATGCAAAACAAATGAATGAAAATAGACCCATACATTCTGACAACAGACTGTTGGTTACCATAAGGTGGGGTGGGGGATGGGTGAAATAGGTGATGGGGATAAAGAGGTACAAACTTCAAATTATAAAATAAATTAGACATAGGAATTGAAGTGCAACAATGAGAATATAACCAATAATATTGTAATATCTTGGTATGATAACTAGGGGTAATTACACCTACAATGGTGAGCATTTAATAATGTGCATAATTATTGAGTCACTGTGTTGTATATCTGAAACCAATATAATACTGAATATCAACTCTTTCAGTAAAAAAGCTAAAAAATAATACAGTCACATAATGACAAATAACTTGTGATTCCCCTTATATCTGATAAGTAGAGTAGTTAAATTCGCAGACTCACAGAACCCACGAATGGACTAACAGTTACCAAAGGGAAAGGGACTGGGGAGATGGGTGGGAAGGGAGGGATAAGAGGGTAAAAGGGGCATTACGATTGGCAGACATAGGGTGGAGGGGCACGGGGGGGGACTGTACAGCTCAGAGAAGACAAGTAGTGATTCTCATCTCACTACACTGATGGACAGTGACTGTAATAGGGTTGGTGGGGGGGACCTGATGAAGCGGGTAGTTTAATCATCACAATATTGCCCATGTAATTGTAGGTTAATGATACTAAAATAAAATAAATTGTTAAAAAAAAAAATTCATATGGAGAGTAAGTGCTGGTTGGGAAAGGGGCCGGGAAGTGATGGAACTTGACGTTGTTGTTTAATGGACACACAGTATTAGTTTTGCAAAATCAGTTACTGGAGGTGGATGGAGAAGAAGGCCGCACAACGATGTGAATATAAGTTAAACCACCGCACTGTATGCTTGTAAACAGTTAAGATGGAAAATTTATTATATGCGTATTTTATCACAGTTAAAAATTATTTCACATTGATGAGCCAAAATTTTTAACATTAGAAAGTATCTCTTGTAATGGGAATGTTTGAAGATAGTTAAATGATAGTATATATTTTAGTCACAGCTGTTGAAGCCATTCCCATTTTTCTACGTATGTGAGATATTTTTCTCAACATATCTGATTAGTACAAAAGGTATTTAAAATTAATAAATTTCGGAGTTTTAGCCAGCTCACTTGGGAAGAAAAGAAATTCTTTACAGGTTTATAATGAAGACACCAAGAGTCAGTGTAATATAGAAGAAAAGGACAAGGACCAGGGATTAGAAAGATCCTTGTTTTCAGTCTGAGTCTGCCACATATGGAGTGACCTTGGGAAACTTGCTTAATATTTTAGGTAGTTAGTTAACTTAGTTGTACAACTAATTAGCAAGAGATTGTATGTCTGTAAGTGGAATAGGCATATGTGTTTATACATATTTGGAAAGAGATAAACATTAACATCTATTAACAGCTACTAAACCAAATAATTAAAATAATAGGGCACATTTATCTAGTATGTATTAAGTCTTAGGGAAAGGTAAATACAGTTAAGTACAAAGCTAATGAAATAAAATTTTGGGGTTATGTACCTTTTTGCTGTTCCTTACTAGTTATAGATATTGTGAAGTAGTAAAGCCTTTGTGCCTAAGTCATCAGTTTGTTGCAGAACTGTTCCAAGTATTAAATTAATTAAAACTAACTTTGTCACAAGTTAAATGTAATACATTATCTGAATTTACTTTTAACAATTTATAGGCAGAAATACCAAAAAATATAAGTTCCTGTAAGATATTTCAAAAGGGATATTTTGATTTTAACTTTATTGTAAAAATTTTAAGTTATATATAGGAAGCAGTATGTATATTCCAGTTATATATTTAGCTATATAGAGGAATTTGGGCAGGAAAAATTTCCACTTACTTTATTTCAGTGAGGTGATTATATTTTGACCAAATGACTTCATCTATATCACATTCCTAATTCTATTTTCTTATTTATTATAAGTAATTCTACTTTCTTATTTGTATATGTGTGTATGAGGGAATTCATGCATATGTATGCAGGTGTTTTCCTTTTTGCTCACAACTGTCTTTTTTCCTATCTGTGATTTTGCTCTTTTAGTTATATTTGAAACAGAATAATTAGAATTTTCATTGATTCAAGTTAGTTTTAGAATAAAGGTTTAAAATCAGCGTCTGCACATCTACATATGAATGACATGCAGCTACTTAGATAATACTTTAGAAAAATAATTTTTCCTTCCATAGTATTTTATCTTCCCCAAAATGTGCCAAATAGGTGTTACTTACATGGCGATCATATATTTATCTCTGAAAAGCTGGGGTATAGACTGTTTCCTCACTACAGTAATTTCACATGTGACTTGATCTCTCCAATCTTCATATATTCTCTTCATCCAGGAAGGCTGGTTCCCATCTCATGTAATAGGAAGAAATAGCAGGCTTGTACCCCAGTGGGAACTGGAAGAACTCAATTACCCTATCATTGAGACAAGAACCACTTCAAGGTGCCCTAAGAAAATGGTTGCAGCTCTCAGGTGGTGGTGTCTCTCCTAAGCCCTTTCAAGAACTCCCAGGAAAAGAAGAGGTGGGACAGGAAGGGTCACAAGAGGTGGTTGCAGCTCGGGGACTTGGGGAATGAAACCAGAGAAAATCCCATAGGTATACATAGGGGAAAGGGTTTTTTTGATGCTGGTTGGGGAGAAAGAGACAGTGTCAACAAAGCAGTTCGACACTAAGCTAGGACGCCTCCAAGAAGGTGACACCCCGACGCTCAGCAAGCAAATGGAGCACTTCAGTGTATAGAGATGACAACTTTGTCGGTCAGCCGCTGTAAGTTATCTGTTATCCAGAACATGCACATAATTCCCACTACTCA
>JAQQAC010025234.1:767621-825955 GCA_029783875.1 Phataginus tricuspis
AAACTGGGCTGCTGCATTCTTGGGGTAAATTCCTAGGAGTGGGATTCCTGGGTCAAATGGTATTTCTATTTTGAGTTTTTTGAGGAACCTCCATACTGCTTTCCACAATGGTTGAACTAATTTGCATTCCCACCAGCAATGTAGGAGGGTTCCCCTCTCTCCACATCCTCGCCAACATTTGTTGTTGTTTGTGTTTAAATAGACTTTTAAATAAGGAATATCTTCTATGTGCATTTGCTTCTATATGGCACCAGGAAATAAGCACTAAACAAGGTAATTTAAACCGGAGATTGTGTAAATATGGGGATTTTATTCCCCTTTGATCACTGCATCATTTGAGAATTGCCTTCCCTGGGATCTTTCATCATCCTTGATCAGAGATGATGGGAAATGTTACTAATTCTCTCAACATGCTCATGTTCGCAAGGGAATGAAATACAATGTCAGGAGTCTAATATGATTTGGGCCAAGCATGAGGGAATGGAATGTATTTACAATTATTAACACAATAGTTTGTACATATTTAGAGATAGAATGGGTCATTTTGTGAGAAATAAGGGGGGCCTAAACAGTCTTAAGGTTTGACTAGTGTTCAATTTTATTATGCAATTAGCTTTATGAAAGCAGTATACAAAAGTTATCAAAAATCACAGTTGGATCATTTAAAAGACACTGATAAAAACTCAGTAAAGGCAATTTGAAATACCTTACTGTCTACGATACACACAAAATAATAGGGTCTTCCATTAAAATGTAGTAAACAGTTACTGGAGGAATAATTTTTAGATATATGCATGTTCCTTTATATTATCATCAATAAGGTCCAGTTCTAACAATGAATAAAAATCTTAGATACCTCCATGCTTTGTTCATGTAAAGTGAAAAAATATCTAATATAGGCTATTACAGAGCTATATTTAAAACTGAGTGAACTACAAAGAGGTAATAGATACTTGAAGTCTTTCAAAAGCAATATTATTCATGGGGCACATCTGTGATATCTTTTTGTTCTAGGGCCCTGCCTTGTGAAGTAAGTCAGTATTTTATCTAGGTACTTTCAAGTATTAATTATATTGAATACATATGTATTGTAAATGTTTGGGAATCATTATCAGAAGCAACAATAGTCCCTTTAATCTCTACACCTATTTCCCCTGCCCATTCCACCCCTCCACCATGGTGACCACCAGTTACTTCTCAGTGCCTGAGCCTAGTGCTGTTTTGTTCATTTGGCTTAATTTGTTTTGTTTAGGTTCCACATGGAAGTTAAATCGTACAGTATTTGGCATTCTCCAACTGGCTTATTTCTCTTAGCATGATATCCTCTGTGCCCATGCACTTTTTTGCAAATAGCCTGGGGTGAGAGTAGAGCCTATAATCAATGATTTTGTGACCTCTTTCTATGTTGAGAGATAGTAAATACACTACTTGGGATAAGCATTTAATAGTATAAATTACCGTCAAATAACTATGTTGTGTACTTGAGACCAATAAAATATTGTACACTAACTGTATTTCCATAAAAATGTAGAAGTAGCATATAATCTCATTATTAGTGAATCAGTTAAATTTTCTTTGCATGCTAAATAATTAAAACTTTTAATTAAACTTGTGTTATGATTACAGAGTGTTTGGTGGTGCAGGTATAGCATATGGTTTTATGCAGTGGATTGACAAAAGCATTCATAAATTTCCTTAATTTTTTCTCTACTTCTATTAGTTTCAGTTAGATAGTATGGCTGGAGAAACATGAGCAGCATTTCCAGGCTTCACATCTACAATTCACAGTTTCTGCAGAATGCAGCTCAGGTACTTATCAGAGTAGTAGGAAAACTTCTTCAGAATCTTCCCCAGATAACATCTGAGCACACAGGACAAAACCTTGTTATGCATGTTCCTGAGATAATCATGGAGAATGGGATTACTGTTATTCACCCAGTGGTAGGTTCAAACCCCTGGAACTGGCCTTGAGCTCGGTATTAATTGGCTTACAATTTCCAAACCTCAGTGTATCACAGGGTGGGGATGTTTCTCATTGATAGCACTTACTGTGTGCATCAAATGCAACTTCGCTCTGTATCTTTTTTCCTGCTTCCTGTGTTGGGGAAGCTCCCTAGCCCCTACTGAGTCACGACTCTCATGACGCAGGACTAGCAGTGCCACTAGATGGTGGCTTGTAAAGATTTTTTTTCTGGATGTGGAATCCTTCACTTTTATTTAGAGTCCATTTGCCAGAACAAGTCACACAGTAAATTAAATAGAGTATCCCACTACTCAGGGGCATGGAAGACAGTCTCCTTGCTTGATAGCAGGCATAGTGTTTGTACAGCCTGAACGATGTAATATTTCATACATGGTGAGGTATGCATTTGGATTCTGTATTATGTATCCATATGACTAATGTTTTTCCTATTTTTATTATAATGATGCACACAAGACAGCCAGAAAATTTCAGAAACATAAAATTATAAGCTTTTATTTCACAAAACTCTACAGGTTTGTCAGATGTGAATGCAGGTTGGTTCCATGTTCTCTTAATGTCCTTAAACCAGCCGGGTGGCTAGATGTTACTCAGAGCATGCACATCTCATGGTGGCAGTTCAAGCTCTCACAGAGAAGGATCTACAGTATTAGGTGGAACTATCGTACTACCACTTCACCCACATTGTATTATCCAAGTTACATGGCTAATGCCAGTGTTAAGGGATCAAGAAAACAATGCTAATAATTCAATCTGTGTAAGTTCCTTTTATTTAGTCCACAAATATAATATAGGCATCAACTATGTGTCAGTTATAAAACGGGAGCTTTTAAGGTATATGCTTTCAAAAATTGAAGCACACTCAAACGTATGGTGCCATTCTATGAAAGGAAAAAGTTAAAAAGTAGAGTATAGTGACAAGGCAATAACTGGTTTGTATTGGAAGAATGGGGATGGATTTTCTATTATCATACCATTTCAGTAGAAACCTAAAGGAATTGAGGGAAGTAGCTACTGATAGTTCTGCACTAAAATGTTTAAAGGAAATGAACTGGATTAAACTCTTAAGGTTGGAGCCTAGTTAAAATGTCCAAAGAATAAAAATTAGAAAAATACTTCAGGTTATACTGAAAGGCAAACTGATTCTAAAGCTTTCAAGGAGAAGTAAAAGATCCAGAGCAGTCCACCAAGTATCGGAGAAGAAAAAGGTTGGACTGATACCCCTCGACTTCAAGACTTACTATAAAGCGATAGTAATCAGGACAAAGTGGTGTTCGGAAAAGGATAGGCAAGAGGCTCAGTGTAAATGATAAGAAATGGACCCATACAAATATAGTGAATTGATCTTTGATGAAAGAGTAAAGTCAGTACAATGAAGAAAGGTAGTCTTTTCAACAAATGGTGGAGGAGCTAATGAACATTCACATGTTAGAAAAATAATCTAGACAGAACCACTGCACACTTTTCAAACACTAACTAAAAATGGATCATAGACTTAAATGTCAATCAGAAAAACATAAAATTCCCAAAAGAAAACACGGGACAACCTAGCTGACCTTGATATGTTGATGACTTAGATACAATACTGACTATATTCCCTACTGTATTTACATTCCCTTGACTAATTTATATTATAATTGGAATTTTATGCCTCTTTATCCCCTTCATCTATTTCAATCATCACCCACCCCACAGTGATGGATACAGAATGTACAACACCAAGAGTGAGGCCTAAGGTAAACTGTAGACTTTGGGCGGTTATAATGTGTCAGTGTAGGTTCAACAAATGTAACAAATGTACACTATGGTTGGGGATTTTGATAATAAGGAAGGAAATGTACACTGAGAAACTATAAGAGTTTGATCAAAAAAACTGGAGACACAAATCGAAAGAAATCCCATATTCATGAGTTGGAAGAATTAATACTATCAAATCTCTGTCTTACACATAACAATCTAGAGTCAAGATAATCCCTCAAATTCCCATGGCATTTTTCACAGAGATAGAAAAAAATCCTAAAATTTGTATGGAGCCACAAGAGACTGCAAATACCCAAAGCAAATTTGAAAATTAGATTATTACTCCTTCAGGCCTATGCTTTATGTTTCCCAAAAAACAGAGCTTTACTGGATTAAGGCGAGATGAAGGATATCATGAAGCCTTTTGTCTAGGATAAATCACTCACGGATGTATTACATTGTGTGGTTGTTTCTGTTTTGATATCATCTCAACTTGGCTGAGTATGTGGACAGAGTATTCTAAACCCGACCCAGAAAGGTATTTTTTGACATTAGGCTTCTTCCCATATTATCTGGATGATACCATATTTTCAGCTACCACATTATAAAAAATAAAGCCAATTTTACACATTCATGATTTCAAAATTAAAATAAATACTTGAAAGAGATTTCTCTTACCATGTTTGGTATACAGAGGGGAAAAAAGTGCAGACAATTTAGAAACATTTAGATCAGACTACAGTCCTGATTTATTCCTTGCTGTGCAACTCTGCATAAACTACGTGATCTCTCTGAGAATCTGACTCATCTTTTGAAAAAACATATTTAATCTTCTGTGACATGTTATAATGGTCAAAATGGCATAGGTAAGCACCAAGAACATTTCATACTACTGTATGTAAGATTACTTGTTAACTCATGATCATTACATTATTTATTCAGTTTCTAGTGCTTCCTAAACAAAACCACAGGATTGCTTTAAGATTTGTGTTGGTTTTCATATATACAAATACATATGGATAGATAGATGGACACATTAGTATTTGTATTTTTATGCTTTCAAACAATTCTACTTCTTTATATTATAAGAATTTGAAGGAATTTAAGGTATTTCCTGAAAGCATTAAAAGTGCTTGATATTTAGATTTGCAAAAGTTTGAAATAAGTGTGCAGTGATGTTGCAATAGTAATGACACCATTGTATGATTAAGATGTGAGGTTGAATGTAGTCAAAACCCATAGCACATACTATTGCTAGATGAAGAGAGAGAAGAAAGTTGGCATGTTGTAAAATGAGATGGGGCCAAATTAGATAGGGAGCGGCATAACCATTTTCATAAATTCTACCCAAGGTGATGAAATTTAGGAGAAACTGGAGAGATGGAGCAATGAGACCACTGGAACTGACTTTCTTCTCCTTGGCCGTTCCCCCACCGCCAAGCCCCCAGGGCTCCCTTCCCTTTCATCTTCCCAGCTTCCAGGGCATCCCTTGCTGGCAATGCTATGATGAGGATTCCCATTTGGGCGGACAGTCACCTCCACACTCCCAGGTACTTTCTTCTCAGCCAGCTTTCACTGACCTCTTGTACAGCTCAGCTTTCATTCCTAAGAGAGCCATTGACTTCTTGTCTGGAAGAAACAACATTTCCTTTATAAACTGTGGAATTCAGCTCTTCTTCTTCATGGTTCTGGTGGGGGCAGAGTGCCTTCTCCTGGCAGTTACGGCTTATGGCCGCTATGTAGCGATGCACCGTCCTCTCCATTACTCAGTTCTCATGAGCCCTACCGTCCGTGTTTCCATGGTCACTGGCACCTGGCTGGGTGCACTTGTAAATGCTTTGATCCATGTCATCTACGCTCTGAATCTCCCTTACTGTGCCTCCAGGAAAATCCACCATTTCTTTGGTGAGATCCCAGCTCTCCTGAAACTCGTTTGTGTGTGTGAATACTTCTCTTTATGAAAATGGCCTTTATGTCAGTGGTATTGTGTTTCTCCTCTTTCCAATATCTGACATCATGGCTTTATATGGGCAGAACCTCTCCACGCTTTTGGGACTAAAGTCAAACTTGGGGATGAGAAAGGCATTGGCAACCTGATCTTCCCGTTTGATTGTGGTGTCTCTCTTCTATGGAACAGCCATCATCAAATATTTTCTTCCCAAAGCCTATCACACTGCTGAGCAGGACAAACTGGTCTCTGTCTGCTACACCATCCGCACACCCATGATCTTCCCCTTCATCTACAGTCTGAGAAACAAAGATGTGTCTGGAGCCCTCAGGAAAACTCTTGCAAGATACTGACATTAATAAGTTGATATCTATTGAGAATAGCTCAGGTAAGGATGGATCTCAGGTGCAGAAGGATGATATTGCTATAACACAGGTCAACAGTACACAGCAAGTAAATGCTACTTTTCTTGTGTACACCATCATGGCCAAAATTCTTGGCTGTACATTTGGGATACAGCTAATGCAGCAGAGCATGCCTTCTCACTGTACTTTCTATGATTATATGAGCTTTATAAATCTAATAAGCAGCTGCATCAACTTAGAATTCTGCCAGCCAGCAATCAATATAAAATATAATATAAGTTGGTCATGGGGATGGAAGTGCAGCATTGAAAACATAGCCAATGATTCTGTAACATCTTCCTATGTTGACAGATAGTAACTGCACATAGGAGGTGAGGATTTAATAATATGGGTAACTGTCAAACCACTTTGTTGTATTCTTGAAACTAGTATAAGATTGTATGTCAATGATACTTCAATTAAAAAAAAAATTAAAAACCCAAATAACTGTTTAAATATAATAATAATATACTGGGGAGTTTTAATAACATATATAAAGATAAATGCATGACAGCTATAGAACAAAGGCCAGAGAGGGGGGTAGTATAAATCATTTGAAAGCAGACTGTGAAGAGAAAAAAAATGTATACTGCATACTGTTCACTTAAAGCAAGTAGAAAAAAATAATACCATAAAAACTGATAAGATGTAATTATAAAATTACTTAGAGCCAGTCCAGTTAATTAATTAGTAAAAGAGTGCTATGACCCAGATCCAGCTGACACTGTGAGAGGAGGCTACTTTTGCAAATGACAAACTTCCAAAAAAAAATCATGAAGCATTGAAAGGTATTAAAAAAACAGCCTTTCAAATGAATAAAAAAAAAAAAATTGCAGAAAGCTTCCATGAAGAAGCGCAAGCATAGGGACATCTAGCCAATGTCTGTAAAACAATTGTCTTAAATATGCTTAAAGAGCTAAAGATAAACATGGACAAAATGCTAATGTCATGAAAAAATATACATACAATATAAGATATACACAAAATGACATAAATTGTAAAAAGAACCAAAGGGAAATTCTGGAGCTTAAAAAAAAGAAAACTAAATTGAAACATTCATTGAAGAGATTTAACACCAGATTTTATGAGGCAGGAAAAAAAAGTTGAACAACTTGAAGTTTTAACATTTGAGATTAGATAAGAGGATAAAGAAAAAAACGGAGGATAATGCACTTAAAGGTCACCATTAAGTGGACCAGTTATGATAGAGAGAGTTACAGAAGAATAATGGCTGTAAACTTTCCAAATTTGATGAAAGATATAAATCTAGAAATCCAAAAATCTCAAATAACTCAAATAAGGAAAACTCAAAGAGACAAACATTGAGATATATGCAAGTCTCTGTCAAAAAACAAAGAAACCTGAAAGCAGCTTATCACATACAAAGATTTTTAATAAGTTCATTAGCCAGTTTTTCAGCAGAATTCTATAAACCAGAAGGCAATGAGATATATATTTAAAGTGCTAGAATAAGAAAATACCTGTGAACCAAGAATTGAATATTCAGCAAAATTGTCCTGCCAAAATGAGGAAGAAATTTCAACATTCCCAGATAAAGAAAATCTTAGGCAGTACCTTATTTTACACCTTCTTTATAAAAAATACTAAAGGGAGCCCTTCATGTTGAAGTTAGGATGCTACACCATAACTTGAAGGAATATGAGGTTATAAAAATCATGTAAAGATAAATACATGTGCAAGTACAAAAATAGTATTATTGGAGTTTTGATTTTAACACTTTTTACTTTCTGCATTCGTGAAAGACAAATTCAGAAAATATAAATCTATATTACCAAATACAAAATATACAAAATTAATTCGTGAAATAAAAAACATCAAAGGAGGAAAGGAGCTGTGTACCAGTATAATTATTTAGGCAATTGAAGTTAAGTTGGTATCAATTCAAATTATACTGTTACAAGCTTAGGATATATTAAATCCTCATGGTAACCACAGAGAAATGTTTTTAGAAATACCAAAGGGAATAAGAAGAGAATCAAAATGTGTTCCTACATAAAATCAGTCAAACATAAAAGAAAACAATAACGGAGAAAATAAGGGACAAAAAGAGCAATAAAATATACAAAAAAAATTGCAAGAGTAAGTCTTTATCTGTTATTATGTTAGAATAAAATAGATTAGACTCCACAATGAAAAGAAAAACATGCCAAAATAGATTTTAAAATGATCCAACTAAATGCTGCCTAGGAGACACTGTAGATCCAAGCACAGGGTTTGAAAATGAAGAGATGGAAAAGCCCTCATTTCAGCTTCATACTTTAAGAATAGCTTTGCCAGAGAAAGTATCCTTGCCTGGCAATTTTTAACTTTTAATGCCTTGAATATGTCATTCCACTCTCTCCTGGAATTATTCTTTCTGCTGATAAATCAACTAATAGCTTAGTAGTGGTGTTTTCATAGGTTACAGAACAAAGAATACAGTCAATAGTTCATAATTAATATACATAAGATATTTACATATAAGTAATATATGATATATAATTCTATATGATTCTAATTATATTGATTATTACTATTAATAATTTTTCACCATGAAATAGAACTACATCCTACTTTATTGCCCCTACATTGATAGACCTTAAACACATTATGCGTTGTGAGATAAGTTAGAGAAAGACAAATAGCATATGATAAAAATGATGGTTACCGAGGGATGGGGTATTAAGGGATTGAACGGTAAATGGTGAAGGGTATGAACTTGCAATGAGTAGTAATTAAACCCTAGAGATCTAATGCACAGAATATAAATTGTAGATAACACTATTGTATTAAATCATTAAACTTAAACTTTCTAAGAGAATGTTACTTACTTATTCCAACCACTCTAAAGAAGTGATAATTATGGGATATGATATAGGTACTAATTATCTACAGTAGAAATTACATTACAATATATAGGTGTATCAAAATAACATGCTGAACACCTTGAATTTACAGAATGCCAAATATATTTAAATTAAAAAAGTATCCTAAGGTGTGCATTTAAAAATATTAAAACTATAAGAACAGAATTGGAGGACTCATAATTCCCAATTTCAAAACCTAAAATTTAGATGGAACCATAACAGATCCCAAATAGTCAAAGGAATCTTGAGAAAGATAAACAAAGCTAGGGGTATCATGCTCCCTGAAAGCTATATAAAATGTTATAGTAACCAAACAGTAGGCTACTGGCACAAGAACAGATCCATGGATCAATGGAACAGAATACAGAGCCCAGAAATAACCCCGCAAATATAACGTCAATTAATATATGACAAAGAAGCCATGAATATACTATGAGGAAAAGACAGTCTCTTCAATAAATGATCTTGGGAAAACTTGTCACCTGCATACAAGAGAATGAAACTTGATTACTCTCTAACACCATTCACAAAAGTAAACTCAAATGGATTAAAGACCTAAATATAACACATGAAGCCATAAAACTCATAGTGGAAAACTAAGGCAAACATTTCTTGAATGTAAGGATGAGCAATTTTTTTCCGAACACATCTCATCGGGCAAGGGAAAATAAAAATAAAAAATGAACAAATGGGACTACATCAAACTAAAATCTTCTGCACAGGAAAGGACACCATCAGCATAACTAAAAGGCATCCTACAGTATAGGAAAATATATTTATAAATGACTCATTTGATAAGAGGTTAACATCCAAAATATATAAAGAACTCATACAGCTTAACAACCCCCAAAAATAATCTGATTAAAAATGGGTGGAGGACCTGAACAGACACTTCTCCAAAGACTTACAGATAGTCAACAGGCACATGAAAAGATGCTCCACATCGCTAAGTATCAGGAAAATGCAAATCAAAACCACAATGACATATCACCTCACACCAGTTAGGATAGACAACATTCAAAAGAAAATAAACAAGAAATGCTGGTTAGGATGTGGAGAAATAGGAACCCTCCTACACTGTTTGTATAGGAATGTAAATTAGTGCAACCACTCTGGAAAGCAGTAATGAGTTTCCTCAGAAAGCTAAAACTAGAAATACTACGTGACCCAGGAATTCCACTCCTAGGAATTTACCCAAAGAAAGCAAAATACCATATTCAAAAAGATATATGCATCCTTATATTTATTGCCGCACTGTTTCCAATAGACAAGATATGGAAGCAACCTGTGTCCATCAATAGATGAATGGATAAAGAAGATGTGGTCCATATACACAATGGAATATTATTCAGCCATAAACAGAAAAGAAATCCTGCCATTTGCAACAACATGGATGGATCTAGAGGGTATTATGCTCAGTGGAATATTCCAGGCAGAGAAAGACAAATACCATATGATTTCACTTGTGGAATATAAAAGCAAAGCAAAACAGAAGGAACAAAACAGCAGCAGACTCATAGACACAGAGAAGTGACCAGTGGTTACCAAGGGTGAGAGGAGTGGGCAGGGGCAGGGGGATAGGGATAAAGGGGCACAATAATTCATGGTCACAATATAAGTTGATCATGGGGACTGTTGAACGACTGTGATGTACATTTGAACCAACATAATATTGTATATTAACTTCACTTTAATAAAAAAATAATGTATATAACTGTTGAGGAATCACTATGTTGTATACTTGAAACAAATATAATATTGCATATCAACTCACTTCAATTAAAATATATAAAAAAAGAAATATAACACTTTGTCTAACTACAGGGCACAGAAAAAAATAAACTTACTAGTAATCAAGAGAGTGCAGGGCTGTCATAAGTACAGACGTGCAGATCAATGGACTGCAGTTAAGAACCCACACATTTGTATCGAGGTGATCTTTAATACGGTCATTACAGGTAGAATTACCTTTTCAAGAAATTGTGCTGCGACAACTGGATAACCACAAACAAAAGAATGATGTATGTTATTTATATATAACAAAAATTAATTTGATCCATCTTGGACCTAAAAGTAAGAGCTAAAATTATAAAATTATAAGAATCATAGGAATTTATCTTCATGACAACAGATTAGGCAAAATGCTTCTTAAATACCACATGAAAAGCACGAAAAAACACATTTTAAAAATAGACAGCTAAAATTCACTGAATCGAAGAATAACTTTGTGCTGCAAATGATACCATCAAGCAAATCAAAGCCCACAGAATGCAGAAAATGTATTTGGTAATTATATGTCTTATAAGCATCTGGTATCCAGAATGTATAAAGAACACTTATGAAAAAATAATAAAAAGATAATCTAATAAAAGCACTGGTAAATCATATGAATAGACATTTCTCCAAAGGGTGACGGAAACGGCCAGGAAGTACATTAAGACACTGTACATCAATGGTCACTGAGGGATGCAAGTCAAAACCCCGTGAGAAATCACACTATGCGCACTAGGAGGCGGAATTATTTTTGAAAAGGAGGAAGAAGGAGAATAAAACAAGTGTGGGGGAGGAGATGGGGAAGGACCGCTGCTGAGTCTAGTTTAGTCAGGGTTATGAAAATGTTCTGAAATTGGACTCTGCTGATAGTGCACACATCTGCTGATTGTAACAGATAATTAAGAAACCTGAATTTTGTGATTTTGTTTTGTTTCCTTTTGTCCTGATGGGAAATGTCATTATAACTTCCTTGTAGCCAAAAATATGAACTCCATACTTTCTATAAACTGTGACAAATCATTGAGTCCTCTCTTTTTCAAGCACTAGTTTATGATCACAGCCAGGCAGGGCATAACCATGCCCATATTAGAAGTTACGGAGCAACATTGCCTCATCACTCTACTTTCCTACTATGGGTCCAACAGAATTAGGATTCAAATGAG
Organism: Phataginus tricuspis; assembly: GCA_029783875.1. NCBI lineage: Eukaryota > Metazoa > Chordata > Mammalia > Pholidota > Manidae > Phataginus > Phataginus tricuspis. Next base: position 779,498 of record JAQQAC010025234.1, read on the forward strand.
GGCTCAAACGGCACCTGAAGCTCTTCCATAGACCAGGCTGTGGGAAACAACATTGCAGACTATTTTCATGGACTCTGTGGAGGATATAAATTGCTGACTTTAATGTCTCCTGGATTTGAAAGGGGAGTGTCAGAGCATCAGTACTAATCCCTTTGCACCAAAGGTTTACCACGCTAATTTTGATCTGGTCATCTATCCTGTTATGTAGTAGCTTTTATTACGCAAATATATTCCTAATTCTCTTAGACAGTCTGTGAAAACAAAAGAGATGAAGTATTTTGATAAGATTATGTATCAACCAACCTAGTATTGTCACTAAAAGGAAATAATCAAACAAATTATCTCTTAAATAAAATTGACCAGAGAAATAACTCAAAAATCTTCAATCTGTTAGTCCTTTGTTTTCAAGAAAATAAGGTAACTTTGCCTTCTTTCTTCTGGTACACGACAGGCTTCACTAGGAGTACTGGAACACACAAGAACTATACGAACTGACTGATGGAGACAGCAAGCAGGAGTAGACAGTGTAATGAGCCCAGGGCTGGGAGCTCTGCTCAGGGGACAGCAAATTCACACTTCTAAACTTGCTCAGCACATTCTGTCTCTAAAGGCAGGATCTTAGTTCACTTTCCCCATACAGGCTCACACATAGCCTTCTGCCCATATACCTGCAGTCTGGACTGCCTACAATGAGAAACAGATGCTATATTTACTTAATTCAGTCAAATAATAAAAATCTTTCTAACATGTTTCTAGCAATGACATTCAATCTTCTTCTCCTTAGTAGACTTGATAACAGAGAACTATAGCATAGACTAGGAAAAGCTCATCCTTACCTATTTCCACTGATACAAGGTAGCAGTATATATACCATATATTAAGATTATGTAAGAGAGAAAGCAAAATACTAGTATGGATAGGAAATCATCAGAATATGCAAAAATGGATAATTGAATGTTTTGAAAGACAGGATTCAAAAATGTAAAATAACAGAAAAATAAACCATCACATGCAATGTAGATGGGAACATCTTGTTTGTTCTTTTTAGACAGATAGAAATGAGAGATTCTGGTATCAGTTTATCACAAAATTTGATTTTCCCTAAAGTCATGCCTTGCATGTAAGAAATATAGAAAATACATACATTGCACAATTTTTATGTGCTTAAAAAAGGATGAAATAAAGCCAAAATCAAAAGAGACTGGAGGGATTATGGATGGTGGCGTGAGAGGAAAGACACAGGCATCCTCCTAAAACTGCATATAACATGAAAATATAATTGATACAATTAATCGTGAAAGAGCAACAGGAAAGAGGACAGTGACAGACTGTATACACCTGGAGAAAAGAGCATACCTCACCTAACAGGGTAAGGTATCAAAGCTGTGGCCCAGGAAGACCCAAGCCCTTCCCCCACCCCAGCTCACTGGCAGGAGGAAGAGAAATGGAGCAGGGAGGGACTGGAGGCCTGGGGCTGCTGAATACCCGACTCCAGAGATCTTCTCTGGGAGCACAAACCTACAATTCATGGTATTTGCACGGTACTCTTGTGATTAGGGGGTTGGAAAGCTAAGACAGGCAGAATTCCTGGAGACACTGAGATTCCAGCTGCTTGTGGAAAGCAGGGATCCATATCTGGCTGCTCTGTGACAAAAGAAAGGTGAGCAGTCTGAGAGACTTCCTAACAAGGAAGCCCTTAGCAAGAGGGCTGCTAAAGGGGCAAGGATTGCACAGAGTTTACTGCTCAGGAGAGAGGACAGGTAGGCAAAATTGTCTGGGTGCACTCTGCTCAGCAGGTTGGGAGCTTTGCCATATAGACTCTCATACTTAAGGAGGAAAAATAAACCTTCCTCCTTAGACGATCTTCAGGTGCTCCAGCTCCCTGGATGGCTACACAGCTCCAAGGACCCATCCGTGATACACTGTCTACTGTGCCTTTCTCCCAGCCAGCCCTGCCTGGCATGCAAAACAGCAAACCATACCCTGGCGTTAGCCTAGCCAGAGGGAAGATCTGTCTACAGAAACGACAAACACAAAGCATGGAGGCTTAACACAAACACAAAGCTAGGCCCACTGGTTCAGGCAGTGGAAAGAGGTAGAGCAGCTGGGAAGCAGGAAACAGCTCTTTCCTCCCCACAGGCACCAATACCACTCCACTGCAATCCCCAACATTGCTTCAGGGGCTGAGCAGCTCCAGGTAGTAGAGCTCCTGGGCACTAGAGGGCGCCATATACAAATATGAAACGCCAAAAGAACCTGGTTCAGAGTAAAATTATTAATACAACTCCTGAGAAAGATTTAAATGATATTGACGTCATGAATCTCCCTGAAAGAGAGTTCAAAATAAAAATCATTAACATGCTAATGGAGGTATGGAAAGATATTCAAAAACTCAGAAATGAATTCCTGTCAGAGATCCAATCATTGAAGAGCACAATGGAGGGTATTAAAGTAGACTGGATATGGTGGAGGAGACAATAACTGAAATAGAAATTAGAGAAGAGGACTACAAAGAAGATGAGGCACAGAGAGAAAAAAGGATCTCTAAGAATGAAAGAATACTGAGAGAACTGTGTGATCAATACAAATGGAACAATATTCAAATTATAGGGGTACCAGAAGAAGAAGAGAGAGAAAAAGGGATAGAAAGTGTCTTTGAGGAGGTAACTGCTGAAAACTTCCCCAATCTGGGAAAGGGGGTAGTTTCTCAGGCTGTGGAGATGCACAGATGTCCCAACATAACGGACCCAAGAAAGACAACACCAAGAAATATAGTAATTAAAATGGCAAAGATCAAGGATAAGGATGGACTATTAAAAGAAGCCAAAGAGAGAAATAAGATCACATACAAAGGAAAGCCCATCAGGATATCATCAGACTTCTCAACAGAAACCTTACAAGCCAGTAGGGAGTGGCATGATGTATTTAAGGCAATGAAGCAAAAACGCCTTGAACCAAGAATGTATTACACTGCAAGGTTATCATTTAAATTTGAGGAGGGACTAAACAATATCCACATAAGCAAAAGCTGAGAGAATTTACCTCCCACAAATCATCTCTACAGTGTATTTTTGAGGGACTGCTATAGATGGAATTGTTCCTAAGGTTTAATAGCTGTCACCAGAGGTAATATAACCACAGTAAAGAAAATAGAACAGCTAATTACTGAGCAAATGCAAAATTAAATTAACTATCCCCAAAGTCAATCAAGGGATAGACAAAGAGTACAGAATCTGATACCTAATATATGAATACTGGAGGAGGAAGAAAAAGGAGGAAGAAAAAAAAAAGAACCTTTAGATTGTGTTTGTAATAGCATATTAAGTGAGTTGTTAGATTCTTAGACAGTAAGGAAGTTAACCTTGAACCGTCGGTAACCACGATTCTTAAGCTTGCAATGCCAATAAGTCCTTACCTATCGATAATCACCCTAAATGTAAAAGGACTGAATGCACCTATGAAAAGACATAGAGTCACTGAAGGGATTAAAAAAACAAGACCCATCAACATGGCTGCCTACAAGAGACTCAGTTTAAACCCAAAGACATACACAGATTAAAAGTGAAGGGATGAAAAAGATATTTCATGCAACTAATATAGGGAGAAAAAAGCAGGAGTTGCAGTACTTGTATCAGACAAAATAGACTTCAAAACAAAGAAAGTCACAAGAGACAAACAAGGACATTACATAATGATAAAAGGGTCAATCCAACAAGACAATATAACCATTATAAATATCTATGCACCCAACACAGGAGCATCTACATATGTGAAACAAATACTAACAGAATTAAAAGGAGAAATAGAATGCAATCCATTCATTCTAGGAAAAGTCAGGACTCCACTCACTCTAAAGGACAGATCAACCAGACAGAAAATAAGTAAGGAGACAGAGGCACTGAACAACACAATAGAACAGATGGTCCTAACGGACATCTACAGAACTCTACACCCAAAATCAGCAGAATACACATTCTTCTCAAGTGCACATGGAACATTTCAATAATAGATCATATCCTAGGCCACAAAAAGAGCCTCGGTAAATTCAAAAAGATTGAAATTCTACCAACAAGTTTCTCAGAACACAAATGTATGAAACTAGAAATAAATCACGCAAAGAAAATGAAAAATCCCACAAACACATGGAGACTGCACAACATGCTCCTAAATAACCAATGGATCAATGACCAAATAAAAACAGGGATCAAGCAATATATGGAGACAAAGGAAACAATAATTCAATACCACAAAATCTGTGGGACACAGCGAAGGCCATGCTAAGAGGAAAGTATATTGCAATACAGGCCTACAGCAGGAAATAACAATCCCATATGAGCAGTCTAAACTCACAGTTAACGAAACTACAAAGAGGTGAAAAAATGAGGCCCAAAGTCAGTAGAAGGAGGGATATAATAAAGATTAGAGCAGATATTAATAAAATCGAGAAGAATAAAACAATAGAAAGAATCAATGAAAGCAAGACCTGGTTCTTTGAGAAAACAAATAAAACAGATAAACCCCTAGACAGACCTATCAAGAAAAAAAGAGAGTCTACACACATAAACACAATCAGAAATGAGGAAGGAAATATCACTATGGACACCACAGAAATACAAAGAATTATTAGAGGATACTATGAAAAATTATATGCTAACAAACTGGATAACCTAGAAGAAAAGACAACTTTCTAGAAAAATACAACCTTCCAAGGCTGACCCAGAAAGAAACAGAAAATCTCAACAGACCAATTAACAGCAACGAAATTGAACTGGTAATCAAAAACCTACCTAAGAACAAAACGCCTGGCCCAGATGGCTTCACCGCTGAATTTTATCAAACATTTAGTGGAGACCTAATACCCATCCACCTTAAAGTTTTCCCAAGAATAGAAGAAGAGGGAATACTTCCAAACTCATTCTATGAGGCCAGCATCACTCTAATACCAAAACCGGGCAAAGACACCACAAAAAAAGAAAATTGCAGACCAATATCCCTGATGAATATAGATGCAAAAATACTCAACAAAATATTAGCAAACAGAATTCAAAAATACATCAAAAAGAGCATCCATCATGATTTAGTAGGATTTATTACAGGGATGCAAGGATGGTACAACATTCAAAATCCACCAACATCATCCACCACATCAACAAAAAGGACAAAAACCACATGATCATCTTCATAGATGCTGAAAAAGCATTTGACAAAATTCAACATCCATTCATGATAAAAACTATCAGCAAAATGGGTATAGAGGGCAAGTACCTCAACATAATAAAGGCCATATATGACAACCCACAGCCTACATTATACTTAACAGCAAGAAGCTGAAAGCTTTTCCTTTAAGATCGAGAACAAGACCAGGATGCCCACTCTCCCTGCTTCTATTCAACATAGGACTGGAGGAGCTAGCCATGGCAATCTGACCACACAAAGAAATAAAAGCATCCAGATTGGCAAGGAAGATGTTAAACTGTCCCTGTTTGCAGATGACATGATATTGTACATTAAAAAAAACTAAAGAATCCACTCCAAAACTAGTAGACCTAGTATCTTAATTCAGCAATGTTTTGGGATACAAAATTAATACGCAGAAATATGTGGCATTCCTATACACAAACAATGAACTACCAGAAAGAGAAATCAGGAAAAAGTTCCATTCACAGTTGCATCAAAAAGAATAAAATACCTAGGAATAAACCTAACCAAGGAAGGAAAGACCTATACTCTGAAAACTACAAGACACTTATGAGTGAAATTAAAGAAGATACCAATAAATGGAAACACTTCCCGTGCTCATGGATAGGAAGAATTAATATTGTCAAAATGGCCATCTTGCCTAAAGCAATCTACAGGTTCAATGCAATTCCTATCAAAATACCAATAGCATTCTCCAACGAACTAGAGAAAATCATCCTAAAATTCATATGGAACCACAAAAGACCCCGAATAGCCAAAGCAATCCTGAGAAGGAAGAATAAAGCAGGGGGGATTATGTTCCCCAACTTCAAGGTGTACTATAAACTAAGGGTAATCAAGACAATGTGGTACTGGCACCAGAACAGACCCATAGACCAATGGAATAGAGTAGACAGCCCTGCTATAAACCCCACCACATATGGTCAATTAATATATGTAAAAGAGCCATGGACATACAATGGGGAAATGACAGCCTCTTCAACAACTGGTGTTGACAAAACTGGACAGCTACATGCAAGAGAATGAAACTGAATTACTGTTTAACGCCATACACAAAAGTAAACTCAGAATGGATCAAGGACCTGAATGTAAGTCATGAAACCATAAAACTCTTAAAAGAGAACATCGGCAAAAATCTCCTGAATATAAGCATGAGCAACTTCTTCCTGAATGCATCTCCTCAAGCAAGGGAAAAAAAAAAAAATGAACGCATGAGACTACATCAAACTAAAAATTTCCTGTACAGCAAAGGACACCATCAACAGAACAAAAAGGCATCCAACAGTATGGGAGAATATATTTGTAAATGGTATAACTGACAAGTGGTTAACATCCAAAATATATAAAGAACTTACATGCCTCCACACCCAAAAAGCAAATAACCTTATTAAAAAATGGGCAGAGGATATGAAAAGACAGTTCTCCAAAGAAGAAATTCAGATGGCCAACAGTCACATGAAAAGATGCTCCACATCACTAATCATCACAGAAAGGCAAATTAAAACCACAGTGAGGTATCCCCTCACACCAGTAAGGATGGCCACCATCCAAAAGACTAAGAACAACAAATGCTGACAAGGATGCTGAGAAAGGGGAACCCTCCTACATTGCCGGTGGGAATGTAAGCTAGTTCAACCATTGTGGAAAGCAATATGGAGGTTCCTCAAAAAACTAAAAACAGAAATACCATTTGACCTGGGAATCCCACTCCTTGGAATTTACCCAAAGAATACAACTTCTCAGATTCAAAAAGACATATGCAATCCTATGTTTATTGCAGCACTATTTACAATAGCCAAGATATGGAAGCAACCTAAGTGTCCATCAGTAGATGAATGGAAAAAGAAGATGTGGTACATATACACTGGAATACTATTTAGCCATAAGAAAGAAACAAATCCTACCATTTGCAACAACATGGATGGAACTCAGTGAAATAAGCCAGGCAGAGAAAGACAAGTGCCAAATGATTTCCCTCATTTGTGGAGTATAACAACGAAGCAAAACTGAAGGAACAAAATAGCAGCAGACTCAGACTCCCAGAAGGAACTAGTGGTTACCAGAGGGGAGGGGTGTGGGAGGGTGGGTGGGGAGGGAGGGAGAAGGGGATTGTGGAGTATTGTGTTTGGTACACATGGTGTGAGGGATCACCAGGAAAACAGTGTAGCACAGAGAAGGCAGATAGTGAATCTGTGGCATCTTACTACACTGATGGACAGGGACTGAATTGGGGTATGGGTGGGGTCTTGATAATATGGGTAAATGGAGCAACCACATTTTTTTTTCATGTGAAACCTTCATAAGAGTGTATATCAATAAGACCTTAACAATAAATAAATAAATAAATAAATAAAAAGAAATAAAGCCTAAATCATCTTGTACTTGAGCCTTATGACATCTGTGTCCAGTTGTAGATGGCTCACCTGCTCCAGTCCCACTCGGCTGCCCTCTACACTGGATGCAAGACTGACATTGGGAGCTCCAATCCCCAGCTTGGCCTGTTGTGTTGAATCTCCAGTTTCATGTGACACATCTTCCTTCACTGTTTACCCTTCATTTTCAGGGGAGCACATCCTCCTTTAACAAATTTTCAAGATACTAAATATGTTTATTTTACTCTTCCACATAGTGACATTTTGGCTCCCTTTAATATTTTGCTTGGAAAATTTCTCAATTGTCTCTCAGTTTGGAGGAGTTGTAGTCCATCTTGCATTCTGACGTAGTTTTCCTCTTAGGGAGGTTTGTGAGTCGGTTATCTTGAACGTACCAAAGAATTCAGCATTTCCATCCACAGGCTCAGGAGGCCATTTAATGTGACCATATGTGACTTCTAGGTCTGGGAAATGTTCCTGATTTATTCCATTGATGATGTCTTACCTCCGTTTCCTCTGTTCTCCAGTGATAGAGCTGCAAGTACTCGGTTGGATCTCCTCCACGAATTTTCAACTTTTTCTTTTATCTTGTATTTTCATTCTTGTTGTATTTTTACATTAACTTTTTGAATATTTCCTTATTTCAATCATCTAACCCTTCTATTATTTTTTAATGGATCAACATATTTGTAAAGGGCAAGAATATACCTTCATTTTATGAGGGATATTTGTTTGGGTTCATTTTATATCTTCTTTTATATTTCCTTAAATTAATTTATCTAAGGTCAGTTCTTCCTGCCCTGTGTATGTTTCTTCCAAGTTCCATTGTTTTGTTTATTTTTGCCTATATTTTCGTGTAAAAGTATCTTCTCATATATCTGATTATCCCTCTCTGTTCATATATATGAGTGAGCCACTCAAATGAAGTTCCAAAGAGAGGCAAGAGTTTTTAAAAGCCGTTACTCTCTAGACCAGGGGGCATAGTGGATCCATCTAATACAAAGGAAGAAACCCAGAAACCCAGACAAAATGAGGAAGCAGAGGAATGTGTTTCAAACAAAACAGGATGAGACACCAGAAAAAGGGCTAAATGAACAAAAACCAGGACAAGATGGCTTCACAGTTGAATTCTACCAAACAGTTAAAGAAGAGCTAATATGAATCCTTCTTAAAGTTTTCCAAAAAGTGCAAAAGGAGGGAAGACTTCCAAACTTGTTCTATGGGACCAGCATCACTTTTATAACAAAATAACACACAGAAAAAATAAAATTATAGATCAATATCCCTCATGAACATAGATGCAAAAATCATCAAAAAATATTTATAAACTGAATTCACAAATACATGGGCTTAGCACAGGTGGCTCCCCTGGGGCCTGCTGTTTCTATTGAATGTGAGCGTAGAGCCCAGAGCTGGCTCAGCTTCTGGGGACTGACTGATGGGATACATGGTGTTTCTGATGAAGTGGAGCATTCACAGGAATATAAAAGTTGGGTTTGCTAACCCGTCACCAAGATAGGAGTGGCTCTATCTTGGGCCCAGAAATTTAATTCAACATGAGGCATGTCTCCTGGAAAAGGAAGTGTCCTGGGGATTTTCTGAACAGCTAAGCAAGGGAGGCCTGAATCTCAGGAAGAAGAGAGAGGAGTCTTAGCTGAGTCTTTTGGAGAAGAGCCATTCTTTGCAGTTAGTTATTTCCTGAGGCACAGAAGGTTGGGGGAATTTCTTACCTGTAGCTCTTCCCTGGGAATGGAGAGCTCAGGTAAATCTTAGTCCCGGACCCAGTGAACTGAGTCTCATGCAAGATTCCCCAGCAACTGTCTTCCTCAGTGACCCATGTCAGAAGATGACCAGAGGTGCTAAAGACAATTTGGAGTTGTTTATGCTAAGCCCACATCGCCAAACTGAGACTTCATTACAGTTTCAGCTCTCCTAGAAATGGAATCTTAAACCAACCAACTGGGCATTGCGTGATCAGCATTAGTCAGGTCATCTGCCTGAGAAGCCTGGCCACTCCCCTACAGGGAAAGCAACCTTACCATCACCAATCTACTTTTTGCTGGTATGACTTCCCTGTTCCTGCTCATTTCTGTCTATAAAAGCTTTTCATTTTTGTACAGCTCTTCAAAGCTTCTTTGGGCCCCAGACAGGGCCTCAAATAGGGTCCAGGAAAACTTTCCTCCTCTTCACTTTGGACTGTATTGTGCAGGGAATGGTAATAACAAGTCAGGCTCTTTACCCCAAAGGCTCTTGGGCACTACTTGTTAAATGCATAAGGATTTTTGCTATTTAAAAATTCAGGTAGTTAAAGAAATAGCAGGAATTGGGAGCCAGACAGAACTTGGAGTAAATCTTTGGTGCAGGTTTATTTAAGCAAATGAGTTAACATGGAGGCTTCAAGGACTACACGGGGAAATAGGGACCATTGAATTCATGCTGATCTCTGACAGATGCAGGGACTAGATTAAGAGAACATGACTCATAGCAGAAGTTATATAAACATCAGTTCCTTCTCACGAATAAAATGAAAACATGCATGACAAATAATGATGCTTTCAGATTTAAATCTTAAATCTTTGTTATCACTGTCACAGGTATCATTATTACAGGTTAACCTCTTGGTTTATCCAGAATCTTGCAGCAGACTTTGGGGAAAATGCCAAAAATTAGAGACAAAGAGTAAAAGCAACATATGATTTGATGAAAATCTTTGGATGGGAATTTGAGGAATAGTAAACACCCAACATGCTGAATTCCCATGTTTGGCAGCTGTCCACTAAGAGAAGTGATCAATTTGTCATCATCCTGACTAAAATACCCAGAAAATTGTTAATGAATTCAAAATTAAAAACAAACAACAACAGAAGAAAAATTCTGATAGGAAAATAAGTCTCCTACCTGGCACTCTGGCATATGTGGAACTCATCGTGAACACCACTTACCTCACTGTGTACTTTGGATCTTTGTCGATCGCCTGCAGGAGGTTTTTGGGTGACATGTGTAGCTCATTCATCAGAACAAACAGTGTTGGAAGTTAAGCAGTCCCGCCGCAGTCCAGGAGAAGGCAAGCTGTGAGGCACACGGGAAAACCAGATCTGACCCAGCGGTTGCAGACACCATCAGTGGCCACTGATGGAGTTGAGCTGACGATCAGGCTGGAGATGCCTGTCTCCCCCATTCATTCTTGCTCAATCCTTTCTGACCTGTTACGCAGCAGAAGCCTCCTCGATGCCCCCTTCACCTCTTTGTTTTGGAGGGTGTAGATCAGGGGTTCAGTAGTGGGGTGACTATGCTGTAAAGAGGGTGAGGAACTTGACCTGGTCCTGAGAGGAACTCTTTCCTGGCTGCATGTACATGTAAATGATGTTTCCATAGAACAGAGAGACCACGGTGAGATGGGAGCCACTGGTGTTGAAGGCTTTGTGTCTCCCCGAGGAAGACTGAATTCCTCACACAGTCCTCATGATGTGGCCATGGGAGCCCAGGATGAACACCACGGCGGACAGCACAGTGCCCGCTGCTAGGACAGCGGTGTTGTCCTCAATGGCAGCTGTGTTGGCACAGGCCATCCGGATCAGGGCGGGCATCTCACAGAGGAAGTGGTCCACATCGTGGCAGCTGCAGCAGGGTAAGCCAGGGTGACTGGGGACATGGCCAGGGAGGGGTTCGCCATCCTGCAGCCCCAGGGCCATGGACACCAAGCCCAGGCAAAGGCGCAGATTCATGAACACTGTGTAGTGTAGGGGCTGGCAGACTGCAGCGAAGCGGCTGTAGGCCATGACGACCAGGAACAGGCACCCCACACCTCCCAGGCCCAGGGAGAGGAACAGCTGAAGGGCGCAGCCCAGGTAGCTGATGGTCTTGTCTTGTCCACTCAGGATGTAGAGCAGCTGGGGGATGGAACTGCTGGTGAAACTGAGGTCCAGGAAGGACAGGTGGCTGAGGAAGAAGCACATGGGGGTGTAGAGGTGAGATACGCAATCAAGATGGCCATGAAGAGGATCCTCTCCAGATGGGGGTGGTCAGAAAACCCCAAAAGTATGAAGCCTCCCTGGGCACTCTCGCTGGTGCCATGCATCTCTACCACACCTGAGGAGGAATACCAATTCTAGTAATGGCAACAGACAATATAATGGAACACCTGATTTGAGCCAGGCATCCTTCTCTGCTTTTTACGTTTATTTACTCATTTAACTCTGACTACAGTGATATGGAGTTGGCACTCTGTCAGCAGAAAAGGAAACTGAGGCAGATGTGCTTTAAGCAAATGATCAGGCTGTAGAAAGGGGAAGAGTTAATTCTGGACCTGAAAACTGGGGTGTAGGGTCTCATCCCTCACTGCTGGTACTTCCTCTGACTCCAGGGGCAGGAGAGGTAAATCTGGATGTGGCCCAACGATCGATTCTTATTGAGAATCAAAGTTCCTAAACTCCTGCTAAAACCTCCAAGACCCAAAATAAGCCCCAGAGTAACTTATTACTAAGATTTAGGAAATATCCATTATGCAGAATGCTTAATGTACTCTTTATCCCAAAGACACATCTTGTTAATTTGATCATCATTCTTGGGTGATTTTAAAGTACCTGAGTAGGTAATGCATGAGACAATAGAATATTACTAAAGGAACATACATATACAATTAATCTCTCTCTCCCTCAATTGGGTCTGAGTATTGAAGGAATCGGCGATTTTCTTTTTTCATCCAGAATACTGTACACTGCTTGAGGAAAAAGAATCATGAGATTTTGGAACAGAAAATACAAATTTAATGCAATTAATTCACATATATGTGCAGAAACCTCTTTCAAACTGAAATTCCAAGAATACATAACATTAAAGCAGAGTATGTTTGAGGATATAAACCACACATCTTATATAGGAGGATTAGATTTAGACAAATAAGAACGAATAGATTTAAAACATCTTGGGCTACAGCATCAGTGTCCCTTGTTACAAACTTTTAGCCAGTAAGATACAATTAGAGATCTTAGAAAGCTTATTTACTTTTTCATAGTTTTCTCATCGAAAATGGTGATAGTCAAACTACCTTATTTATTTTAGAGATATGTTTTGAGATTTTTTTAATATGAAAGAAAGTTGGTAAATGTGAGGGTTTATGTGTATGTTACATAAGGCTTACATGTCATACAAACAGGGAAATGGAATATAAGAGAAGATAAGAGACTGTCATGAGACTAGGCAGGGAAATTCTGAAGCAAAAGGAGTCTAATGAGGACAAACTATTCTGAACAATAGCCAACATGCTTTGGAAATATAATAATTAAAACACGGTCACTGACAAGGCACTTGGGGCGGGGAAGTGTGGACCCCTGATTCATTCCTTTCACCAAAACAATAGCAAATCAAATATTTAAACAATAAAAAAACAAAACTATAAGAAAGCATAATGGTTGTTCTCTCTTTTTTTCCCTAATCACCTTGAATTTAGGTAGATGTCACTGGGCAAGTTGCAATTCTCAGAAACTTTGAAGCCAAATGCAAATAAATGCTGATTGCATATTAAAGAAAATATATAAGAAACATTGCTCACAAAGTCAAAAGAATAATGATAATACTAGAGAATTTCAACATGACAATTGAAAGATGATCCTGTTTAATAATTTTTCAGGAAATTGACATGAAAATATGTAACAATGTGTAAAATAAACAAAAATAGATAATGAAGTTCACAGGAAAACAAGTGATATACAAAAGTGTGAATTAAAAACAGTACTGTTCTTATTGATGATTAACAATATAAAATTAAAATATAAATATAAAGATATTTGGAAAGAGAGATATTTCCTTTTTTAGATACTTAATTATTTTTAAATGTCATATAAACTGAGCCAGGAAAAGTGTAAAGAAATGATCCCATTCATTCTTGGTAGGAATTTAAATTGGAATCTTGGGAAGGATTTTTAAAAAGATCATTATTTAAAAATATGCATATATCTTGACATTTTAAAAAAAGAAATATCTGTTCTCTTATAAAATTTAAAACACATCATTTTTTGACCCACTTATCCTGCACCTAGCAATCCATCCCACATCCATTAACCTGCAATAGATAAATATACATCTTCAAGAATTTTCATTATAGCATTGAATTAAATGGAAAACAATCAGAAAAAATGAAATATATATGTTTAAAGTTATTGAAATGAATTAATAAATAATGACAATTCTATAAACTACAAACAACTGCTATATGGAAATAAATATATGTATATGACTTCACCTGTATTTTTCCCAAAGATCATGGTAATTTCAAACAAGTGTAAAGTAAAACATAATGTATAGTGAGAACAGATGTAGTGTGATCCCAATTTTTTCATCACACAAACTTTATGTTTATATTACAATAGAAAAAATATCTGGAAGTATGCACTGAATTATTAAAGACTCACTTCGAAAAAGTGAGATGTAGTTGAATGGGGACTTTCATTTTTACATGATTTCTTTATTAAATAGTAATCAATAATCACAAATTACACAAAATGTGTAAAGAATATATATATATATGTATGTATATAGTATAATATTTAGGAAGTTTCCCTAAGAATTATTTTTTTCTGAATCTGTTAATATATCTTTTCAATGTTATCATTCCTCCTTCACAGGTATCATTGCCCTGTCCCCCTTAGTAAATCCTTTTCATTTTAAATTAACAAACTAAAATAGGATTAAAAGTAGGAAGAAAGGCAGGAAGTTAAGAAGGAAAAGAGACTGACTGAAACAAATTTTCAGACACTATAATAATGCGTTTCACAACAAATTGCTGCACAATTTCATGGTCCTAAAATTGTGAATTTTATGAAATACAAGTGAGAACAAGGAGCTGAAAATAAGCCAATGCAGTGAAAGGGCATGAGTTTGGTTTTATTTTTTCTTTCTTTTTTTTATTGAAGTATACTAGACATAAAGTTATATTCATTTCAGATGTGTGACATGGTGATTTGACATTTGTAGATTACTAAATGCTCACCACAGTAAGTGCAGTTACCATCTGTCACCACACACAGTCATTAAAACATTATTGACAATATTCCCTATGCTGTGCTTTTCATCTTTATGACTGGTTTAGTTTATAATTGGAAGGTTGCCCCACTTAATCTCCTCTTCTATTTCACCTGTTCCCCATCCCACTCCCCCCTGGCACCCAAAAGTTTGCTCTTAGTATTTATGAGTCAGTTTCAAGATGTACTTTGTTCACTTATTTTGTTTTTTTAGATTCCACATATAAGTGAAATCATATGGTATTTGTTTTCCTCTATCTGACTTCATTTAGCATAATACTCTCTAAGTCCATGTTGTCAGAAATATCATGATTTTATTCTTTTTTATGGCTGAGTAATATGCAATCATATACCTGCACCATATCTTTTTATGCATTCCTCTATAGAGGGGCATTCCAGTTTCTTCCATACGAGTTTAATTTTCAAGATAACTGGAGTTAACCTGATTCTGAATCATTTTCACAACTTCAACATGGAGGTAAGAATAATTTCTTCACAGGGAGGTTAGACAATTTAAAGATAATGTTCATGCTAATCCCTCACTTCTTGTCACATTTTAATCAAGGTGCTGCCTCTCTCCTCTTTGGAACAAGTCAAGAGTACTTGTACCACCACTGGGGCTTGGAGAGGGCACCCACAAGTCCTGCAGCTAGAACACCTCCTTCCACAGAAGAAATGGTTTCACATGGGATACAAAGTACCATCAGTTTCTGAATGGTTCTGGAAAGGAACAGATCTTTTCTCTCCTTAAATTCAAACTTTGTAAGGAATATAATCAATTTCCTTTTCTCTGTATAGAAGTCCTTCTCAGGATACTGGTCCAGTATTAACCGTCTGCCCAGATCTCACCTCCCCATCTGCAGTTTACACATTTGTAAGTACCTTCTACTGCCATCGTTAGTATCTTCATGTTTAACCTATCTGTGCACCTGTTCTTGCACATAGCAAATGTATGTCATGTAAATCTGTCACCACTCTCCCAGTGAGGGGAGAGATTGGGCAATATCCATTTTTAGATATTTTGTACATGGACACAGCATAGGAGCTCAAAGAATGAACAATTATTTGCTTAATGTGACAATTTGAGTCTTCTCTACCTTGAGAAAGCATTTCCACTTCATTGCTCAAAGCAGGGAAAACTGAAACAGAATCAGTCACTATACTGGAGAGGCCAGAGCTTTCCCCAGCAGTGGAAGGAGACTCATGAAAAGGTCAGGAAGTTAATCCAGTGACTGGCAATGCAGTTTTCCAGACATGAAAATTGTGTGAATTGTAGATAGCAGAGCAGATCACCTGCATGAAAGACACTATTGTTTTGTAAAACATTTACTTAACTTGTGTATTTAGGAGTGCATATGCTGACAGCGGACCAGGAGGTAAAATATATTTCTCCCTGCAGGTGCTGGTCAAACAGTGTAACACTATTGCCCCCAAATGCACCATTCCCCTCAGAAATGCCCACATGCAAACTGCAAGGGAAATATATGTACATTTTTTACTTCCTGGAGGATGATTATTAAAGATTTTAATTTATTTCCAAAGCATTTTTAATCTTGAAGATTAAAGAGCTTTAGACTCACCAAAAGCGTGGCTATAATGGCAGATGATGGAAAATGGGGCTGATGTTTTTAGAACAGGGACAGACTTACATCTTCCCAGTCGAGAGCTGGCATTTCTCCGTCTGCTGCCATGAGCAATAAGATAACTTTCATTTTGTGTTTCTTCACAGTTTTACTCTTCAGAATTGTATATACCACCTTTACAAATCATTTGCATTGGGAAATTTACTGCTTTGATACAATTAATGTTGGTTGTGATGTGTGCATGTCATAATCCATGAACTTTCCAAGAGCAAAAAGAAAGCTCCTCACTTTGTTTCTCTGTCCCTGTGAGCATCCTGCATGCATTTTTTACTTAACAAACCAACAGAGAAGTGCGGATTTAAAAACTGAGCTACTAAACCCAGAAATCTACTCACCATTTTTATATGCATGCTGCCGAGACCATTAAAAGTCAGAAGGTGCAGATCTAGCTGGAGGGCTTCCAACAGGTCTCTCAAAGTCTTCTCCCTGCCTGGGTCCACACAGGTGCTCCACCCACATACAAGTCCTGGTGTTTGAGAACGTGAAGTGGTCACTCCTCTACAAATGCAGTGGGCCATGCTATTTGTGTTTGAGTGTGTATGTGGGGGGGGGGGGACTTATGGCAGTGATAGTACTTTCCCCACCTCTCCTGGGAAAAGGCTAGAGAGGGACCCTGAAAATGGTCTGGGTCCATCAAAAGTCCCAAACCCTGGGGAAAATTCTGAATCCCTGGGGGTCATTAGTACATACGTGGCAGGCATGCATCTCATGAAACTGTTCAATCTCCCATAGGTTCCAGACAGCAAATGAGGCCCATGGAAATGTATCCCTTGATATAAAAAGGATTCATTACTTCATGTAAGTAAAACTGGGGACTCAATCCTTTGTTATATAAACATAAATACTGATGGGCCATTTGCGCCCTTCCCCTATTTCCAATAATTATTATGAGTCTAAACAAGTGAGACATAATGAGTCCCAGCCTACCTGGAAGAGAACCATGCTTTTTCTTTCTTTCTTTCCTCCTTAGAGCTACTGAAAACAGGGCAAAAGTGTTTGTGATCATTCTTTAACTAAAACAAATTTATGTGAAAGAAATAACTCCTTGTCCTGGACAGTAGAAAAATGTCACAGGTGCATTAATAGCTTAGGATAAATGGAAGGAGGTAATAGGATGAGTTATTCTGTTTCATTGATTTTTGCACTTTTTTTAATTTTTGGATTTGCAAAGAAGATATCAGCATATACTGATTTATACTTTAGTTTCAAAAATTAACTAGAGGAGAACTTAGCAAGTATCATGAACCCCACATTTATTAGTTTGTATATATAGACGATAATGTTTTTAATGCTTTTGTAAAGTCAAATATGGTGTCACAAGGATGGACATTTTTTCAGTGATGAAAAAGTAAATAAATGAATATAAATTGAGTCACCATGATCAGCCAGGCAAAATGAGAGAAAAAGCAGATGAGTCTGAGTCAATTGGCTGGGGAATTTATTGTTATTTGGGTATTTCTGTATAGAAATAGTTACAGAATCAGGGAGTGAAGAGAGAATATTCCATAAAAATGAACATGTAGGAGTTACAGATTTGTAGACTATGTATTTTATACATGTTCAGACGACCTTCATCCTTCCCTTTTCCCTGTAAAATACAAGGGGCAGATCCACAGAGTGCCAGCAGCACACAGAAAGTGTGCACAGAGGGGTTGGTGCTTGGGGAGCAAATGGGGTTAAGAAATCCCAGTGTTCCCAATTTCTCTGTCTTTTGGGACACAAAGAGCTGATTCACCAGTCGAGATATGTCCATTCCCTTCTGCCTGCTAATGGAGAAACTTCACTTCCTGTCCCCACCCAGCCCCACATAGAACCCTCTTCCCAGTTCTCTTCATTCAAGGCCTTCCCAACAGCTGGAGTAATTAGCTTAGTCAGTCAATTCACTTAACAAATCAGTCACCTGACTGGGGGGTGGGCGGTGGGGGGTGGAAACAATCAAATGAGTTATTTGCATAAATCATCCAGTCTTCTGCTAAACTAAACATAGCTCTGGAGAATTATAGCTTTGGAAAAACTAGAATATAAGGTTGGGGTTGACTCTTCAATCATTGTTGATTTAAGTTATTCTTTGTGAGAGTTTGGGCTGGAGAAAAAGTCCAGTGCATAGTAACAGAGATGCATGGTAGCCGGGAAGTGAAGGGGAGGCCAGCGGACCAAAGACGTCCGTAGGGAGAGGAAGTGGCTCTGCTCTGCAACTCAGATGAAAAGGGACCCAGAAACATGAAAGACCCAATTTTAAAAACAGTTGGGGCCCATTTAATTTTATAGAACATTCCACAGCCTCCTACTGAGTATGACTGGTGTCAAATGAGTGCACATGAGAGAATGCATGACGCGAAAGCACCACAGCGCTGTCACAGGGAATCAAAGCTCCAAGGGCTCAAGGGGACCACGTTTGGGCATGGCAAGTCACCATGTCACTGGAATCCATCACCTCTACAAATTTAGCCTTCTATTCAAATTTTCTCAATACCCCAAAATTAATTTTACTCATTTAGCACTTGACATTAAATTTTATTGACCAGTGGTTATCTACTTACAAGTAATAACAATACTATAATATCTTACATTTTGAAAAAGTTTCAGATCCATCCTTTAACTCTGCTACCCAGAAGCCAATCATGCATTCTTTCACCAAGTGTGTATTGAGTGATAGTCACACACAAACCAGTATTTGAGGTACTTGAGATACGTAGACCATATCCTTATCAATTGGCAAAGGTACCCTCCCCTCAGAGTGCTTACATTCTACCAAGAAAAGGCAAAAAAAAAGAAAAAGAAGACACAAAAACCCAAACCTAATAAATAAGGTAACAGTATAATACACCAGGAGTGCCCAAGTGCTGTACTGGGAGAAAGAGCCTCCCGGGCCCAGTGAGGGGCGCTCTGCATGGGCTCTGCTGTGGGGCAGGCTCGATAGTTCTTACTTAGAAGCTGGATTTGAGCAGGTTTAAAGGAAGAAAGGGAATGGGTCGAGACAAGACATCCAGAAAAAGGGAAGCTCAGGTCAAGGGCACAGCTGGGAGAAGAGTCCCATGATGGGAAGTGCCTGGTATGGTGCAAACCCAGAGAGAAAGCCAGGGGAGGGGCAGGGGGACAAAAAGGGAAGTCAGGGGAGAGACACAGAATCAGAGAAGGAACTGGGGCTCCATCCTCTCGGCCCTGGGGACTCACGGCAGATCCTGACTTGAATTGCAAGTTGAATGGAAGTTCATAGCGATGGCACTTCTGCAATCCTGGATGCTAAAAGGATCAGTCCAAGTTCTGCATAGAGAGTGGATGTGGGAGGGCTGGGGATCGGCCAGGAGGACTTTCAGGACATTAATATAGTAAGCCAGAGGGAGAGGGTGGCAATTTGTACAATGGTTATAGTCGCCGAGAAGTTGGGTTGGCTGAACACTGGGCATTTTCTGCAGGTCGAGCCAGCAGTTTGCTGATGGACTAGATGAGGGCTGGCGACATCGAGAGAGAGGTCTAGCAGGTCCTGTCTTGAACAATTGGAGTTGCTGTCACTGCGATGGAAAAGCCTGTGTTGTGTATGTGTGTGTGTGTTTGTATCAGGACAAGGTCTGCAGAAGAAAGTAAAGGGAAGGGGGCAATAGGTATGGATTTAAAGAATTTTTCTGTTAATGACCTGAATTCCAGAAAGAAGAGTAGAAACCTCTCAGGAATTGGAAAGGGAAAGGAGTGGGTCATAATAGGAGATCCACAAAACTTTGTGAAGCTTGGAATGCAAGGCATGACGAGGCAAGTTGGCTTAATGACAGATGAAAATCGTGATAAGATGCACTATGACACGACAGGATTCAAGGGAGGCAGGGGAGACCAGAACATTCGCTTTCCCGGCAGGGAGGGAGCTTCCTGAGTCTCCCCTTCCACCTCCTGAAGAACGCAGGCCTGATTCTGTGTGGTGATCTGCTCATGAGGCTTCCTTGTCCCAGCGAGTGGGCACCGACCCCGGGGACAGTGTGACCTCAGGCCAGTGCCTGCCCCTTCTGATCCCCACTGGAAAGGGCCCTACAGCTCTGAGTGTGCCTCTGCCACGACTCCTGTCACAGAGCACTGGCCTTACTGTGACACAGACACTCAAATGTTAAAATAAGTTGCCCACTCCCTCTGACACCTGATGATGGGAAGCATGAGCTGAGACCCAGAGTGTGAGCCTCTTCTCCACCCAGATAATGCGCGGAAGAGGCCTAGCGCAGGCATGGTCTGTGCAATATCAACAGGAGGGATGGAAAGATACCTCTTTATCTCTGTTTGCAAATAAGAGATGAAGAGGGGAATTGTTTGCTTATGATCACATTCATCAAACATGAATGTACAGAAATCTCTAATACAAGGATTCATCTGTAGAGTATGTAAAGCCATCTGGAAATAGAGTTTGATGAGATTGGTCTATTTATAAAATTATTATACTCCATAATGCTTCTCCAGATGCAAAAAGCCCGGAAAGAAAAATGTTTAAAAATCTAGAAATAAAACTATGTTAATTATGTCCCTGGAAAATAAATGAAAGATTTTAGTCAAAGGAATCTCCCTGGAAGAGGGAACCACCTTAAAATTCAAGGTAGAGTTATTAAAATGGAAGATTAAGGTCTTGGAAGGTTATCATGAAGATAATGTTAAATAAATTTTCCATTAATTATTAATTATTTAGCATTTTAGCATTTGTTTGGCACTTATATATTAAGCACAGATTCAGAGAAAGATGGTAGCAAAATTAGCCTTCAACAACTTTTAAGAATTTTGTTAGGAAGGTACAGAATGTACTTTAAAAATAAGTCAAATATTATCGGTTCATCATCATAACCATCATCTTTATGTTATATTCAAGTAGAAAAGTTCAATTTAAACCAATCATATCAATTATGGTATTAAACATTTACCATAATATTTTGAGGGCAATATTGTTGTTCCACATATAGGAACTGTGTCAACTAGTTAGGTCTGAAAGAGAGAAGGGTTATTTGTTTGAGGTCTCACAACTAGTGATGGCTAGTCCAAAGAACTAGTTGAATCAGAATTCTGAGAAATTTCTACTCTGAAATATATCTCCAAAGATAAAGGAAAAGTTTCACCTCAGAGGGGTACGATGTGAGAATCAGCGATAGTAGAATCACAGAATGAATTTCATAAGCCTTAAAAATTGATCCCAGAATAAAGAAGGCTTAACAAGTAATTCAACATATCATAGAGAGATTAAGCGTAAAAAGAAATGTTTCTGAATATAGTAATCTAGGAGATGAAAGGTTTAACAGTAGAAGGTATAAAAAAAGCAGGAGCAACATACAAAGGGAGAAACAAAAACAGAGGCAGAGAGATAAAGACAGAGAATGGGAGAGTGACAGAGAGGGGAAGAGGAAAATGAGGAGGAAAAATAAAGATCTGATGCTGGAACAATATTGGTTTGTTCTGGACCAACTCAAGAATTTTCATTTCTGTTTCATAATATATGAAAGACTCAGAACGAAAGCATCTTAAAAGGAATAAGAAATCATAATGGATGTATTGAAATCCTTGTTTAATCCAGGGTTGACTCATTTGAAAGAATCCTCATTAAGAAAATGTGTGGAGCCATCTGGAAAAAGACCGATGAGATTCCTTCATTTCTAAAATCATCATGTTCCATGACGTCCCTCTACGTGCAAGGATTTCGTGTTTTCCGCTTGGTCCCTGTGGGAACAGTTCCATAGCAATAAGGATCAGAGCGCTGCCCTGAGTGGAGGCGTCCACGGGGCCCCACTCCACTACTGGGACCATTGCCAGGCTTAGCGTGCTCAGGAAGAGAATTTTAGGAATATTCAGGAGTGACATTAACAGCATGGTCAAGATGTCTACTGAATGCCCGATCTCCTGACTCTGCCTCTGTCACAGGTGGTAGAGTAAGAGGAATTACGTCACAGATGAAGAAGTAAGGTCTAAGAGGACCGGAGAACAGTTGGCTGAATGTGTAGATGTAAGACCCATTGGTTACATCGTAAAAGGAGATTTCACCTGCTTCATAGTCCAAGAAAATCCCAACCCGGTGAGGCCGCTCCAGTTGGAGGAGAGGCACCGATGGGGAGGCAAGGACCATGTACTCGCTCCCTTTCAGGAGCCACACGGCCCAGACCCCGTTCTCCGGGGATGGAGTGGTCTCCCCCTTCCTTGACACTGTGTCTCGACAGATGCCTAGACCCCATTCTGCTCTTTCTCCAACCACGACTTCCCAGTAATGCCTCCCAGATGAGAAGTCCTGCAAGCCCAGCACACAAGGCCATGTGTCAAATCGCTCCGCATTGTTGGGGACGTCCCTCCAGAGCTCTGTGTCCTGCACGCTGCGCAGGTCGGCAGTCAGGAGGAGGCTTGGATGTGCCGTGGACGGGTCCAGCTTTACATCAACTGTGGAGAGAGTGCAGTGGGCCAAGTGAAAGGGCAGAAAGACTGGTAGAAACTTAGGAAGCCAAGATGTTGAGGAAAGCAGTCACGTGTTTATCCTTCTCTAATAACTCCTGCAGAAAGCAACGTTCGTGCTTGAACTTGCAGGGCACTGAGTATATTCTTCTCCACTTTCAGATGTATTCACTTCTGCAGAGCCCAGGGTTCCTCACTGCCCAGTAAAAACTCAACCATGTGCATAACTGTTTAGATGCCTTTCATCTACATCCAGAGCACATGGGTGCTCTTATGGGAGATCTTCTGTATTTACAACTCCCTTGGGATTTTCTTTCTTTCTCAAAACCCATAGGAAAATTTCATTAAGATGAAATCTACCACTTTAAAAGCCATGATACAGTAGTCAGCAGAATTCTAAGGCAGGCACTACAGCCTTCAGACCTTGGTGGTACACTCACAATTGTGGTGTATTATACGATAAGAGGGAGATTATCTGGGTGGGCCTCAGGTAATTGCATGAGCCTTTTGAGATCAGAAAACTGCCTTTGGCTGTGGGCTGGGCACAGAAGGGAAAATCAGGGATTCGGATCTGATGTGTCATGCTGGCTTTGAGGATGGAGTGGACCACCTGAGGACATAGGTGAGTGACCTCCAGCTGACCTCCAGCAAGGAAAGGGGAATCAAAGTGCCATAACCACCAGGGACTGCATCGGCCACCAAGCTGAATCAGCCTGCCAGCGGACTATTCCCCAGACGCCTCAGAGAAGCCAGCCTGGCCAGCACCTTGTCTGATCTTGTGAAACCCTATGCAGAGACGCAGATGATTCCACCTGGAGGTCTGGTCTGCAGAACTCTACCACCGTGATAGAACAGAACCTCAGCAAAGCGCTTGCGTGCATCCTTCCGGTGACTTCCAAACCGATGAGCAGCCAGCTTTTGGACCTCACCTCTCAAGGCCTCCGGAGCACCGGGATGCCGTTGAGAAGCCCGAGCTTCTTTCTCGAAGACTAGTCATCATGCCTTCCTTCCCTCCCACCTCGCCACCCCTTCTGGGTCTCCTTTGCTGTTTCCTCTTTTCCTCCATCACTACATTGGAGAAACTGATGGTCTCAAGACTGGGACCTCCTTTCCCAGCTGGCTCCCAGCTTGTTCTCGGGCTGGCTGGCTCACAGCTATACTGAAATGCCATTCATATGCTTACTGATTCTGAGTGCCTATCTCTACCTGACCCTTTCTCCTGAAAGTCCACATCTGTATATTCACCTGCCTTTGTTGTCCACATCTGGGTATTTAACACTTGTCACAACATCAGTATGTGCAAAACCAAGCTCCCCTCACCTTCAGCATTAACCATCGATGTAAATGGCAACTCACATGCTTATTCTGGAGAATAAACCTCAGAATCATTCATGATTTCTTTCTCTGACAGCTCCTGTCTTATCCAACAGTGGATCTGGCCACTCTCCCTCTGACGTGGACCAAGACTTTGTCCAGTACTACCACCCTGGTCCAATCCAGTCACCTCTGACTGAACGACGCGAGGGCTCCCATCTCCCGCTCCTACGCCAAGCCTCACCCCCCTAATACAGCACACGGAGTGATCCTCACAAACACGCGTCCAATCACGTTAGTCCTCCAGGCACTTCTCACTGATTCCCAGCCTCACGCAGAGGGGGCGCACCTGCTCACAGAGGCCTGCCTGTACGGTCCCGAGCTTCTTGGGCTGGGCCTCTCTGACCCTCCAATCACTCATCCCGGCGGCAGCCGCAGAGGCCCCCTCCTCGCTCCTGGAACCCATCTTCCATGTATGCCTCTCAGGCCTGCCACTCATTATTTCTGCTGCCTGGAATGCTCCCTCCAGGTCAGGTATTTGCTGAGTTATATTCCCTGCCAGGTGAGGTCGTCCTGGATCATCACATTCAAAATTAGATGCCCCGCTTCCAACACTTGCGGCTACGCTTACCTTATTCTCTTTCTTTTCAACATTCTGTATCATCTTCCAACATTCTGCGCATTTTGCATAACTTAAGTAAATATTTGCAACACAAAGCTATGGATTTGTGAGATTTTTGTTCTTATTGTCCAATGATATATCACAATGCTTAGAAGAGTGGCTGGTATAAAATACACAGCATTTGTTGAATGGATTATTTAATTGTGTAATTCAGTAAAAAGAAAAGGGGATAAGTGGGCAGTGGTTATGACGGTGCAATGACTGCAATAATTCACAATTCATGCAGTTCCTATGTATTAACCTGCACATGGGGACATGGATGAAGTCATTGCACAGGACTGCTAAGCTGGGTTTTCTTGTTCTGGGACAAAACTGTTTCCCTGTAAGTAGGAAAACCATAATTTTCTCACAGTCTGTTTCATTAACTGGATTAGAAATATTAAAAATATTGAATCTATACTGTTTCAAAAAACAACATAATCAGACCAAACAAGCTGATTTATGACACCACAGTTATTCCTACATTAAAAAAAGTAGCTGAACATTTTTAGCTTTACTGACTAATTTAAGTAAATCATCAAATTCACAGATAATACAATAAAAGAAACCTCTCATTATTAGATACCCTTTCATATTGATGATTTTTTTTGTTTTCAAGTATGTTTCATTTAGTCCTCCAAATTCTTTTACAGAATTTTATAAAGAAGAAAATGGAGAATCATTGGAATTAACAATGCTCAAAGCATAGCTATTAAAAACAAAGTACACTTTCCAGCCCATTGTTCCAACAAATGTAGATTCAATGAGTGTCAATGACTAATATTCTTTAGGACTATTCACTGATATCCTAACACTCTTCCTTCTGAGCACGGTGCTCTCTCCGGCTCCCCCTCAGAGTTTGCTCTGACCCTGGGACTCACTTCCATCGCTATCTTCAGGGAAGCCACACGCGCCCCTTTAGCGTGCATGCCATCAGGGCCAGCACATCATTTTCCACAACCTAGCCCTTTTCCATGGCTATCAGCAACAGGACGGAGGTGAGGCTCTGTCTGCACAGGTCCCATAGTGAGATGACGTGAAACAAAAGCCCCCACAATCCAGTAGTGTATTAATAACATGATTTAAAAATAAACCTCTGCTGACTTTAGCCTGGGAACTTTGGATTCCTTCATTACCGCAGCCTGACTGGTGCCATAACAAACTGCAGGTAACAGCCAGACCCAGGCACAGGGTTCCCCAGGGTCTAAGACGCAACCTACCTCGGAACTTCCTCAGCATCTCCCTCATCCCAGGGATGCGACACATTGTCTTCAGCTCCATGGGGATGGTCTCGAGATCCAGATGCATGACATCCTTACTTCTGAGGAGAGCACAAACCGATAGCTCTCAGTGGGTGTCTGCCAACCTCCTCAGCATTTCCCAACCCTTCTCTGATTCAGAAAGCAAGCATACCTCCTCAAGACTTCTCTCACCCCCTGAAAGTGAAATAGAAACACAGCAGGTGTGAGACCTCTGAACTCCTTTGGGCAGACTGGGGACAAACCATGAGCATCTCTCTAGGGAGGACTCGAAATCATTAACTATTAGGATAAAACTATGGCCAAGATGAATGTCTCTTAATAAGAGCCAAAAATAGGCTCAAGAATCAGAGATTTTCATGAACTTAAAATAATAGAATCAGTTTGTCTCTATTTGAATTGAATCCGACTACACAACGTTTAGGTTAATTCTTATGACATCTATCAGTTTAATTTCTGAATTGGTAATTCTGACATTTGGATATTTTTAATGAAGTGTTGTATTCTGGTCAAAAGTAGATGGAATTAGGGTAAAAACAGATCTTAAATATCTGCAGAACGTATTTGAGGAACAGTGAAAGGCACAGATGTAAAATGTTACTGTCAATGTCTCTGTAACAGAATCCCAATTCTTAATCCTCTGAACCAACACACCTTAGCCGTGAGCTCGTGTGGTGAGAAGGTTACCCAAGTGGATAAAAGGAAAAAACTAAGTAATTCATATCTGTAACAGTCTCTAAAAGTATATTATTAAATAAACCACCTGCATCATATGTTCCCTCTCCCTTTAAGAATAGCCACTATCAGATAAATTTTGACAGGGCATAAAAGGAGGGAAATGATTAGCTTTACTTTTATGGGATGGCAGCCTTGTTTTGGACCATTGGGAGCAAAATGTTGCTTCTTGGTCCTGGGGAAGAAAGGGAAAGGTGGGTATAAAATGAAAATAAATTATTTGAGAACATATTCTCTCCAAGATTTGTATTGCAAATAACTTAACTTTTATTTGGCACTAATAAATGCTTGTTTTCAACAAGTCGGGTTTCAATATATGGTAAAAAAGGAGGATGAATGTGATTGAGTATGTTGAAGGTTGCATTTACTGTCTGAAATTTAGAGAGTCAATTCCTTTCTGACCCTTAACTGGCTCACAAGGAAATGGGTGTAGTAATGATGACGACGATGATAATAAGTTTTACTAGTTTTACTGATATGTAGATAAAACAAAGACAAAATGGTACAAATGAAAGAAAAGTGCTTTGTAAATTTCATTCATTGAATGACTGCCTCCTCCCCCACCACGTGACCAGGGCTGCTAAGTCCTGTAGTTCTGGGGATGTGAACGGCGTCAGTTCAGAATCCCCTACACGCGTCAGGGAGGAGGAGACAGGTGAGGTGTGCTCAGAGTTTCCACTGCGGTGTGTTCCACCACGAGGACGCGCATCCCTCAGTGATGCTTCCCCAGTTCTCCTGGGATTTAATGCCTTCATGGAGGATTAAGAACAAATATTTCCTTTCCTGGGTTATTTATCTTTTTTGTAAAACCAAATAGATGGTAAGCAAGCTCCTTGGATCCACATAACTCCTACCCACAGTGCCTAGATGAGGCAAGCCAGAGGGGCTAGTAAATTAGCATCTGCCTCAAAATTTAACAAGAAAATTTCAAGCTTGGCTATTAACTGAAACTTACCAAAGACTTTTGGGATTGGCCAGCACTGAATACAGCAATATAGTCATTGACCAACTGACCCCCAGGTTTTAAGAAGGGTTTTTTAGCCAACAGAGTGTAGATTGTCCTTTTTCAGTAAATCCCTGAATTAATTTAAATTTTTTAAATATGTAGATTTAGTGAGAATGTTTGATATCATGATCTGGGTGATGGTTATGAGTATACACACATGTCAGAAATTTCAAAGTTAAAAAATAAAAAATATTTAGGTTTTTGTCTTAGAAACCTAGTATGAACGTTTATAATTCTTTTAACATGAACTATTTTGAGATTCTCCAGTTTCCCTTCTAATTCTGATGCGAGGATTTAGAATTAAGATGCTTTCCCTGTACCTTGTAGGGTACCCTTTCCCTGCAGAGCATAAAGGCCTACATGGATTGTCTCTGAAAGCCCCTGTCTGTCCCCTTGGCCTCCTGTCTGTCCCTCTCTCCCCCCAGGAACCAGCCTCACCTCCAGCAGAGCCACGGCGGGACGCTGGCACCTCTCCTCCAGCTCCTCGGCCAACTCCTTCAGGGCCCTGCCCTGCTGGGCTAGCCGCCCCCTGCTCTCGCGGAGTCTGCGCAGGGTGGCTCGCTCCTCCTCCTCCAGCCGCCTCAGCTGCAGCTGCTCCTCCTGGGCCAGGAGGCCGCGGTACTTCTCAAACTCCAATCTGAAGCGCTGCCTCTGCGTTTCCACTTTCTCCTGCAGTGACACAGCGGACCCAGTTGTCAGCAGTGGGGGCACAGTGACTGGCGCCTGCTTCATGGACAGGATGGCTGAGCTGAGAAGCAACGCCCAGAGTGCTCACTGCCCAGATGTCTGCATTTTTAACAACATGCAAAAACCACAGGCCACTCATACGAGAAGTAGCTTCGTAGAGGTTTCAAACCTAGAGTCTGAGAAGGGCTACTGGATTTGGGTTCCATTTTGCCACGGACTTGGGGACAGGGAACTTTTGTATTATACTTTACACATTATACATTACCAAATATAAAGTGTGGGAAGAGGAATATGGGGATTGCAATTAAATATCTATTAAACTGTTAAGCAGAGTGACTAACAGAATAGTTGCACAACATAAGTTAAAATGTATCATCAGACACCAGAAGAACAGGATGGAAACAAAAGAATTATGAAGAGAGATTAGAGAGACCTGGGTTTGTGCATGTAAGAAAAATGTGAGCAGGAAACATGAATGTTACGTTGGATATGGTGATGTGAAACTAGAAGGCTAATGGTCTCAGCAGAGCCAAGAAAGAATTAAGCATTCAGGAAATCAACCTTGATTTCTACCCAAATCTCACATCTACAGTTTTTGAGTGGACCTAAGGAGAACACTTTCAGACAGCATTATTATGCTAAATTTTATTCTCGTGTGACTGGCATGTGGACAACTACCTTTATACTGAATATAGGAGGTAAATTATTCTCCCAGTCTCTCCACATTTTGGATTCCCTGGCCCACTGACAAATGTTATGTCTTCATTTGATTAATGGGCATAAGCCATGATCTTTTTCTAAAAATCAATAAATATTAATAATGTTTCTCCCCAAGTAAGACCCAATATCTTCTTCCAATTTCCCATCTCTATCTCCTTCTCCCACTTTCTAAACCACTAGACTCCTATAATCCTTACTTCTTTAAATTCAACCAATTCTGAATGCCATACAATCTGAAAGGTACAATTCATTTAATTTCTCCCCATTGTACAGGCTGGGCTATTGATGAGTGGGGCTAATAACACAGACATTCTTAAAAATGTAGTTATATTTTGGGGCATGAGAGATGGCACGGTGAGAAGGGGTGTGGTTGTAATTTATCTTTCTCTGACATCATCCTTTTGAGTGACACAGTTATGTCTACGAATATAGAAGGCATGTTTTTCCTAGAATCTAGAGTTAATCTTATCAAGCCAGGTTTTGTTCCGTTCCCGAGGGTACATTCCCGACGGCAGAGATCATGCAAGTTTCCTTGACCTGGAACAGGGATAATGGAATCATCTCTATATAGAATCATCACTAGAGTGTGTAAAAAAATATACAGGAGCCCAAATCTTGGATATGACGCTCCTAATTCTGAAAATCTGTAGTCAGGTCATGACTGAAAATAATTGACCTGAGTTATTAGCTTAAAAAGACAAACATTATCAATAAATGTTTAACTTTACATACAATACACATAGCTAAAGGAAAAGATCATAAGACTTACCATAGAAGAAAAAATAGCAAAAATGATCTTTATGGAAATATCTGAGGATAGAATGTAAGACAAAATTTTTGAGAAAAGAGGAAAAAGAATTAGGAGAACACATAAAACAATCAGAGAAGAAGGGTTATTAGGAAAAAGACAAAGAGTAGAAATATTCTATAAAATAAATCTTATATGTAATGTACATTATGTAAATATGTAGAACTATACATACAGTTTCTATATATAATTTCTCATTCTTAAATCTATTGGCATTTGACCAGATGGTTCTTTATTGTAAGTTTTTTTTTTGGGTAGGGGGGGCTGTCCTGTGCATTGTACAGTGTTTCCTGGCTTCCTGGGTCCCATTAGATGCCTGTGATACACCCACACACCCCCAGGGGTGACAACAAAAATATCTATAGATATTGCAAAACATTCTTTGGAGGGGAAATTGCCCTAGGTTGGGAACCGTGCGTGCGTGCGTGTGTGTGTGTGTGTGTGTGTGTGTGTGTGTGTGTAGGAGAAAAAAAGAGCTAATGAGGTAGAGAAAAGAGAAAAAATAGGCAATAACATACAAGGATTCTGAAAAAAGGCTGAATGTTAGATTATCCTCTTATATGCAGGGTGATCACTTTCAGCTATCTGTTATAATACACAAATGCCGTGAAATGTTTATTTCATTCACACATTTTAGCCCCATAGTGACAGTATGAGATATGAGACCCTGGAATGTAACAGTGAGTTACAGTAAGACCAGGAAGGCTGTTATTTTATAATCTGGATTGGGGTAGTGTTAATAGACATTAAAAGAACACAGAAACACAATGAAATTTGAAGGGACCAGATGACACTGAGATGTTTTATGTGAGCATCTATATAAATGGAACAAAAGCTTTGGAGCAAGAAAGATTGTTGAATAGTGATTTAATGACCCCAAATTGGATCTTTCAGACAGGCAAACCACCTAAAGTGCCAATATTCCCCTACCTTCCAAATGACAGTTTTCTTCCCCACACTGGTCTCCTGAGACAAGACCTTGTCCATCTCTTTCCTCGTGAGCTCCAGGGCCATCTGGAGTTTTGCCTGTTTGGGAAGAGATGCTGAGTCCATTAGAGATGCTCTCCTTCAGGACCCAACACCCACCAGTGTCAGCAAATGGACCAACCGAACAGACCCTAGTAAGCACCTAAAAATGTCTAACCTCACTGATAACTAAGTTAAAAATAAACCATTAATATATATTTTAAGTTTATGTATTTAAATTAGATATAAATATTTAAATTATGTGTATAATTTTAGTGCCAAATATAACCAAGGATTTATCCAAAAGTATGTTCATTGCAGCATTATTTAACATAGTAAAACTGTAACTAACCAAAATGTTAAAAATCAGGGAGTGGGACCAAATTTATTTTATATTAACTGAATGGAATTAAAATAAATGCAAAATATTTAAAGACAAGAAATACAATTATAAGGTCAAAATAAATATATTTTATGTAATGTGAACACCAGTTTTGAAAAAAATAGTGCTTAATGAATATATTCAAAACTAGGTATCGATCAATATTCAATACATGAAATCACATTTACTAACATTGGGCTGAAAAATGGTATTATTCCTTCTAACTATATATTTCAACTTCTTAAAATGATTTACTACTTTATAAGAAGAAAATTTTTTATTATTATTTGACCAGATGGAATCTTGTAAGTTAGTAATTGTTAAATGAAAAAGAAATACAAAAAGTCATAAATTTTACAAGGAATACAAAAATAATAATTTAATGGAAACGAAATCTCTTTTCAATCCTAGGACTTCTGCTAAATGTAAACACATATTTTATTGACAGAGAACATCCACAAGGAAACATACATGCACACAACCTTGAAATTCTTCCCAAAGTCATTCAATAAATCTTAGGAAAAAATAGAAAAAAAAACCCTCCAAAACTCTTTCCAAAGTCAGACAATAAGTCCTATACAACAAATGCTTTTAAAGAGAGAATATTATAATGCTAACATAATGCTGCATGTAAAATAGCTAACAGTTACCAAAGGGAGAGGGATTGGTGAGGATGGGTGTGAAGGGAGGGATAAGGGGGGAAAAAGGGCATTATGATTAGCACACATAATGTGTGTGGGGGGAACACGGGAAAGGCAGTATTTACAGAGAAGACAAGTTATGATTCTATAGCATCTTACTACGCTGATAGACAGTGACTGCAATGGGGCATGTGGGGGGGGTTTGATAATAGGGGGTCTAGTAACTATAATGTTGTTCAAGTGATTGTACATTAATGATACCAAAATAAAAAAATAGCAGTAAAATTCAGAGATTCATTTGATGAGATGGGGGAACTAGCATTTGTTTGGTGTTTTCAAGGAATAGAACACTTGGACACTTACAGATGGAGAAAAGCTTCCATAGATGAAGAAACTGAGCAAAAGCAAGGGGATAAAAAAGGCGTGGCATGTTTGGGGACAACCGTGAGCAGGCTGGTTTTGCTGGATCTCAAGTTTGACTAAGACAGGAGCCCTGTAAACACAGAACTTAGGACCCTGGAAAGTCTTGATTGACAGGCTACGGAGTTTAGAAGAATTTACATTATTGAATTAAGGACTAAACATAGGGAAGTTCTTTAGAAATATCACATCAGCCATGCTGTATGGTAACTTGGATAAAAAGAAGGCAGGAACATCGTACTTAGAAAGTCTAGCTGGAAAACAGCCAGCAACGGAATTTTGTAGACGACAACCAAAAACAGGAAAGAAAACTAAGGTATTTTCAGGCAGGGACAGAGGGAAGACAGGGGGAAAATATCCCAAAGTTCGATTTAAAACAATCAAACTCATCATCACATTAATTTTAGAAAGTTAATATTTGCCATCTGTCTAGTACTTCAGTTAAATATGTCAGTGGATGTGAGAGTCAAAAGATGAATGTGGCCTCTTTTGGGCCAGTAGCTATTCCAGAGCTTGGGATTTAAACGAGACACGTCCAGGAACCTGTGAAGAACACCAGTTTGGAGAGTCTATTCACTAGGCTCCACAGATGCCACTTTCAGGGATCAAATACTTCAGTTTGAGTCGCCCCTCTATTGAGGATGCTCAAAGGGTAGGTCCCCGAATGCCGCTGCACGGAGAGCAGCCTGCACACTTGGCTCCTGGATGCCTACCTGAGGGCACAAGGGCTTGAAAGGTGACCGGGGCTGAGCGTCCAGGCAGACACCATCCTAACAAACGGTCAAACCACAGGGCTGTGCTGGTGACCACGTTAATTCACAGAGAGAGAAACGTACGCAGAAGCAAGGCATTCTATGAGTTCTCAGGAGGCGTTTGCAGTCAAGACGCACAGCTGCAATCCACAGCCTACTGGACCCCAGACCATCATCTCCCGTAAAACCACCACCAGGGTGAAATTAAAGGGGAGGCCTCACGGAGAGGGGACGGTCTGAGTAGCGGTGCGGCAGAGCTCCCGAGCGGGGGTCCCAAAGGGGCCACCCGGGCGCCGGGCAAGCGGCCCCGTCCTGCGTG
This sequence comes from Phataginus tricuspis, assembly GCA_029783875.1. Taxonomy (NCBI): domain Eukaryota; kingdom Metazoa; phylum Chordata; class Mammalia; order Pholidota; family Manidae; genus Phataginus; species Phataginus tricuspis. Next base: position 812,797 of record JAQQAC010025234.1, read on the forward strand.
CCCGGAGGGCAGGGGCGCCCTCGGCCGCGCGCAGCCGCCAAGCGCAGCGGCCGGGCGCGGGCATCCGCTGGTCCCCACGGGCGGCCTCCCCTGGTGCCCGGCGGCCTCACCTGGTAGCCCCGGGCGGCCTCCTGCAGCGGCGCCGTGCGGTGGCCGCGGTGCTCGGGGCCGGCGTCGCACACCCAGCACAGCGCCGCCCCGTCGTCCTCGCAGAAGCCGCTGAGCTCCTCGCCGTGCCGCGCGCACAGCCGCGCCCCCGCGGGCCCCGCGCCCAGCGCCAGGCGCCGCACGCTGTCCACCAGGCTGGCCAGCTGCCGGTTGGGGCGGAAGCTGTCGGGCGCGAAGGGGCCGCGGCACTGCGGGCAGGCGAACAGCCCGTCCGGCGCGCCGGCCGTCCTCGCGCAGAACTCGGAGATGCAGCGCCGGCAGAAGCTGTGCCCGCAGAGCACGCTCACCGGCTCCCGCAGGAAGTCCAGGCACACGGCGCAGCGCGCCTCCTCGCGCAGCCGCTCCGCGGGCGCCCCCGAGGCCATGGCCGCCCCGCGCGTCCCCGGGCCGGCGCGGAGGGGACTCGGCGGGAGGGGCGGCGCCGCGGGTTTTATAGGCGGGCGGCGGTGGGGGCGCACGGCAGCCACAGCCCTTGGCAGCCACTCCCGGGCAGCTGCTTCGGGGCACCCTCGGGAGCCCGGTCCCCAGGAGGCCAAGCGCAGCGCCAGAGTCCCCCTGAGACAGGGACCATGAGCTTAGACAGAAGAGGATGAGGGCCTCTGGAAAGAGCAAGGCAAGATATTTAGTCAGAGCAATGTTAACTGCATGCAAGGAAACCTGCTACCAAACTCCGTGTTAAACATTCAGCTCTAGAGTCATTCTTCAGTGAGATCAGTTAATACTCCCCAGATAAAGAAGAGCAGCACATGTTTTTATTATGCTGATCATTTGTAATCATGTGTAAGATTCACTTTAGCAGCTAAAAGGCCCAGGCCTAGGTGTCTTTCCTCCTTCAGATCTGGTGAGGTAATTTTGGAAACTGGGCAACTACTTTAACATGCAAACCCAGCTGTAAACAACATAGTTAAAAGGCAGGAAGGATTCCACCTTAAAGATAAGATTGCATTTTAATACCCAGGAAGTTTTAAGAAGATTCTTAACTTACTCTTCAGCAGACAATGCCTCAGCCCACCTTAAGGGCTGGGCAGGTGGCCTTGTTTGATATGATCCCAGACCAAGAGGCTGGTATCTCAGGGAGAAATCATCAGAGCAGGAAGTTGCTTGTGTTAATTCTAAATGTTCTGCGACCACTTAACAAGTCCACACCCCTAAGCCTTTATCCAGTTGCCCAAAAAAATCCTCAAATGCCTGTAAATCCCCTAGACAACGCAGCACCCCGGGCTTTCTTGTCCCCTCCTGGTGCGAGCCAGGAGCTCTGTCCTCTCACTGTATCTCTCAATAGAAGCCTCTGCCCTGACTCTCCTACCTTGGGTGTTTGCTACCACCCTGCAAACAAGAACCCTGGCATCACCCCCACTGCCTGGGCAGCCCCTGACCTCTGGGCTTCTGGGCGTGACTCACTCGGGGAGCCACAGCACCTTCCTGCGCTAGTTTTGGGACGACCCCACGGACTTCTCATCCTTGTGAAGCATAATGATTTCATAAAATTTTTCCAAACTTCCATTTTCTGCCTCCCCAGTTGGCTCATGATGAAGGAATGAGAGGTGTGTGTACAGTCACGATAGACCTGTAGCCCCACAACAATTCGGAACATTGATGTTTTTTATTGACATTTACTTGGAACACAGTATTACACTGGTTTCAAGTGTACAACACACTGATTCCACAGTGACCCACACTATTAAACCCTCGCCCCACTGGCACAGCTCCTGTCACCGCAGAAGGGTGCTGCGGATCCATGGACTGTATTCCTCCCCAGCTGGGCTTCATCTGTGACCAATCCATATTTAACTATCTGGCCCATTTCAGCGAGGGTCTCGTAAGGCCTGCAGGCGTGTTTCTGTTGTTGCAGAACTCTCTCTGCCCCAGAAGGCTGTGGCCCAAGGCATTCCTTAGGAGGAGTAACTCCAGCATAGTCCGTCAGTGCTGCGGCTCCTGTGAGGTGGGGGAGGCTGGGAAAGATGCAGAAGGCGCCCCGTGATTTCACAGTGAGGATGTGAGCCCTACTAAGGATGGGCGTGGCGGGCTCCTCGGGTCGCCTGGGAAAACAAGTGCGAGAGCGCCTGCTGCCTGAGCAAAATGTAATTTCCAATCTGAGTTGGGAGCGCTGGTATTCCTCAGCACATGTTGGTGGCCAGAGTCTCAGCCGCAAAGATAAGCACAAGACATATGGCCTAGCTCTCAAGGAGACTTAAGGTCCTCCAGAAGTCAGGCTGACCAACAACTGGGGGAAAGGGCCCTCTCGGGTGCTGCCAGGATGTGAGGGACTGAACCAGCCTGCAGGGGCAGAGTCGCATCCTCGGGGGTCTCTGAGCGAGTGGACACAAGCCCAAAGCAGGGAGGAGGCTTTGGCAAGACTAGCGGCCAGAGGACCAAGCACACAGGACAGGAACTGTGGAGGGAGGGAGCAGGATGCACTGCGGTGAGCAGATAGGGCCAGGCAGGCTGGTGTGTGGGCAGATGAGGACGCGTGGCCGCTGATAAGGGCCCAGGGAGGCAGCCACTGATGACTCAGGTCCCTGAGGCTTCTGTGCGGTTTGTGGGTCCTTATGCTAGGGCTGAGGGCAGGGTCGAAAGGGTTTTGAGGCCATCTCCCTGAAGTTTAGGCAGATAATTCTTTAAGAACAAACAGAGACAGGTAAGAGCAAAATCAAAGATGTGATGTTAAAAAAAAAGCAAAAGGGCAGAGGGCCCCCAGTAGCAAAGCAGACCCTGGTCCCAGGCTGAAGATCCTGCTGCTTGCTGGCCGCGGGGCTTAGAGGAAGCGGTGTCACCTTTCTGTGCGAAACTTCCTGTGAAATAGGAGCACACTGCTAGGCCACTCCTGCGGGGGTGTTCAGGGGAATAAATGAACTAATAGCACATATTTGATACAGGTTCCAACTTGTAGTAAGTATATTTAATTAAAGAAAAAGGAGAAAAAATAGCAAAACGAACGAAGGAGGAGCAGTGACAGAGAATGTCAGCACATGGGGACAGAGAGATGATTTTTCCATTTTATTCAATGCTGTATCCCCAGGACCTTGAAAAGTGACTGGCACCTATGGATGCCCAATAAATACTAGTTGCATAAAGACGTGAAAAAAAAATGAAAAGTACAGTTTCTCCTAAAAGCTAATGGAGGAGAGAATTTCAGACAACTGTATTTAATGTCAGAGGTGCAATCATGCATCCGTATTTTCTTCCCTACCCTTCCTTCTTCACCAAGGTGCTCAGCTCTCCCTGGCCACATCCTTTGCCTCAGCTTTCTAGGCTCAGAGTCTTTTAGCCCCAAGCTCACCTGACTCCATAATAACAAAATAAATAAAATAAATAACAGCCAGCACTCACCTCAAAGCAACAGCCTATGGTTCAGCACTTTTCCTGCCTGCTGGCGGTTTTTACAATGACCTGTTGGTTTCTATCTCAGCTGCTGCCCCCTGCGTTTTTATTGTTCCTTTTCCCCCACAGACCACATTGATGGCTCATTCAGCTGTAGGTGTCTAACGTCCTCTGGGCAAACAGCCTCAGCTTTCCGTGGCTGGGGAACCAGCTCCCGCATCCCGTGCCCCCCTATGCTTCCATGGAAGGAATTCAGAGTCAAAGCTCCTCATTAAAAACAAAAGAAATATTGGAAAATAATTCCACAAATCATTTAAATTTCTGGACTTAAACTCTGTCTCCATCCAGCACATAAGTCCCCAGCAATGCTAAGGCATTAGAATGGGTTTTGAGAGGGTGGTGGCTTTCCTTTGGAACTAAAGATCTGGGATCAGTGCACCCTGTAAAATCCCTTCCTCTCAGTAATATATGCAAATGTGATGTCTGAACTGGTAGAGTTAAATTGGATTGTGTCAACAAACTATGCTATTGAGTTTAAAATAACTTTTGTCTATGAAATCACGAACTAAATTTTTGAAAGCTCTTGGATGTCTGCCCTATCTTCTAAATAATTATGTCCTTTATAATACCGAACCAAGAGATAATCTTCCATCAAACATGTTTTACAATGTCCTTCTTTTTACTGAACCAAAATATATTTTCCCAAAGACTCCATCTATTAATAGCATTTCTGGTCCATGGTGAAACAGCAATTTTAATTCCTCTCCCCAAACTATTATTTTCCCTCATAGAATCGTCCATGTTTATCTTCTTGTTTTCTCCAAATCAAATGAAATACCTCCACTTCTTTTTTCACAACTTTTCTCTTGGCATGACTCTGAAACCTCACAACTTTCTCTACACGCCACATTATCTACAGGTTTTTGAAGCACAGCCCCCAGAAGCAAAAGCAAAGTCAATGTGCTCCAGGAGCCACGCAGATAAAGCCGGTGTCCCGTGATCGCCCCGGGATCACCCCGTGAGACTGCTCCCAGCTTAAACACATCCTTGTTTTTGTAAACACTGACATCTGGTAAAGCAGGACTCTGCCATCCTTATGCCTAGACAAGCAAGGAAGAGCTCTGTGCGCAACCAAGACCTCCCTCTCCAGACATTCTAGGTGGATCTAATGGTACCACAGTGACCTTGAGCTGGGTGACCTTGAGCGAATCACCAGCTTTCCAGGCCTCTGGCTGGCTGGCCCTCATGTGTAGGCAGTGATGGTCTCTGTAGGCCTGGGTGCCTTCTTATCTTTATGTGGCTGATATGTACAGAAATATGTTATTTTATTTCTGACCGTATCAGAGGAAGTTGTCAAAAGTATATAATCTGCTTACAGACTCAAACATTCTTTTCCTTTTCTTTATGCAAACATGCAGGAATTACACTAGATTTTGGATTAGGTATGAGAAGCCCACCCCAAACAAGACTACTGTGTAGTCCATAAATGATGCTTATTTTTTCCCAAAATTTAACAGCATAAGAAAAGACCTATGATGGAAATTAGTTGTAAAAGTGGCTACAAAAATAGCCAAGATACACAGGTCTCATAAAATTATCTTCAAAAAGACCAGTAAAGATACAGCCTATCCAGCAGTAACCTAATGGCACTACTATATACAAGGGACACACAGAGAGTCTAGAAGATTCAACACCAGGTGCCTGACACTGGGAGACAGCCTACAAATTCCACTCTCAAGTAACCTGTGTGTCCTTTCCAATCACCTTTATTTCCCATAAGCTCTGTGGCACCTCATAGTACAATATACAACATATCCTACAGTATGATCAACTCTGGATGTGTGCTGTGCACTTTAGTTCACAGTAGTTTCTCATTTAAAACCTACTTTGACTAATATGTTGCATATCAAGAATTATACTGTTGACTTAAAAATAAATATTCATTTTATGTGTTTCAGAGCCAAATTTTCTGATAGTTTTGTCTATTTTTCTTTCCCATGAATTATATTATTTTGAAATATATATATTAATTAAATCAAACATCAACAAATCAGGCTCTAATGACCCTCCATAGACTGGGCAAATCTTGTTATAATATGGATGGGTTGAGAATCATCTTGTAAAACTCAAGCTAAGACACCACTCAGACCAATTCACATATTGCATTTCTTTGTTAAACTGATTCACACTTAGAATGAGCTTGGTCACAAATTGCTTTCATTGCATTTATTCATTAATGTGCAGCCATGAACCATGTCCTTTTTTTTTTGTTTTTCGTTTAGCTGCACCTGCAGTCACAGTGTGATGGGGAAATGCCATGCAACAGAACGTAGCTGTCATGCATTCAGTCTTCAGGATAGGTCTGAATTGTCACTAAGTGTCTGCTAGATTTTAGAAACACTCTTTTGTTTAACTGTTTTTAGCTCACCATTACTGAGACAGACCCTAAGTTAAATTAAAAAAAATAAACTTCCAAAAGAACATAATCGTCATATATCCGAAGTGTGTGTTGAACATCTAAGCCTCAGCAGGCAGAGTCCAATCTCAGAAGCTTGTTTTCTAACTTGATTGGAAAACTGCAGAAGAATATCTAGGGAACAGTGTTCTCTGAAGGGTCAGATCCCCAAGAAACCTAGAGCTGTTGAAAGGAGAACGGGGTTTCGCCCAGCATCAGACCCCAACAGGAGATGGCAGATGGCCACTCACAGGAAGAGAGCAGAGCCTGCATTTGGGTTAGAGGAGGTCCAGGCAGACCCAACTGCAGGGATGATGTGAGACACTCCATGCTGGGAAGATGGCAGGTTCATGCAGACAGGCCCAGACGTTTGCCGAAGGAAATCAACATGGTGTGTGTTTTAGTGTCAAATGACATACATTTTGTAGTATTGATTATTTAGATTGTTGATCATGAATTCTTAAATGACAGAGACTTCAGTAAATTATTGCTCATTATCATGACAACTTCCACCTTTGCTGCTGGTCTGTCTTTCTGGAAACTAAGCATGTGGTCTTGCCTGAATTATCTGGCATAAAGCTGCACTAATTGAAAAGTAACCAAGAAGGAATTCTTGAAGCCTCAGAAGGCCATTTAATTGACTCTAGGCAAGATTACAATTAAGAACACGTTATGTTTATTTTCATATAAGTTCAAAGAAAGCTACAGAAGTAGGATGTTCTCATACTGAAGTGGACTCAGCATTTTGGAAGGCAGATCTTTTTTCTTTGTTTGGTTTTCCCAAAAATTAAGGTAATTCTAGCATTGGGAAATAATCAGTATTTCAAAGGCAGTGTGTTCCTCCTTATTGAAGATATTCAAGCACAGAATGCTGAGGAACAAAGTTCATTTTCCTTGTACACCTGAGTGTATCGTGGGTGGGACTTTAGATGACCAGGAAATTGGGCCACAGGCCCTATAAATATGGTCTGTTGTAATAAAAAGCTCTTTTGCTGAGACTCCCGGGAAGATGGCAGCATAAGCAGGGCGGCAGAAATCTCCTCCCAAAACTATATATATCTATGAAAATACAGCAAATACAACTATTCCTAAAAGAGAGACCAGATTACACAGGAAAGCGCACAGCGTGCAGCTACACCTGAGAGGACCCGGCACCCCGCGAGGCGGGTAAGATACAGAGCCGCGACCCGGGGGGACCCGAGCACTCACCCAACCCAGCGCACTGACGGGAGGAGAGGATTCAGAGCTGGGAGAGAGTGGAAGTACACCCCATGAAATAACCAGCTCTGGTCTAGCAGAGATTGGAGAGACAGAGGGTGCAGGATCTAAGTGGGGAACACGCCAGGGTGCTTGCAGTCAGCTCCCGGGAAAGAGAAAAAAAAAAAAGGGTGAACGTTTTTCAGCGGTCTTAAAGAGACAGGAGCTCAGCAGAGGAGCTGGATGCCCTGGAACACTCAGCCCAGCAGGCTGGGAGACCTGGGGAGTATCAGCCCCCTTAGCTGGTGACTGGGAAAGGGTGGCCGCACCTAGACTTCCCACAGAGCTCAACAGACTCCCATTCGTTCCCAACCCAGCCAGAGCTATAAAGGGGCCTGTGGAGCAGTGCGGCCACGACTGTGGAATAGTGGAGCAACAGCACCACCTGCAGCATCCCCACAGAATCTACTCCCAGGGGGCGTTTTGTTTTGTTTTGTTTGATTTTTCTTTGTTTATTTTACTTTTTGTTTTTTCTTCTCTTTCTTTTTTCTTTTCTTTCTTTTTTTTTTCTTTTTAAAGTCTTAAAGAGCCTAGCTGATATATATGGCAACTACCAGTGAGCACTTCTTTAGCCATGAAAAGACAAAGGAATATGGTCCAGACTAAGATCAACCAGACAACTCCAGAGAGGGAGCCTGAAGGGATGGAAATGCACAATCTTCCTGAAAAAGAATTCAGAATAAAAGTCATAACCATGCTGATGGATCTACAGACAAATGTGCAAGAGCTGAGGGAGGAAGTGAGGGAAGTGAGGAAAGACAATGCAGAAATCAGACAAGCGATCGACAGGCTTAACAGCAGACTGGAGGAGATGCAAGAGACTGTTAATGCAATAGAAATCAGAGAACAGGAATACAGAGAAGCTGAGGCAGAGAGAGGTAAAAGGATCTCTAGGAATGAAAGAATATTAAGAGAACTGTGTGACCAATCCAAACGGAACAATATTCGCATTATAGGAGTACCAGAGGAAGAAGAGAGAGAAAAAGGGATAGAAAGTGCCTTTGAAGAAATAATTGCTGAAAACTTTCCCACGCTGGGGAAGGAAATAGCCTCGCAGTCCACAGAAGCCCACAGATCTCCCAACACAAGAGACCCAAAGAAGACAACACCAAGACACATAATAATTAAAATGGAAAGATCAAAGATAAAGACAGAGTATTAAAGGCACCTAGAGAGAGAAAAAAAGATCACCTACAAAAGTAAACCTATCAGACTATCATCAGACTTCTCAACAGAAACCTTATAGGCCAGAAGAGAATGGCATGATATATTTGACGTAATGAAACAGAAGGGCCTCGAACAAAGAATATTGTATCCAGCACGATTATCATTTAAATATGAAGGAAGGATTAAACAATTTCCAGAAAAACGAAAGTTGAGAGATCTTGCCTCTCATAAACCACCACTACAGGATATCTCAAATGGACTTCTCTAGAGGGAAGCACCCCTAAGGGGAAAAGATGTCACCAGAGAAAATAAAATCATAGCAAAAAAAGCAGACCATACAAATACAAACTAAAGGCAAAGAATAAAACACCTAGAATATTAAGAATGGAGGAGGAAGAATAAGAAGGGAGAGAAATAAGGAAACATCAGACGGTGTTTACAATAACTTAACAAGAGAGTTAAGTTACATTGTTAGATAGTAAAGAAGCAACCCTTGAACCTTTGGTAACCACGAATCTAAAGCCAGCAATGGCAATAAGTACATATCTATTGATAATCACCCCAAATGTAAATGGACTGAATGCACCAATCAAAAGACACAGAGTAACAGAATGGATAAAAAAGTAAGACCAGTCTATATGCTGCTTACAAGAGACTCACCTCAAACCCAAAGATATACACAGACTAAAAGTGAAGGGATGGAAAAAGATATTTCATGGAAACAACAAAGAGAAAAAAGCAGGGGTTTCAGTACTTGTATCAAACAAAATAGACTTCAAAACGAAGAAAGTAGCAAGAGATAAAGACGGACAATACATAATGATAAAGGGGTCAGTCCAACAAGAAGATATAACCATTATAAATATATATGCACCCGACACAGGAGCGCCAGCATATGTGAAACAAATACTAACAGAAGTGAAGGACGAAATAGACAGCAATGCATTCATTTTAGGAGACTTCAACACACCACTCACTCCAAAGGATAGATCAACCAGGCAGAGAATAAGTAAAGACACAGAGGCACTGAACAACACACTAGAACAGATGGACCTAACAGACATCTAGAGAACTCTACACTCAAAAGCAGCAGGATACACATTCTTCTCAAGTGCACATGAACATTTCCCAGAATAGACCACATACTAGGCCACAAAAAGAAACTCAGTAAATTCAAAAATACTGAAATCCTACCAACCAACTTCTCAGATCACAAAGGTATAAAAATAGAAATAAATTTTAGAAAGAAATCAAAAAGGCTCACAAATACATGGAAACTTAACAACATTCTCCTAATTAATCAATGGGTCAACCACCAAATCAAAACAGAAATCAAAGAATATATGGAGACTAATGACAACAAAAACACAAAGCCACAACTTCTGTGGGACGCAGCAAAGGCAGTTCTAACAGGAAACTATATTGCAATCCAGGCCTATTTAAAGAAGGAAGAACATTTCCAAATGAATAGTCTAAAGACACAATTACTGAAATTGGAAAAAGAAGAACAAATGAGGCCTAAAGTCACCACGAGGAGGGACATAATAAAGATCAGAGAAGAAATAAATAAAATTGAGAAGAATAAAACAATAGAAAAAATGAATGAAACCAAGAGCTGGTTCTTTGAAAAAATAAACAAAATAGATAAACCCCTAGCCAGACTCATTAAGAGAAAAAGAGAATCTACACACATAAACAGAATCAGAAATGAGAAAGGAAAAATAACGATGGACCCCACAGAAATACAAAGAATTATAAGAGAATAGTATGAGAATCTATATGCTAACAAGCTGCAAACATACAAGAAATGTACAATTTCTTAGAAAAATACAACCTTCCAAAACTGGCCAAGCAAGAAACAGAAAAACTAAACAGACCAATCACCAGCAATGAAATTGAATCGGTAATCAAAAAACTACCCAAGAACAAAACCCCCGGACCTGATGGATTCACCTCTGAATTCTACCAGACATATAGAGAAGAAATAACAGCCATTCTCCTTAAAGTTTTTCAAAAAATAGAAGAGGAGAGAATACTTTCAAACTCATTCTATGAAGCCAGCAACACTCTAATACCAAAACCGGGGAAGGACCTCACCAAAAAACAAAATTACAGACCAATACCCCTGATGAACGTAGATGCAAAAATACTCAACAAAATATTAGCAAACCGAATTCAAAAATACATCAAGAGGATCATACACCACGATCAAGTGGGATTCATCCCAGGGATGCAAGGATGGTAAAACATTCGAAAATCCATCAACATCATCCACCACATCAACAAAAAGAAGAGAAAAAAACACATGATCATCTCCATAGATGCTGAAAAAGCATTTGACAAAATTCAGCATCCATTCATGATTAAAACTCTCAACAAAATGGTGATAGAGGGCAAGTACCTCAACATCATAAAGGCCATATATGACAAAACCACACCTAACCTCATACTTAACAGCGAGAAGCTGAAAGCTTTTCATCTAAGATTGGGAACAGGACAGGGATGCCCACTCTCTCCACTGTTACACAACATAGTACTGGAGGTCCTAGCCACGGCAAACAGACAAAACAAAGACATACAAGACATCCAGATTGGTAAAGAAGAAGTCAAATTGTCACTATTTGCAGATGACATGATACGGTACATAGAAAACCCTAAAGACTCCACTCCTAAACTACTAGAACTAATACCTGAATTCAGCAAAGTTGCAGGATACAAAATTAACACACAGAAATCTGTTGCTTTCCTAAACACTAACGATGAATTAACAGAAAGAGAAATCAGAAAAACAGTAACATTCACAAGTGCATCAAAAAGAATAAAATACCTAGGAATAAACCTAACGAAGGAAGTGAAAGACCTGTACTCTGAAAACTACAAGACACTCCTAAGAGAAATTAAAGAGGACACTAACAAATGGAAATGCATTCCATGCTCTTGGCTAGGAAGAATAAATATTGTCAAAATGGCTATACTAACTAAAGCAATCTACAGATTCAATGCAATCCCTATCAAACTACCAACAGCTTTCTTCAATGAACTGGAACTAATAATTCTAAAATTCATATGGAACCACAAAAGACCCCGAATAGCCAAAACAATCCTGAGAAGGAGGAATCAAACAGGGGGAATTACGCTCCCTGACTTCAAGCTCTACTACAAAGCCACAGTAATCAAGACAATTTGGTACTGGCACAAAAACAGACCCACAGACCAGTGGAACAGAATAGAAAATCCAAACATTAACCCAAACACCTACAGTCAATTAATATTTGATAAAGGAGCCCTGGATATACAATGGGGAGATGACAGCCTCTTCAGCAGCTGGTGTTGCAAAACTGGACAGCTACATGTAAGAGAATGAAACTGGACTACTGTCTAGCCCCATACACAAAGGTAAACTCCAGGTGGATCAAAGACCTGAATGTAAGTCATGAAACCATAAAACTCTTAGAAGAAAACATAGGCAAAAATCTCTTGGATATAAACCTGAGCGACTGCTTCATGAACATATCTCCCCAGGCAAGGGAAACAAAAGCAAAAATGAACAAGTGGGACTATATCAAGCTGAAAAGCTTCTGTACAGCAAAGGACACCATCAGTAGAACAAAAAGACATCCTACAGTATGGAAGAATATATTCATAAATGATGTATCTGATAAGGGGTTGACATCCAAAATATATAAAGAACTCATGCACCTTAACAAACAAAAAGCAAATAATCCAATTAAGAAAAGGGCAGAGGACATGAATAGATGCTTCTCTAAAGAAGAAATTCAGATGGCCAACAGGCACATGAAAAGATGCTCCACATCGCTAATCATCAGAGAAATGCAGATTAAAACCACAATGAGATATCACCTCACACCAGTGAGGATGGCCAACATCCAAAACACAAACAACAACAAATGTTGTCGAGGATGTGGAGAAAAGGGAACCCTCCTACACTGCTGGTGGGAATGCAAATTAGTTCAACCATTGTGAAAAGCAGTATGGAGGTTCCTCAAAAAACTCAAAATAGGAATACCATTTGACCCAGGAATTCCACTCCTAGGAATTTACCCCAAGAATGCAGTAGCCCAGTTTTAAAAAGACATATGCACCCCTATGTTTATGACAGCACTATTTACAATAGCCAAGAAATGGAAGCAACTTAAGTGTTCATCAGTAGATGAATGGATAAAGAAGATGCGGTACATATACACAATGGAATATTATTCAGCCATCAGAAGAAAACAAATCCTCCCATTTGCAACAACATGGATGGAGCTAGAGGGTATTATGCTCAGTGAAATAAGTCAAGGCGAAAAATACAAGTATCAAATGATTTCACTCATATGTGGAGCATAAGAACAAAGAAAAAAACTGAAGGAACAAAACAGCAGCAGACTCACAGATCCCAAGAACAGACTAATAGTTACCAAAGGGAAAGGGACTGTGGAAGACGGTTGGGAAGAGGGATAAAAGGGAAAAAGGGGCATTACGACTAGCAGATATAATGTTGGGGGGACACGGGGAGGGCTGTACAACTCAGAGAAGACAAGTAGTGATTCTACATAGCACCTCACTACGCTGATGGACAGTGACTGTAATGGGGTTGGTGGGGGGGACCTGAAGTAGGGGGTAGTTTAATAAACACAATATTGCACATGTAATTGTAGATTAATGATATCAAAATAAATTATTTAAAAAAAAGCTCTTTTGATTTTACGTGGTCACCCAATCCAGGCCTAACTGTTCTGCATGTTTAAATTTTTTTAACTATTCACTGTTATTTTTATATTGAATTTC
>JAQQAC010025234.1:825965-843130 GCA_029783875.1 Phataginus tricuspis
GTTATTTTACTAAGACAATTTGTGAGCTTTACTCTGTTTCAAAAAAACCCTCCTTTTATCTTCCTTTTTCAAAACAGTGCCGTCTGTGTGGAGTAACTGATAGTCCCCTAGCATCCCTTAGCTCATCCCATGGTCTCAACAGAGTGCTGTTGGCCTGTTCTGCAGACTTTAGCCTTGAACTGGTGTAATAAGTTCCTAGAAGGATGGCTGTGAGGGAAGGTGTGGTGGAGAAGGTGATATGTGAGCAGACTGGGAGAACAGTAGAATTAAGCCTCTCAGAAATGTGCAGGGACAATATCCCAGGAGACTAAGGGTATTGACTAGAGAAGCAGTCAAGGCCTGTGTAGTCTGAGCATATTCAGGAGCTGGAAACTGGGAGCAGATGGACTGCGAGTAAAGCGACAGAGACCAGAGGGGCACTGGGAGGTGAGGATGGGGACAGGCTGGAAAACCAGGAAGCTTTGGCTTTTCTTCTCCTCTGTGAAGTTTAAAGAAATCACACACCATACAGTTCAGTGTATATGAGACACATCCAGTATTGTGTTCCTGATAACAAGAGCACATATTTTGTTAAGACATCATTTTCACTTCATAGTGTCAAATGAATATAATATTCCCAGTGATTCTGTCCAAATACAAGAAGAGAAAACATAAGACAGAAAAACTGGTGAACCAGAACAAACACAGCACGTTAACAGAACAGAAGATTCCGGGTGTGTGAATAAGCTGATTGTTTGACCACGCTGTTTTGTTCCCTTATCTGGAATGATTCCCATGACATGCATGTTCCCAGGACACCCAGTAAGCCGAGTGCCACTGTGGGCTTGGAGCGGAAGAGGGTCGCTCTCTGTCTTCTCTTGTCAAAGTTTCGCTCTGGCTGAGTTGAGTGATCACTGATGAAGGGCAGGTGGACCCGGAGGGGCTGCAAGGAGACTCAAAGAATCCAGGTGAGAGGAAGTGGCACGTTTTCCTGGGAGGATGCGATGCTGGTGATAAATGATGATTAGCTTCTGGATATATTTTCAGGAGGAGCCAGGTGACTTTGGTGACAATTCAGATATTGGGACTTAAAGAACAAGAGTCAAATTCAAGGTTTCTGGCCTGAGCAAGTGGGAGGATGGAGTGGCTATTAATGAGATGCGGGAGACTCACTCAGGGAGGCCAGTCGGTGAGGCAGGAAGGTAGCGTTAAGTTATGTTATGTTTCAGATGCTGATTAGATATGTGAGTGTGCATTTCAAATAAGACAGCTGCTTGCATGTGGCTCATATTCAACGTGATGTGCACGCATGGTGGTGAGGACCAAGGGGAGGGCGTGTCCGCTCAGGGGGCTTCATGGCGCCGCGAGGGCGGTGAGGGCGGATGGAGAGGGGCTGTGTCCTGAGGTCATGCGTCAACAGTCAACAGGAGGCTGTGGAGCAGTTACAAAAAGAAATGGATAAAATGTGAAAGGAGAGGCTGCAGTGACAGAGAGCATGTTGTGCATGTTAAGTGGCAGGAGTAGATCCAAGAAGAGGCTGGAATCAATGGTGCAAAGCTGACAACAGACCAAGACCTCTAGGGGGTGAGGGCAGGTGACTGGAGGCAACTGCAATATGGCAGAGCGATCTGAGGGGAGAGGGGAGAGAGAAACCTGACTGCGAGTGATTGAAATGCGGATGCAGGAGGGAAACACAAGCCCTCCAGAAAGGAAGGCGTGAAAGTGGTCAGACCAATGCAGGAAGTATTTGGAAAAGAGTAGCATCAAGGCCTGAGCTTCTCTGTTCTTTTTTAAAGGGGCGGAAAACAAACCCGTTGACATGCTGAGGAAGTGGTCCAGCAGACAGCAGTCATTGCTGACTTGGGGGAGTTGTAGTAACTGCAATCTTTCCACCAGTGGGAGGGTGCAGAGCCTCTAACGCCTCTAGAGCATGCATGAAGGCGTTTGTCTTACCTGGGCACAGCGCATGATTCAGAGGAGGAGGTGGGAGGCAGATGCACAGGGACAAAATGTGGTAGGTAGGGAATTTAATGGACTGAGCATCTGCATAGCCCCATTGGAGGATTTCAGGGTTGTTGTCCGGTTCAGTAGGTCTGTTGCTGAGTATACAGATGTGCACAAATAGACAAGTCAGGGTTGGAAGTTTGGAAAGAGAAGAACACGTATGAAATAGTCACTGAGGAGAATGGAGGAGTGAATAGATAAGTAGAAGGGTTGCTCCACGGGACTATGCACACAGTGGAGTTTAATGATCATAAATTTTAGAGGGGTGACATTATGTGCAGTTTATTTAACATCATCTTTAGTGTGTAGAAACTCATGTATGGCGGGTGGCTGCTGGCTTTAACCAGAATTGGGTCTGACAATGAATTAAATGAAAGTGAAGGAAAGGGGACATGTTGAAGGTATAGAGGAAAGAATGGTTACAGTAACTGAGCATGGTGTCCAAACGGGAAGTAAGGACATCGATCGAGGTGCGGGCTAGCTCAACTCAGGGCTTTGAGTGCACACACACGCACATAAATGCAGCATAAAGTACCCACAAATATTGTTTAAGGGTAGAGTGAATAAGCTTTCCCAAGATGTCATGGTAGATATGCCCTGACTTCTTTTTCACAGAAAGCCCACAAATGGGAAAAGAAAGGCATTTGCTTCCATATATGCTGAAATTTTCTTTAGTTTTGTTGTTTTAATAGATTCTGAGATCAGTTTCAGAGTCCTTTCTAGCCTGTGTCTCTGGCCTGTGACTTCTGGGTGTCAGAGAACCTAACAAATGGAATTTTCTGAGTCTCTTTCTGAAATCTAATATCCACATTTGGCCTGTGATACCAAAATGTAATCATATAATCGTGCGATGAAATTGTGTACTTATTCCTCTAAAATGCTGTCCATAAAGAGCTAAGCAATTTTTAAAAATTAGTCTCTGAAGTTCCAAACATCAGTAGTTATCAATACTTCTATGCTTCAGGTACAGTGCTTTTCCAAATGTTTCCCCTCCCCTCCACAGGGAATGGGGCCCCAGAATGTGTCCATTGTCACTGAGTTTCAGCTGCTAGGATTCCAGAACCTGCCTGAGTGGCAGATCCTGCTCTTTGCCATTTTCCTGCTTGTCTACTTCCTCACAGTTGCGGGGAACGTTGTCATTATCTTAGTGGTGAGCCAGACCAGCGACTGCGCTCGCCTGCGTACACGTTCCTCCAGCACCTGTCCTTCCTGGAGATCTGGTGCACACCCACCACTGCACCCCTTCTCCTAGCCAACCTGCTGTCCTGGGGCCACGCCATCCCCTTCCCCGCCTGTACGGCACCACTTTACTTCTTCATGTTTCTCGGAGCCACCAAGTGCTTCCTTCTGGCCGCGATGGCCTGTGCCCGATACCCGGCCATCTGCAGCCCGCTGCGCTGCTCTCCCTGAGGAGTGCTGAGCTCTGCACCAAGCTGGTGGCCATCTCCTGGTCGGCAGGGGTCGGCACGGGGTTTCTGCCCTCCCTGATGACTTCCAAGTTGGATTTCTGTGGCCCTAACCAGATCGATCATTTCTTCTGCGACCTCCCTCCCCTTGTGCAGCTCTCGTGTTCCAGCGCTCACACCACTGAGATGGCCATCAGCGTCCTGTCGATCCCTGTTTGTGCATTTGTTTTTGGCTTACACTTGTGTCCTACATCTTCACTGTGTCTTCCATACTGAGGATTCCTTCAGCCTCTGGCCGGATGAAGACATTTTCCACATGTGGCTCCCACTTGGCTGTTGTCAGTATATATTATGGGACCATGATCTCCATGGATGTTCCCCCCAACGCTCACCTGTCGCCTGAAGTCAGCAAGATTATTTCTGTCTTCTACACCATGGTGACCCCATTGTTGAACCCTATTATTTACAGCTTGAGGAACAAAGACTTCAAAGTAGCCTTTAGAAACGTCATGAGAAGGAAGTGTGGCATCCATGGAGTGAGAGTCAAGGGGAGTTTCTTGATTAGGTGAGGAAAATTACAAGAGGACATGACGTGGATTAAGTTCAGGGATAAGTGAGTGGCATGTTCGGAGCCTCCAAACCTGGACACCACTGTTGGCCCTTCACTGAGTCCCACAGGCGTCCTCACGGCCCCCTGGCCAGCAGCAGCTCAGAAGGTTAACTGCCTTCAAGTGATTTCAGGGCAATGTTGTCCTTAGAAGCTTTCTTCTGTCTTCTGATGGGAATCTGATCGTATAATCCCAGGGCATGATGCTGACATGCACATTATTTTCAGATTCTACAATACGATTTCTCTGGAGTTCATAAAACCTATGTGAAGAAAGTTATACATCTTTTAAGTACTGCTTGAGCCTGGCCTTGTAGACTCAATTCCTCATGCTACTAATGTTAAATATCTATGGAATGAATGAGTGAAAAAAGAAAAGACATATGAAGTGTGTGTTGACTGAAATTATTTTTTAGCGACAGAAAGAAGGAAATATTTTTGAACTATTAAAGACTTATCTATAGTAACTTAGATTTTTTCATGTTTCTTGTTTAACAAAATTCTAGGAAAGAAAGGAAGGGTGGAAGGGAAAAAGAGGGGGATAGGAGGAAAGAGAGAGACAGGTAGAAAGAGAGGGAGATGGAGAAATACAGAAGGAACAGGAAGGGAGGAAAAGAAGAATCCAAAGTATTGTATGTGTTTATAAGCCTTGGGAGTCAAAGGGTATGCATTAAAAAGCTTAATCATTTTTGTATTTTCCTCCATTTAGCCAAAACTGAGCAGACCTCTACAAATCCTGTCCATTATTATATTCATTTATTCCACATATTTTTTTTTTGATTATCTGGTATATGCCAGTCCCTTAGTGGAGTCTGGGTCTCCCAAGGACACAGTGATATAGAAATGACCAAGGGAAACTTTGCCTTAATGGAGCCTCTGTTGTGAAGGGGAAAAAATAATACGTAATACATCACCTAGGGAATACTCAATTTACTTCTGTTTGTGGTGACTGCTATGAAACAAAGTGTAAACTTGTACATGAACACAGAACAATAAGGTCTCAATCAACACAGAAAGCTTCTGTTCATGTAAGGCTTTAACCTATACTTCAAGAATGAGGAGAACAAGAATGACAATAGTGATCCAGGCAGAGAAGATGAGATGAATGGCAGGAGAAGATCCTGGGAAACCTGGAGATGGAGGAAGGAGGTGAGTGTGGAAAGGCAAGAGCTAGTCCACATTGGTCATTAAAAGCCCTATTAGGTTCTTGGATATTACATTGAGAAAAATGATTGATAATCAAATGGCATCAATTGGGAATGACGTGATATATTTTTTATTTGAAAACCAGACTGATTTTTAGAGGAAAGACTAGAGAGAGCAAGAGTTGCTGGAGCCAAACAAAGAAGGAGCTCACGCGGGAGAGGAGGCCGGCTTGGCTTTAGGTTTGATGATGGAGCCCCTCATAGGACACGCCCCACAGATGGAGAGGTCGGGAGAGGGCACTCACTCATTCCCGCACTCACACATTCCGGCCAGTCAGCAGACTCTTCTCGGACCTGTGATATTTCCCCCATTTACCTCTGAGCTTCAGGGATAAGTTGACTCTGACCCTTTAACTCATGTAATGTCCTCTCACCACAGTCCCTTGGTTCTTTTTACCTTCCCTTCCAGCCCTCAAGTTTCTTCTTCCTCCTGGGACTGGACGTGGGAGGATTACTGTTAGTTCCTATCAGATCCTTATCATCTGTTTCAAATGTTGGGTAGAAGGAAAATGGTGCCTTAGAGCCACAGACAGGACAGGAAGTTGGCGAGAGAGATAGGAGAGCATCACTGGTCTGGGCTCTTGGGCAGAATATTAAACAATAACACATCTTACCTTATAAACCTTCACTTCCAATAAATATATTGATTGTGCCTTGAATTTAACAAACTTAAGTTATCTTACCAGAAGCTTCTTTCTGATTGTAAATGGTAGGTACCTGGCTCTGCATATTGGGAGGAAAAGATTATTGATCCACATATAAGGAGCCTTAAGAAATTATGCCAAATGGGTATTTGGATATAGGAATCTGGAGCTTAGAGGAGTTACCTGGCTGAGAAATATGAAAGTTTTCAACATATTGATCATATATGAAAACATGGGAATGAATAAGATTTCCCAGGGAAAGTGTAAACCAAAAAAGAAAAACAGATTGACAGAGAGAAGTACAGAGCATGTAGGAATTTACAACACAAATTTTAAGTATAGAATAGGAACCTGAAAAGAGTCTAAGAATTTGTCATAACATGGACCAGAAAAACTCTGGAAGTTTCCATAAAGTCCATTCCTACTATTGTGAATAAATCTCTGCAATGGCATTTTTACCAATGAAACCAAAAAATATGTAGTTTTCCTGGGTGTTGTTGAAAAAATAATCATCTAATAATCATGTGGTTGTTATGTCTGTTAAGGGTGCAGAATAAAAATGACACATTGATTATGATATAAATATCAGTTTCTTGGTCAAATATTATCATCTTACCAACAATTTAATCATGCTGAAGTAAGATAATTGATATTCAATTGCTGTTCAAAAAGAGGAAAAAATCCATTTTCATGAAAATTGTGGAAAAAAGACATTACTAACATCCCTTTAACCTTTATTCTTCTTAAACACCAAGTAACACGGTTTTTATTACAAAGATAAGGAAACCAAATGGCATGTGAACAAAATTTTATGTTGGACACCTAATCTTCTACTCATAAGTTTTTGATTTTTTTAACTAACTGGATAAGAGGAATGCCATTCAAAATCTATTTTCTGTCCCAACTCTAAGCTTTCTCTTCTCATCTTTAAGGTTTAAGTCTCTGTCTCAAAGAATGAGTCCAACTCAGTGTATTTTTAAACTTGAATTTAGTTCATTAAAAATACTTTAACCTGATAACTGAAAACCCTCCTAAATAACCCCTATCCACACACACACGGAGAAAGCAGTACAAAGATGACTGTCTCCCACGTTATCACTGACATGTAGTTCCGTAACATAAGCAATTATTTGTTCCTGTCTGGGGCAAACAGAAGTAACAGTGAACTTAAACCTCAATGATTCCAGCTACATCCTGACACATTTTTGTGTGGTCATGTGTCTTTTTTCCTAAAGATTCATCACCCCCAAATCCATCATGTGAGGACTTTTACTTTATCACTGGTTTTAACCTATGACCCTACTCCCAATGGTCAGTAAATGCATAGATGTAGAAGAAGGGTTGACCAGACAGAAGGGACACAGTGCAGAGGGCCCCGTGCCAGCCTGCTGTGTTCCTTTTGACTGAGGTCTTGTAACCTCTGCCATATTTGAGTTGGGCAGACTAGTTCCTTTAGGGCCTGGTGCCTCAGTAAATACTGCTACATAACTTGTTGGTAAGGAGGGTATGCTGCTGAACCAGATGGTCATTCACTCCAGTTCGAGCTCTTCTACACACAGGGAGCATGGCCTGGTGCATACTATTTATCAGTGTCATCCTTAAGTAACTCAAATTTCAAAAGAAGGAAAATAACATCTATTCCACCCTGGATCCTATGTAAAGTCCTTGAGGGGAACTCGACATATATGAGGTAACCAATAATGAGTGGATTTTTGTGTGGACTGTATTGTAGGTGTTCTACCCAGCTTCCTTCCTCAGGCTGAGATGCCCAAGCTGATGGCTCACGGCAGAGCCCACCTGTAGGACACGCACTGGGTCGCTGTCAGAGTTTACGCCCTCTGAGGGGGCAGCCTATAAACAGACTGGGTGGAAAGACCTGACGCTTTACCCAGGTTTCCATGGATTGCACAGTTTTGCCCTTGGCCCATGCCTGCCTTCCTCGCACACACTGGTGCATCTCCTAACAGAGATCCTGACATTCCTTCAATCTCCCAATTCCCACTTCAATGTCTAACTGAGATAGGAAGGCAGCAGGGCATAACTCCTGCCCAGTTAAAATATGTGGGCCCTGGAAAAGGACAATGTCTTACAAAACAGGGTGCTTGAGATTGAAACAATGTAACAATTTATTCCTCATGGGGACCCACTGGTATAGAACAGCTCATTGTTCATAGTTGCGTAGGCCCATTAGTTTACAATAGGGTATCTGGGAAACCTTCACAGACATAGATTCAAATATAACTAGCATTCTGGTTGAATCTATAGAAAACTCCCACTGCAGCAAGCATAAAACCCTAGAAACAGAGACCCCAAGTGACAACCGTACCCTTCCCTGCACCTGTGGGTAGTTCCATAATTTCTCTTATCCTGAATAAAACTCTCTCTCTCTCTGTAACTTAATAAAATCTCTCTGTAAATCTCCTGCCTTGTCCATAGGCAACGTTCATTCTTCAACTCCATGAACAAGATCCCTGGCTTCATAACCCCTGAAAACCTCCTCTAAAACAGAACATGGGTGCACACGCTGGCTCTAAGAGGTGTGAAGCAAGGAGAGGACGGAAGGGCAGAGGTCAGGACACACAGGCGCTCACAGAATGTGAGACGATGGCTTGGCGATCATAAAGCACAATGCATTCAGTCACAGTTTCTGCAGATAATGACAAGACCTGCTTTGTGAAGGAGATTGAAAAATCCTATGTGCTGTCCCGAAAGGATCTGCAGATGGATAGACTGGCAGAAGGCTATGTAAGTAGTGTCCCCTTAATGCCGGTGTTCTTGTTCATGGAGCCAAAGAATGAACTTTGCAAACACTCAAGGTAGGAAAGCAAGGTAGAGGCTTTTATTTAGAGATAAAGTGATGGGACAGTGCTCCTGGCTTACACCAGGAGGGGACAAGAGAGTCCACGGTTGGCTCACTGTCTAGGGGTTTTATTGTCGGTTGAGGATTTTCAGGGATGGGGGTAAAGAGCTAGGGGTGCAGACTTGTTGAGTGGTCCCAGAATGCTCATTTATGATGAGTAACAGAAGAAAATTGCTGCCCTAATTCTTTCTCAGATAAGTTTCCCTTGGGCAGCACATCAATTAAGACCACCCGTCCTGCCCCCAAGGTGGGCTGGGTTGTTGCTTGTTTGCGAAAGTGTGTTAAGAATCTTAGTCTGGAGATTCAAGATGGCAGCATGAGAGCTGACACAGAGAACTCCTCCTAAAACCACAAACAGTACAAAAATATAGTTAATTAATAGAACTAACCCTAAAACAGTAAGAAGAAAAAAGGCTGAACCAGACTGCATACAGACCTCACAAACAGAGCAGACATCACGAAAGAGAGCACCAGCTCTGCTCCCCTACAAACCCCAACCTCACTCCAGGGGCTGAGCAGCTCCAGAGACTGGAGTTTCTGTGCACTAGTGCGCACCACACAGAAATATGAAACATCAAAAGAACATGGTTCAGACAAAAATCTCACAAACCCCAGAAAAATGGCCAAACGAAAATGAACTCACGAATCTTCGTGAAAGGGAGTTTAAAATAAAAATTATAAACATGCTTATGGAGATATAGAAAAATACTCAAGAACTCAGGAACGAATTGAATTCGGAGATTCAATCATTAAGAAATTCCATATCTGGAGTGAAACATACAATGGAGAAATTTAACAGCAGATTAGATGTACTAGAAGAGATGATAAATGGAATAGAAATTAGAGAAGAGTAATACAAAGAAGCTGAGACAGAGAAAAAAGAATCTTTAAGAATGAAAGAATATTGAGAGAACTGTGTGACCAATCCAAACGGAAAAATGTTCACATTACAGGGGTACAAGAAGAAGAAGACAGAGAAAAATGGATAGAAAGTGTTATTGAGGAGGTAATTGCCAAAAACTTCCCCAATCTGGGAAAGGAGATACTCTCTCAAGCAATGGAGGTGCACAGATCTTCCAACACAAGGGACCCAAGGAAGACAACATCAAGATATATAATAATTAAAGTGACAAAGATCAAGAATAAAGGCAGACATTTAAAAGCAGCTAGAGAGAGAAAAAAAGATCACATACAAAGTAAAACCCATCAGACTATCATCAGATCTCTCAACAGAAACCTTACAGGCCAGAAGGGAGTGGCATGATATATTTAATGCAATAAAGCAGAAGGGCCTTGAACCAAGAATACTCTACCTGGGAAGGTTATCATTTAAATTTAAAGAAGGGATTAAACAATTTTTAGATAAGTAAAAGCTGAGAGAATTTACCTCCCACAAACCACCTCTACAGTGCATTTTGGAGGGACTCCTAGGATGGAAGTATTTCTAAGACTAAATAGATGTCACCCAAGGGCTAGACAAAGAGTACCGAATATGATTCATAACATACAAAGAATGGAGGAGGAAGAAAAAGGAGGAAAAAAAAAGAAGCTTTAGGTTGTGTTTGATATAGTATACAAAGTGAGTTAAACTAGACTGTTAGATAGTAAGGGAATTACCCTTGAACCTTTGGTAACCACGAATCTAAAGCCTGCAATGGCAATAAGTACATACCTATTGATAATCACCCTAAATGTAAATGGTCTGAATACAAAAGACATAGAGTTACTGAACTGATAAAAAAAACAAAACCCACCTATATTCTGCCTACAAGAGACTCACTTCAAACCCAAAGACATACACAGACTGAAAGTAAAGGGAAGGAAAAAGATATTTCATACAATAGTGAGAAGAAAGCAGGAGTTGCACTACTTGTATCAGACCAAATAGACTTCAAAATAAAGAAAGTCACAAGAGACAAAGAACGACATTACATAATGATAAAAAGGTCAGTCCAGCAAGACAATATAACTATTATAAATATCTACGTTCCCAATGCAGGATCACCTATATATGTAACAAATACTAACAGAATTAAAGGGGGAAATAGAATGCAATGCATTCATTTTAGGAGAATTCAACACACCACTCACTCCAGAGGACAGATCAACCAGACAGAAAATAAATAAAGAGACAGAGGCACTAAACAACATATTGGAACAGATGGACCTAACAGACATCTACAGAACACTCCATCCAAAAGCAACAGGATACACATTCTTCTCAAGTGCATATGGAATATTTTCAAGAATAGATCATATACTAGGCCACAAAAAGAACCTCACTAAATTAAAAAAGATTGAAATTTTACCAACCAGCTACTCAAATCACAAAGGTATGAAAACTCGAAATAAATTACACAAAGAAAACAAAAAAGCCCACAAACACATGGAGGCTTAATAACATGCTCCTAAATAATCAATGGATCAATGACCATATAAAAACAGAGATGAAGCAATATATGGAGACAAATGACAACAATAATTCAACACCACAAACTCTGTGGGATGCAGTGACAGACATGCTAAGAGTGAAATATATTACAATGTAGGCCTACCTCAGGAAAGAAGAACAATCCAAAATGAACAGTCTAAACTCACAATTAATGAAACTAGAAAAGGAAGAACAAATGAGGCCCAAAGTCAGAAGAAGGAGGGACATAATAAAGACAAAGCAGAAATAAATAAACTTGAGAAGAATAACACAATAGAAAGAATCAAAGAAAGCAGGAGCTGGTCCGTTGAGAAAATAAACAAAAGATAAACCCTTAGCCAGACTTATGAAGAAAAAAAGAGTCTACTCACATAAACAGAATCAGAAAAGAGAAAGGAAAAATCACTACAGACACCACAGTAATACAAAGAATTATGATACAATACTATGAAAAATTATATGGTAACAAACTGGATAACCTAGAAGAAATGGACAACTTTCTAGAAAAATACAACCTTCCAAGGCTGACCCAGGAAGAAACAGAAAATCTGAATAGCCCAATTACCAGCAAAGACATTGAACTGGTAATAAAAAACTACCTAAGAACATAACATCTGTACCAGATGGTTTCACTGCTGATTTTTATCAAACATTTAGTGAAGCCCTAATACTCATCCTCCTTAAAGTTTTCCAAAAAGTGGAAGAGAAAGGAATACTCCCAAACTCATTCTATGAGACCAATATCCCTGATGAACATAGATGCAAGAATACTCAACAAAATATTAGCCAACCAAATTAAAAAATACATCAGAAAGATCATCCATCATGATCAAGTGGGATTCATCCCAGGGATATAAGGATGGTACAACTTTCGAAAATCCATCAACATCATCCACTACATCAAGAAAAAGAAGGACAAAAATCACATGATCATCTCCATAGATGCTGAAAAAGCATTCGACAAAATCCACATCCATTCATAATAAAAACTTCCAACAAAATGGGTATAGAGGGCAAGTACCTCAACATAATAAAGGCCATATATGACAAACCTACAGCCAACATTATACTTAACAGCGAGAAGCTGAAAGCTTTTCCTTTAAAATCGGGAACAAGACAAGGATGCCCACTCTCCCCACTTTTATTCAACATAGTTCTGGAGGTCCTAGCCACGGCAATCAGACAACACAAAGAAATAAAAGACATCCTGATTGGTAGGGAAGAAGTCAAAGTGTCCCTGTTTGCAGATGATATGATATTGTATATAAAAAACCCAAAAGAATCCACTCCAAAACAACTAACTCCAATATCTGAATACAGCAAAGTTGCAGCATACAAAATTAATATGCAGAAATCTGTTGTATTCCTATAAACTAACAATGAACTGGCAGAAAGAGAAATTTGGAAAACAATTCCATTCACAATTGCATCAAAAAGAATAAAATACTTAGGAATAAAACGAACCAAGGAAGTGAAAGACCTATACTCTGAAAACTATAAGACACTCATGAAAGAAATTAAAGAAGATACCAATAAATGGAAACACATCCGGTCCTCATGGCTAGGAAGAATTAATATTGTCAAAATGGCCATCCTGCCTAAAGCAATCTACAGATTCAATGCAATCCCTATCAAAATACAAACAGCATTCTGCAATGAACTAGAGCAAATAGTTCTAAAATTCATATGGAACCATAAAAGACCCCGAATAGCCAAAGCAATCCTGAGAAGGAAGAACAAAACAGGGGGAATTGCACTCCTTGACTTCAAACTCTACCACAAAGCCACAGCAATGAAGACTATGTGCTACTGTCACAAAAACAGACCCACAGACCAGTGGAACAGAATAGAGAGTCCAGATATTAACTGAAACATATATGGTCAATTAATATACAATAAAGGAGCCATGGATATACAATGGGGAAATGACAGCCTCTTCAACAGCTGGTGTTGGCAAAACTGGACAGCTACATGTAAGAGAATGAAACTGGATTACTGTCTAACTCCATACACAAAAGTAAACTGGAAATGGATCTAAGCCTTGAATGTAAGTCATGAAACCATAAAACTCTTAGAAAAAAACATAGGCAAAAATCTCTTGGACATAAACATGAGCCACTTCTTCATGAACATATCTCCCCGGGCAATGGAAACAAAAGCAAAAATGAACAAGTGGGACTATATCAAACTAAAACGTTCTGTACAGCAAAGGACGCCATTAATAGAACAAAAAGGCATCCTACAGTATGGGAGAATATATTTATAAATGACATATCCGATAAAGGGTTGACATCCTAAATATATAAAGAGCTCATGCACCTCAACAAACAAAAATAAAGTAATCCAATTTAAAAAATGTGCAGAGGATCTAATCTGAACAGACACTTCTCCAAAGAAGAAATTCAGATGGCCAACAGGCACATGAAAAGATGCTCCACATTGCTAATCATCAGAGAAATGCAGATTAAAACCACCATGAGATATCACCTCACACCAGTTAGGATGGCCAACATCCAAAACACAAATAACAACAAATGTTGGCGAGGATGTGGAGAAAGGAGAACCCTCCTACACTGCTGATCAGAATGTAAATTAGTACAACCATTGTGGAAAGCAGTATGGAGGTTCATCAAAAAACTCAAAATAGAAATACCATTTGACCCAGGAATTCCACTCCTAGGAATTTACCCTAAGAATGCAGCAGCCCAGTCTGAAAAGACATATGAACCCCTAGGTTTATAGCAGCACTATTTACAGTAGCCAAGAAATGGAAGCAACCTAAGTTTTCACAAGTAGATGAATGGATAAAGAAGATGTGGTACATATACACAATGCAATACTATTCAGCCATAAGAAGAAAAAAAATCCTACTATTTTCAACAACATGGATGGAGCTAGTCAGTATTATGCTCAGTGAAATAAGCCAGGTGGAGAAAGACAAGAATCAAATGATTTCGCTCATCAGTGGAGTACAAGAACAAAGAAAAAATTGAAAGAACAAAACAGTAGCAGACTCACAGAACCCAAGAATGGACTAACAGTTACCAAATGGAAAGGGACTGGGTAGGATGGGTAGGAAGGGAGGGATAAGGGAGAAAAAGGGGCATTAGGATTAGCACGCAGAATGTGTGGGATGAGTGGGCAAGGGGAAAGCAGTGCAACACAGAGAAGACAAGTAGTGATTCTATAGCATATTACTACGCTGATGGACAGTGAGTGTAATGGGGTATATGGTAGGGACTTGATAATGGGGGGAGTCTAGTAACCATAATGTTGCTCATGTAATTGTACATTAATGATACCAAAATAAAAAAATTTTTTTTAAGGTAGAGCCACATTGGAAGACAAACCTCTCAATTTCAATTCTTAAATACAAAGCTATAATAATAACGGTAGGATAGACTTACAGATCAATGGACTAAAGTTAATTGAGAGCCTAAAAAGAAAGCTTTACATCTGTGGTCCACTAATTTTCACCAAAGTTGTAAATACTAACCTGTTTCCTGAGTTCATTTTATAATACAGGTCATCCTCACTTTGCATTGTGCCATGTTAACTGAAATTCATGCATATTGGAACTAAACAAAGTGAAGACATAGTCCCAGTATGTACAGCTTTCTGTAACTAGTACTGTACAACACTAGGTCTACGTGTATATACTTGTTGCAAATAATACGAAATTATTCGTGAGAATTATTAGTGAGAATACTCTAAACACCACACAAATTTAAAACTGGAGCATCAAAAGACAACAGCATTTTCATATAATTCTAGAATCCAATACAGTTATTGATGTTATGTTAGTCCATAATATTGAGAATAAACATTTATATTTTATTGAGTAAACATTTGTAAACAGTCTGTTCATTTTCTTAAGCCAACTTTCCAATCTTGTCATACTCTTCAAATTGACTCAGAAGATTGAAAGTGAAAAGGTAGTGTTTCAAAGTCAAAAAAGTGTCTAACAACTTTTCCAATTTCATGTGTTTAACATAAATATCTGTAAAATCAAATATGAATTATGCCTACTTGGAACTGTTTTGTTGCCTACCACACCAAGGTAATAATATTCACCAAACATGTATTTCTTCAATGTAGAGGAGGAAAAGAGAGAGCAGAAAAAATATTACAGGTTAAGAGACATAGCAAATAAATAATGATGAATCTCTTAACAGTGAGTTAGGGGCATTCGGAAGAACATGGCACTGTGAGAAGTGAGGCACAAATCTCCTCCCAAAACCACATAAAACACAAAAATATGGAAAATAAAACTAATCCTGAAAAAGCGATGCAAAGACTGCAGACCAGACTGCCTACATCTGAGCAAAACAGAAGACCTCACAGAAAAGGGTAAAGTAGCAAAGCCACGATCTGGTGGGACAAAAGCCCTCCACCCACCCTAGCTCACAAGTGGGAGGAAGACAATCAGAGCAGGGAGAGAGTAGAACCCAGGACTGCTGAACACCCAGTCCTAGAGATCTGCTCTGGGAGCACAAACACACATTACAGGGTGTTCTGGAGATTACTGGGGTTGGAAGGCACAAAGAGCAGAATGGTGGGAGAGACGGAGAGTCTAGCCGCTTGTGCAGTACAGATGGAGTACACAACAGGCCCCCCGGGACAAAAGAAAGGTGGGCAGTTTGACAGACTTCCCAGCTGTGAGAGGGGCACTAAAGGGGCAAAGATTACACAGAGCTCACTGCTCAGGAGAAAAGGCAGGCAAATAACCCTGGCATGCTCAACCCAGGTTGGAGACTCTCAGGAGCTTCAAATGTTCCATCACCTTGGCGAGCAATGGCAGCCCCCAGGTCCCACATTGCTGTAGGCAGCCAGCCACTCCTTCTTCTCCCACACAGTTGCTGCTCATGCCATTGCAAAAGGCCAGCTGCAGGGTGGTCATGCCTATGGCACCTACCCAGGGCACAGGACAGAGGCTCCTCCCTGCATGCTCAGCCCAATGGACCTGGAGGTGGAGGCAGGCACTACATCCAGGAAATCAAGAGCTCTTTCCTTGCGGCAGGTCCCATTCTGCTTGCGTGCAACCCCTGCCATTGCTGCAGATACTCAGCAGCTCCAGCAAGAAGAGCTTCTAGACACTGGAGTGTGCTGCCTACACAAAGTTATTATTCCACTGGAAACACTAAATAAATGAAATGGCAAAAGAATTTGGTCCAAAGAAAGTGAAAAGAAAAAAATATGAGAAAGAGGACTAAGTGAAACTGAAATCGCCTACCTTCTTTACAAAGATTTCAAAATAAAGTCATAACTATATGGAGCTACAGAAAAATATTCAGGATCTTAGAGAGGACTTCAACAAAGATACAGCAACTTTGAAATATACAATATCTGAAATGAAACATACAATGGAGCAATTTAAAAGAAAATTAGGTGAGGTAGAGGAGATGGTAAATGAAACAGAAGATAGAGAAAAAGGGATAGAAAGTCTCTGAAGAAATAATTGCTGAAAACTTCCAAAATCTTGGGAAGGAAATAGTCTCTCAGGCCATGGAAGTGCACAATCTCCCAACACAAGGGACCCAAGGAAGACAACACCAATATAATAGTTAAAATGGCAAAGATCAAGGACAAGGACCCAGTACTGAACTCAGCCACAGAGAGAAAAAAGATCATATACAAAGGAAAACCCATCAGGCTATCATCAGACTTCTCAGCAGGAACTTTACAGGCCAGAATGGAGTGGCATGACATATTTAGTGCAATGAAACAGAAGGACCTTCAACGAAGAATACTCTACCCTGCAATATTATCATTTAAATTTGAAGGAGGGAAAAATATATCAAGAGGATCATTCACCATGATCAAGTGGGATTCATCCCAGGGATGCAAGGATGGTACAGCATTCGAAAATCCATCAACATCATCCATCACATCAATAAAAAGAAGAACAAAAACCACATGATCATCTCCATAGATGCTGAAAAAGCATTTGACAAAATTCAGCATCCATTTTTGATTAAAACTCTCAACAGAATGGGTATAGATGGCAAGTACCTCAACATCATAAAGGC